>JANAVB010019598.1:1741425-1977805 GCA_029216955.1 Iris pallida | reverse complement strand
CACATATCTAGACAGCCGTGACCGTATAGCGGTGTGGATACCATTCCGTTATACGTAGCTGGCTATGTCTGCCCCCGCTCTCCAGTATTCTGGTTCTGGGGCATGACAATCCAGGTTGGTACAATCACGGTATCGATAGCAGTCTCTAATAACCGATACTAGACGTTAATAACGTATGCCTGCACCCGAATCTGCCTCGAACGCAAAGTATCGATCAACGATCCTACGTTGGTACGATTACCATAAATAGAACATATATTAGGAAATCAAATATGGAGCTGAAGTACAAAGATGGCAAGGTACACTTTCCTGACTCCGGATGGTGAAGTGGATGACCTGGTCCCACGGCCAAGTCTGAAGAGTCCCGAAGACCTAGAGGTTAATATTAGAAACTAACTAACTAATTATATTAGCTATAATTCTATCTTATAGAAGAAAATTAATAAAACTTGATTCAAATAATTTATAATATATAGGTATGTTATTTTATACTATTATGGTTACTATAGGAATTTAGAGGGTCCCATTTATAAAAGCTAATTAAAATAATTCTTTATCATGTATGCATATCTAAATGAGTAAGCATACATCACAAAAAAGTCCTCTATGCACATATTATTTCTCCACAGTCATAGCAGATTCCTATTTTATCATTTACATTAATCATCCAATTATGATTTCATCCCATCCTTGCATATATTTCCTTCATACTCCCAAATGGTCCCATGCATGCACAACCACATCACCACCTGCAGCCTTTCTCTCTTATGGTTCACATTATTCCACATTGTTTTCCTCCCAACACTATAGTTTACTACCTTCTGCCATACTCCTATAACATCAACTAGGAGTATATTGCTAACTGATCCATCTCCCAACCTATACACACAATCTACTGCTAGCATAAGACAACCAATAGTGGAGTTCAATACATCATGAAGGGGCCTATAAATGTACAATGCTAGTAATTCTGCAATACAACACAATGTCTGAACTGCTTTCATTTCTTAGTAAGGAACACAATCTACCATGTCAAACACCTCATAAGTGGGGCCATAATATACACAAGGATTCCTCCATCAACATCATGAAAATATAGTTTGTCTTGTCTATTTTTTTGATAGTTAATATGCACTCTTGGGCTCAAGGAACGTTTATACATCATATTCCTCCTTCGCACAGAACTTGCCTATTTGGTCTAAGAGTGAGTTCATTTACAGATACACCCCTATACTAGTATGAGAGGGAAACTAACTACTACTAATGCATTCATTCATTCCTACTCATACCTGTTTCAACATTGCCAATTCTAATGGGATGCAACCAGTGTTGGACTCAATATTTCCATCAAGCATTAGAGTAGGGCATGGTCTCCTCGACAACATGTCACGACCCGCACCCTGTGTAGGGGCACGAGAACATGGGTACGTCCAGCCTACGCCACAGTGTCGACGGGGTAGAACGTTGTATAGGTCATCTATGCTATCTAACATCTAACAACAAAGAAATATAAACATGTCATCTCCACACGGATGTATAATATAACATCTTAACTATATAATCTCAATCACAAGTCTAAGAAAGATATAGTACAATATGGAATCAGATAAAAGAAAGAAACTAAATATAAAGTAGAGTTATCAAACACACAATATAGATGTCCAATACAAATAATACATATCAAGAATATAAATAAGTCTCTACTAACAATCGGAACAACCTATACAAACTGAAAGCTAAAAGTTCTAAGGTAATACTAAGGCACTCTCTACTGGACTAGATCCTCCTCTGGCTCCTTTGTGCCACCCTCGTAGGCCTCATAAAAGGTGGGGCAATCATCTACATCATCTGTAATATTTTGTCAATATATCGAGTCAGGATTGGAACGAGCACGTCACCTCTAACAGTTCAAAATAATTGACAAGCGCTATGAGTATGTAATAATAAAATTCTTGACAATCAGTTGTAGAGATAATTCATATGGAAAAGACGAGTGTATAAAGAACATACAAAATTTAAAAACATGTAGATATATAATAATGGTAAACCAGTCATGCAAGGTATGTAATAGACGGCTTAGAGAATTAGTGTTTTGACCAGTGATTTGAAATATCAATTTGTCATGTGAACGGCTAGATGGAGATATCCGGCAAACCATACACCTACGTGTGTGGCCGCTATTATTCACGCAAGATCAACAGGAAAGAAAGGGTATGTTCATATGTCTGCTAGGTATTTCCCCGCCCGACTAGTACACATGGAATCCAGGTTCTTCGACACGTATTTCATTATTCGTGAAAGATGCATTAGTCATTATTTACATTATTCGTGATAATCATGGAACCACGTATCTCCAGTCAAAGAATCCATAAAATACCAATCCGTGAGTCCATCATGTCAGAATCAAGATAGAACACTAGTATAACATGCATCACAGGATATATCAACATAATAAAGCTATCAGAGAATATAATTGCTTGATACCCTGAGCGACTGATATGTATAGATGTTCGAACTGTAGTCACAGAGTCCTATTTAGAGCAAAACATGTTATAATGTGTTTAATATGTAAAGTTTGAAGTATACAATGCAATCTACATAATTCTAGGTGAACTAGGTCATTCTAAGTCAAGTCAACTCTTGGTCAAACCAAGTCAACATCTAGGGTTTTGGTCAATCTTTAGTCAAAGGGGTCAACTCTATTTAGTCAACTAATACAACTAGGCCATTAGTCTATCTATAGGCTATTGGTATCTACCTCTATTTGCTAGGCTAATGTCTTGGCAACTAGGTACTAGCTAAATACTATATAGTAGGCTAACTCTTAACTATATGTACACATTAGATATCACATAGTACTCACATATATGGGTGTATAACATCATCCTTATCCCAAAATACTCTAACCCACATCATTGAATCACTTTTGGCACTTCACATGCATTCACTCACATCCAAACTCATAAACCTCTACTAATACATAACAGATATTAACAAACCTCACTACCAAGCTAACTGGATACTAACTAACACAAACCCTATGAACTAGCTGACACTAGCTCAACACTCTAAACTAGCATCTCAAATCTCACAAAACTCCTTAAACCTTTAACTTAGCCACTGTACACTCCAAGAACCTCTGGTAACATACAGATACAAACACACAATATCATATATATCTACAACATATGCATAGATGTATATCTCTAGATTACATTATCTAGAGATCAATATTCCTGATTCCTCTAAACCCCAAAACTCATACACTCTTCTACTCTACTGCTGCCAAAGCTACTGCTACTGCTACTGCTGCATTTCTGCTGCTGTTGGCTACTGCTAAGCAAGCCAAGGCAATTGCCCTGCTGTCAAGAGCTAATGCAGCTGCTTCTACATGCATTGCAAGCCAATACAAGATGCCCTGCACCTAGCAGTAGGTAATCTTCATTACCAATACACACACAATCTAATCTCTTTATTTCACAACTCAAACTTCTAACTGCCTCTTCCTAACTCAAACATATACACAAGGTACTGATACCTACCAATATTCTAAAACAAACACCACCTCTAGTTAGTATCCTCCTGACCCCTAATGTCCTGCCCTACAGCAGTACAATGGCCTAAGGCCACTGCCTAGGCTCTGCAGGTGCAACATAGCCAAATGGCCATGTCAAATCCCCTTTGGTTTGATACTAAAAAAATCCAAATTACTAACTGAACTGTGACACACATGAACCCTCACTAACCAACCACTTGCACTTAACCTCTGATACTCACTATCCTACCTGTTAACTTACTGAGACTAATCTACAGATCACTCTTAACCCTACATAGACACACTTACGATTGTCCTGCAAATTTTTGATACTAACACTTCTACACCCAATACAAGTTCTCCTCATACTGCCACAGGTATCCAACTCCCTGATACATATAGACACCTCAAGTTTTCCCTACACCTATTACCTATAAGGTCTAATCCCATCCCACAGTGGCCTGACACGGCCAAGACTTGACTGCCTAGGCCAAATGGCCTGCAGCCAAGTTCCTGCCACTGGATGGCCAGGGCCAGTAACCAAATGGTCAGGGCCATAATGCTTAAGCATTGCCCTGCTACTGCTAGATCTGCAAAGCCTTGCTGCAAAATACAAAGCAAAAGGGGGCCAAACTCAATTCAAAATCAAACTGAAATATCAAAGGGGGTGTCAAAGTGTTCAGCTATGTATCACAGGTGAGTGAATAAGAGGTGTGTGTGTATACCATGGAGAGAATGTCCTAACAATGTGTCAATGTGGTGTGTCCAACAAGTGTCCTACCCGTGTCCAAGTGTCTCAAAACAGTGTCGAAAATAGAGAGGACAATATAGTATCAGACATGAACGAGGGGGTTCTCATGCGGGTGTGTCGGGCTTCTAGGATACAAAGTGTCCATGTATGGTGTCGTGCAGGTGTGCCAATAGGTAGACTAGGTATTAGGGTTGGTGTCAGTGTCACTGGATTGGGTCTAAGTCATGTCGTATCGTGTCATGAATATAGGTGTGTATTAGAAATGAAATACAATGTGTGCGTGAGGTGGCTGACACTTGCAAGTCGAGATCTCCTCGAAATCTCCACCAAATCTCCTAAAATTTTGTGTGCACCCTAACATTCATAGCCCCTACCTACTAAAAAAATTCGTGTCGTCTCGTGTCGTGTCCACCGAGTTATAGGCTTGTGGTAGCAGGACAGTGCACGAGAGCTTCGTGCAGTGTCCCCGTATCCAAATACGATACGAAAATCGTGTCAAAATCAACTCGGTCAACAATATTTGTAATCTACACAACCTTAGCTACAAAATGATGTAATTAGTTTTAAAAAATATGAATATTATTTCTAAGAGGCATTTCATCGAACACTATGAATAGTTCTCCGATACTCCTCCGATACACATACCAAATGGATTCAAAATCGAACCAAACTTGACCTAGGGCTAGGGGGACCCTAAATGAATGCATCTATGGAAAGAAAGCAGAATTTAAATAGGTTTAGAGGCCATTACCTATTGAGAGTTGAAATCTTAATGAAATTTCACTTGATACTAAAATCCCTCCACTTCCAATGGTCAATTAGCTCCAAATTACTAGCTAGTCTAGTGACCTCTTCTACACTAGGAGAGTGTATTGCAATTGATTAGGCTCAATTTGGAGTTGATTTGGAAAATAGGGTAAATTTGGGGAAGAACACAAATAGGGTTTGAGTTTTAATGAAAGAGGCAATGAGGAGGCTAACATGATGTTATATAGGGGAGGCGGCTGACTCTTAGCTGTCATGGGATGATTCTAGGGTTAGGGTTAGGTCCCAAGTTAGATTCAAGGCCTTCTCATGTGAAATCAAGCCCCTTTCTATTAAAGGCCCATTGAAAATAGGGATTCAAGCAAAATATCTAAACTTAGACTAATATCTAGATATTATTAACCTTGATATCTAGTTGGAAACTACTAATTAAATATCTAGGCTTATGATCAACATCTAGATTAGGGAAATTCTAGGATTAGGCCTAAACTCTCACTTAGCACATTATCAATTAAATAAAATTCACAAATAATAATAATTGACAAATTATCAAATACCCTTAGCCTAAAAAGTGGTAATTAGCTAATCTAATCACATGGTTAGATCCCCATGGTTATGGTTAGTCTCTAGGCTAAATAGTTCTATGGTTTCACTAGCAAGGGACACAATCACAATCCATCTATTTAAAATATTAAAATAATCTAAATTCACCAAATAAATCATTATCATGGTTAATTTCACAAAAGTTCAAAATTATCCTCATTTTTAGAAAAGTGGTGGTGACACAACACAACACAACACAGGGAAAGCTCTCTTCTTGCAAATGGACTCACACCCAAATTACTTGTCATTCTTTATAACAGATGTTTGTGTTCGTTAATGTTTAGCATAGATCAACATCTAGTTGTCATCTTGTTTTAAACACTAGCAATGAAAATGGAGTAGCAAAGCTGGAGTACCTAGAGTGGTTTCTCCGAAAAAAGCGGTGCACAGAGCTAGTCAGGTCACCAGAGGAAGGTGTCGTCATGCCAAGGAGTCGTCGGTGTTGTCGGGAAGGAGTGCGGCTAGCCTGGACTAGTGGAAGACATCGGAGACGAAAGTCTCCGGGACGTCTGTTGTAACTGTGCTCACGTGGAGATGGGTCAGCGGTTGCGTTGGCGCTGCCGCACATTATCGTCGGCAATGACGAGCTGCGTGGAAAGGTGGAAAAGTTTCTGAGGAGGAGATGTTGCGGCTAGGGTTTTAGATGGGGGAGGAGATGAGAATGTGATGGCTAATATAGGTGGACAGGTGAGAGAGGTGGGGGAGTTCGTCTGCACCAATCGTACAGGCATGGCATGTAGGATCTATGCTCCTGCTGCCGGCAAGTCAAATAGGGGACACAACAAATGGTTGGAGAGAAACAATATTTTTAAAATATAGAGTTAGCGGATATCGAGTTTGCGGGTACGATTGATTGGTTCGCCCGCCCATCTAATAGCAGTTGCTGCTGCATATAAGGACAAGCGGATTGTGAGTTGGATATCGGGTCCGCCAGCCCTACCTTAAATTAAGGCTTAAGGGTTAAGGGGGTTGGGTTATAGGGTTGTGGCGTTCGGGTAATGGGTACACGAGTGTAATGGGTTCAACCCGTTAATAACTAAGGGTTTCCCTCAAGAGCTGCTGCTCAGTCGGGTTTGGGCCTTGGCATGGGCCCAAAGGTAATAATCGAAAGTTGGCCCTGGGGTTTAGTTTTTAGGAATATGGCTTAATAAATATTTTTAATTAAGAGTATAACATTTCTGTTTCTTTCCTAACTTGCCTATAAACTTTCAAGTATCAACACAAGTCTAGTTAATAAAATAAATATGTTAATAATGATCTAATAATATTACTGCTTATTTTAATTAACTATAATTATGCCTATAGGTATAATGTAATTTTACAAAAATTTAGTTTTTCATCTTCGTTATAATATATATATATATATATATAATATATATATATATATATATATATAATATAATATAATAATATATATATTCAAAGTAGGGGGCGCACAACACTTCCTTAAACTCTCAAGCAATCAAACAACTCGTGTGGATTCGATTTCTATCATGAAAACAAACCCACTATCTTGATGGGTAAAATTAGGGATCATCATTTGGCCGAAGTCCATGGACGTCCGAAAAGTCTGTCCGGCCGATGGGCCAAAGCCCGCTAGAACCCGGTTATTAGGGTAGCTCGACTCGGTCCATATTAGTATAGGGCCGGGCTTGGACTATGCATCCGTTCGCCTGAGCCCGGCCCGAGGCCCGTCAGGTACAAGCTTGGACTATGTGTCTGCAGCATTAGCATGCATCATCATCATCACAGTTGCACATTAGATAAGCCAACAACAAAATGGACCCAGTGAGCTAATTCTTTCTGGGCTGCATTTTAGACTCGGTCCATTTATGATTGGATTGGCAGCCCAGAAAGATGACATCATTGCAAAGCTAACAACAAAATATTCAATGGAAGCACTGAAATGAAGCTGATGTCAGACTGAGAGAAACATGCATAAACAACCTTGTGGGCGGACAACAAAACTTTTGCATGCAAATCCATAAAAAATGTGATAAGGCAACAACAAAACTTTTGAAGCACTGGAAAAAAATAAAAGAATATAGGTAAACATATAAATTGAAAGAGTAAAACATATAAATTATCAATTTTTATAGAGTTAGTCCGGTCCGAACCGATTTGGCCCGAAAAGTCCGAGTCTTGTGGACTGGCTTGGACTTCATAACTAATAATTAAGTCTGCTCCGACCCGGCCCGAAATTTCTTTAGGATAAAAAAAATCGGTCCATACCCGATCCGAGCCCGTACTTTATGGACTTGGGTGGCCCGGTCCGGCCCAATGCCGATCCCTAGGTAAAATGCTAGACTCATGGAGAATTGAACCTATAACTTCTAGCATGCATGTTTAACATAATTACAACTACACCACAATTATCTTGTGTTAAAAAAAATTATATTACATGTTAAATCTATTTTAAATACAATAATAATATATATATATATATATATATAATATATATATATATATATAGATATATATATATATATATATTGTTAGTCCCGGGGCTTGATCAAAGATGGAAAACTGAAGCAATCGAGATCTGAGATGTCACACAAAACTTTGCAGTGATCAAACTCAAGATCTACGATGGTACAAAAAAAAAACCAAATAACCAAATTACAATCTGAAGGAGGAAAATAGTAAAGAGAAGATCTCTCGTTCTTTCTTGCAAACGTGTTGCAATTGGGACAGAACAAGTTACAATAAACTAGAGAGAGATGAGAAGAAGAACAATGCTGGGGTGTCAAAACACCGTTGCTCAAAGCAAGATTCGCCCCACACGATCTGCTTCCAGGAACTAGCAAGTTTGAAGAACTTGTGGAACGCTCGATGTCACCTCTGTTCTGACTCCTCGGATGGACTTGCAATGGCGGCAGCAGCTCTCTCTCTCTTTCTACTTCTCTGACTTGTATTTTCGTAGTGGTCACAAAGGAGGCCAGAAGAGAGTATTTATAGAGAGAGGGTGGAAACCCTAACCGCCTCTTCAGTTATGGAAAGATTGAATCAAATCCCAAAAGATAGCAATGAGATTTAATTCAAATCCCACGAAATTAATTCAAATCCCACAAAGATAGGATCTGAATTAATTCAAATCCCACAAAGATAGGATCTGATTTAATCGCATTGATTCAGACTTTCCATAACTGATTTGTAATTACACAGTCAGCGGATCCCTCCATGCGGCAGCAGCAGCAGCCTGGCCGCATGAGCCTACTGGCCGCATGGACCGCATGAGCCGCATGGACCGCATGAGCCGCATGGACCGCATGTGCCGCATGTGCCGCATGAGCTGCATGAGCCGCATGGACCGCATGGACCGCATGTGCCGCATGAGCCGCATAAGACCGCATGGCCGCATATGAGCCGCATAAAGACCGCTTGGACCGCATGTGCCGCATGAGCCGTATAAGACCGCATGGTCGCATATGAGCCGTATAAAGACCGCATGACTGCTGACGTGCTAAGTGCGCCAACAAAATGCCACATTATGCCTCATGAGCCCATGAGCCCGAGTCCGAGTTCGAGTCCGAGTCCGAGTCGCTAAGCCCCGTTGGGGCTTAGCTCCAAGTAGAATTAATCCAAGAGAATGACAAAAGCATTAATGCTTAATCCTTGGAGCCTTATTCTTACCTCCTAGTAAAATCACCCACATGGTTCCCTCCTTAGGGTCACCATCCCATGTGCATCTCTCAACAACACAACCAAGTATATATGTTGAGATAACTCATAGTGCATTTCCGATGTGGGACTATAATTTTACAAGGCATGTTAAGAGCAAGCTCTCTCCATATAAAGAAAGCACCAACAATCTCCCACATATCACAACATATATATGTGTCCAGGGTTGAGCGTTCCCTACAGTAACTGTCCATTTTGCATTAGGATAGATGTCGCTGACGACTTGAATCTTCCGCATGGGTTAAATAACAATGTGATACAAGAATGGACTACGCCTTGAATTCTGCACCACAATTGTAATTCTTCCCACTCAAAAGTGTAGTTACGTGTGCTTCTGGCTGCACATTAAAGGCCCTGTGCCAGCCTGGTTTCAGTATATAATTTTGGGCGTCTACAAGTTTACCCTCAAGAGACGGCCTGATATCTCTTTCCATACACTATAGGTGAGTTCTTTATTAAAGAGATATGGCATGAAGCCTTGCTTCCTTGCGGTGCTACGCCGCTATGACATGGCCTAAAGCCGAGGCATTACCCCTATCTGGGAACCTCATCGTAGTGTCATACTACTGTAGCATGAGGTCACAAGCCTCTTTGTAGTGCCAAACTACCCAGCATGAAGCCTAAGGCTTCCTTGCAGTGTTACGCCGCAACGACATGGCTTGCAATGCCGAGGCTTTACCCCTACCTGGTACCTCATCGTGGTGTCGTGCCACTGTAACATGGGGCCATCCTCCCCTTTGTAGTGCTGTCTACAACTCTTTAATTACGTCATACAACATTAGGCTACCTGCCTATTTGCGGTGCTACGCCGCTGTGACTTGGCTTGCAAAGTCGAGGCATTACCCCTACCTGGGAACCTCATGGTGGAGTCACCCCACTGTAGCATGGAGATTCACTCCTTGTAGTGCTGCTCTACCGTGCTTCCTGTAAAGCACACCAGGCATTCACTCTGCCTGAGAACTCATTAAGGCGTTTAAGCCAACCTTCCACAGGATCTGTTTTTCCGCAGAAAACTACATAGTAGACAACAGCGGTTATGGGTCCGTATCTCTTCCATGTTCCAAATAATAAGTACCCACTGTTACCTGATAGTTTCCCAGTCAGTGATCCTCCTTTGAACCAAAAGTTAGATGCCTAGTAGATTTCTTTGAACTAATAGCATAAAACTTTATTGTAGGATTACAAAGATACACTATCAGAATGCCGTCAAGCCCATTTTACATGCTGTGTCATCGACCAACTGGCGCTTGAGGCCCTTTATGAACGGATCTGCCAGGTTCTCCTGACTCCGAACATCAACCACTGCAATTATACCTCTTTTGATAAGATCGTGTACTGCCTTGTGCTTCAACCGCACAGTCCTCTTCTTCCCATTGAAAAGGTCATTTGATGCCACTGCCGCAGTCGCCTGGTTGTCACAGTATATCGGTATCGCCGGTATCTGAGCCCCAACCACTGGAAGATCATACATGAGCTCCCGAAGCCATTCTGCTTCATCTGCTGCAGTTTCAAGTGCATAGAATTCAGATTCCATGGAGGAACGAGAGAGTATAGTCTGCTTCTTCGACTTCCACGATATAGCAGCTCCACTCAAGGAAAAAACATATCCACCTGTGGATCTCTCGCTTTCCACCTCTGAACACCAGCTAGCATCACTGAAGCCTTCCACTACTGTCGGATATCCGTTGTAGTGCAGTGCATATGTCTGAGTTTTCTTGAGATATCTCATCATCCGCTTCACAGCTTTCCAGTGCTCAACCCCTGGGTTGCTTGTGAACCGACTCAGCATTCCCACGGCGAAAGCTATGTCAGGCCTTGTGGCAGTGGTTGCGTACATCAAACTTCCAATAACGCTAGAATACTCCAGCTGCCTGACGCTTTTCCTTGAATTTGGCTTCAGCTTCTGATCACACCTGTATGGCGTATCGATCCCTGGAAGATCCTTATACCCATAGCGTGTGAGCATCTTCTCAATGTAGTGAGATTGTAACAGCGCTACTCCAGTGTCTGTCCGGATGATCTTTATGCCCAAGATGACATCTGCATCCCCCAAGTCCTTCATACTGAACTTGGTTGAGAGGAACTTCTTTGTCTCTGTGACACAGCCTATATCCGTACCTAGGATTAGCATGTCGTCCACGTACAGACAAACGATGACTCCTCTTCCATCAGCGAACTTTATGTAAACACATTTGTCCGTCTCGCTGACTCTGTAGCTGTTTGACTTAATAACTTTGTCAAACTTCTCATGCCATATCTTGGGAGCTTGCTTCAAACCATACAATGATTTCACCAACTTGCAGACTTTGTCTTCAAGACCTTTGACGATAAATCCCTCTGGCTGTTGCATGTAAATCTCTTCGGTCAGCTTCTCATTCAGGAATACGGTCTTTACATCCATCTGATGTATCACCAACTTATGTATAGCTGCTAGAGCGATTAACATCCTGATGGTGGTCATCCGGGCTACTGGAGCGTATGTGTCAAAGTAGTCTATCCCCTGTTTCTGAGAAAATCCCTTGGCTACCAGCCTGGCCTTGAACTTGTCAATAGTTCCATCTGCCTTCATCTTCTTCTTGAAGATCTATTTACATCCGATGGGCTTTTCTCCTTCAGGTAGATCTACCAACACCCATGTGTTATTGGAGATGATAGAGTCAAACTCGTCATTCACTGCCTCCTTCCAGAAGATAGCATCTCTGGTCTTCATCGCCTCATCATAGGTAAGCGGATCTGCTTCCACATGATAGGTGACAAAGTCATCTCCGAAGTCTTTCGGTCTTCTCGCTCGCTTAGCTGACGGCTCTGCGAGTTCTGGTACAGGAGTTGTTTCCTCAACAACAGCTTCTTTTTGGACTACTGGCTCATATGAGATTTCAGTCTCATTTGCACCTCCATCATTTTCCGGAATGTCCGAAAGAATAATGTTTTTGTCTTTTGCAAACTTGTCTTCAAAGTATTCAGCATCGCGAGATTTGATGATATGATTTGACTCAATATCAAGAAATCTCCGAGCATCACTCTTCTCGGCATACCCCAAGAAGATCGCCTTCGTAGTCCTTGTCCCTAGCTTCTGAATCTTCAGATCTAGGAGTTTCATATACGCCAGACACCCCCACACTCGAATGACATTCAAGTTAGGTCTGACTTTGAACCAGAGTTCATGAGGAGTTACGTCTGAAGTTGCATGTGGCATTCTATTTAGAATAAAAGTGGCTGTCAATGCAGCTTCTCCTCAGTAGCATTTAGGAAGACCCGCGGTGAGCAGCATATAGTTCATCATTTGTCAACGTTCTGTTCTTTCTCTCCGCTACTCCGTTAGATTGAGGAGAATATGGAGCAGTAGTCTCGCATACGATTCCATGGTCTCTGCAGAACGATGCGAATTCATGAGACCTATACTTCCCACCTCGATCACTCCTTAACCTCTTGAGTTGTTGTCCGATCTGCCGTTCAGCTTCGGCCGTGAACTCTCTGAACTTCTCGAAAGCTTCGTCTTTGGACTTGAGCAAGTAGACGAACACGTATTTTGAGAAGTCGTCGATGAAGGTTATGAAATACTTCATCCCGGCCTTCGTGGAGAAATGTTTGAAGTCACAGATATCGGAGTGCACCAACTCCAGAAGATCTGTGCTTCGATTGACCCGATGAAAGGGTTTCCTAGTGATCTTCGTCTGAGCACACACCTCACACTTCTCCACCTTACCCCCACATTTGGAGATAAGTCCTAGACTAGACATTTTGTCAATTCTTTTACAATGAACATGTCCTAGTCTATTATGCCACAACTCAAGAGAATAATCAGAAAATGCAACTACATTAATGTCTTCAAACTGGTTAACAAGCTGAATTTTAAACATGCCTTCGGTTTGATAAGCCTTCCCGAAGTATGTTCCTTTCTTGGACATCACCATCTGACCAGCATTGATGTCCATCCTCAAGCCTGCGTTGCAGAACAGGCTCCCAGAGATCAGGTTCTTGGCAATCACCGGAACATGCTTCACACCTTGAAGCGTCAGAGTGTTCCCAGAAGTGAGTTTCAGTTCCACGGTCCCGATCCCCAGAACTTCAGCTTGGGCCTGGTTCGCCATGACAACCTTCTCAGATATCGGCTGGTACGTGACGAACCATTCCTTGCCTGAACAGACATGGCAAGTCGCTCCAGTGTCTATCCACCAGTCAGAGTCAACCCCCACAGTTGTGACCTATCCGATCATAGCAACAACGTTAGAAACCAATGAAACCTTATTAGGCTCACCTTTCTCTGATTGTTTAGGCTTAGATCTGCATTCACTCTTGTAGTGGCCTTTCTTGCCACAATTGTAACAAGTCACGTGGGACTTAGTCTTCTGTTGCTTGAAAGAAGGATCCTTCACTTTTAGATTAGCGAAGTCCTTCTTCTTGGAATGAGAAGCCGCCTGCTTGTCCTTGGAATCTCTCGTCTGCACAAGATTGGCTTTAGCCAACTGTTTGGACAGAGTGTCCACCTTCTGTTGAGAACGCATCTCGTCCTCAACATGGATCTCTTGAAGTAGATCTCCCAAGCTAATGTCTAACTTCTTTCTGTGCATCCTTGCATAGAAGGTACTCCATCCTGCAGGAAGTTTTGAGACGATCCCTCCGACGACAAACTTGTCAAGAAGGGGCATCTCTTTGTCTTTCAGTTTTTGACGCAGCTTCAGAAATTCTTCACCTGTGGCAGTATTGACTTTTCGTCCTCAAAGAGCAATTTGTGATATTTTTCAACCACAAACATTTTGCTCCTGTTCTTATCTTCTTCATACAGATTTTCTACAGACTCCCATATGTCTCTGGCAAGTTCCTTCTTTGAGTAGGATTCTGCCAGGGAGTCTTCCATAGCATTCAGGATGAGAAGCCTGCAGATGCTATTTTCCCTTCTCCACTAGGCCTGGAGTTTGGTAGCCGCGTTGATGGCGGAAGTAGATCCAGTGTCTGGAACAGAGGGTTCTTCCTCCAACAGAACATGATCAACGTCTTTCAGTTGAAGAGTTAGGTACACCTTTCTCTTCCAGACTTGATAGTGCTCTCCATCGAACTTTTCCAACTTGCAGAAGTCCGATTGGAGGAGCAAAGCATTAATGTTTTTCATCTATACGGATCTTGCTTTGAGATTGTTAGTCCCGGGGCTTGATCAAAGATGGAAAACTGAAGCAATCGAGATCTGAGATGTCACACAAAACTTTGCAGTGATCAAACTCAAGATCTACGATGGTACAAAAAAAAACCAAATAACCAAATTACAATCTGAAGGAGGGAAATAGTAAAGAGAAGATCTCTCGTTCTTCCTTGTAAACGTGTTGCAATTGGGACAGAACAAGTTACAATAAACTAGAGAGAGATGAGAAGAACAATGCTGGGGTATCAAAACTGTTGCTTAAAGCAAGATTCGTCCCACACGATCTGCTTCCAAGAACCAGCAAGTTTGAAGAACTTGTGGAACGCTCGATATCACCTCTGTTCTGACTCCTCGGATGGACTTGCAATGGCGGCAGCAGCTCTCTCTCTCTTTCTACTTCTCTGACTTGTATTTTCGTAGTGGTCACAAAGGAGGCCAGAAGAGAGTATTTATAGAGAGAGGGTGGAAACCCTAACCGCCTCTTCAGTTATGGAAAGATTGAATCAAATCCCAAAAGATAGCAATAAGATTTAATTCAAATCCCACGAAATTAATTCAAATCCCACAAAGATAGGATCTGAATTAATTCAAATCCCACAAAGATAGGATCTGATTTAATCGCATTGATTCAGCCTTTCCATAACTGATTTGTAATTTGCACAGTCAGCGGATCCCTCAATGCGACAGCAGCAGCCTGGCCACATGAGCCTACTGGCCGTATGGACCGCATGAGCCGCATGGACCGCATGAGCCGCATGGACCGCATGAGCCGCATGGACCGCATGTGCCGCATGAGCCGCATGAGCTGCATGGACCGCATGGACCGCATGTGCCGTATGAGCCGCATAAGACCGCATGGCCGCATATGAGCCGCATAAAGACCGCATGTGCCGCATGAGCCGCATAAGACCGTATGGCCGCATATGAGCCGCATAAAGACCGCATGACTGCTGACGTGCTAAGCGCGCCAACAAAATGCCACATTACACCTCATGAGCCCATGAGCCCGAGTCCAAGTCCGAGTCCGAGTCCGAGTCGCTAAGCCCCGTTGGGGCTTAGCTCCAAGTGGAATTAATCCAAGAGAATGACAAAGCATTAATGTTTAATCCTTGGAGCCTTATTCTTACCTCCTAGTAAAATCACCCACATGGTTCCCTCCTTAGGGTCACCACCCCATGTGCATCTCTCAACAACACAACCAAATATATATGTTGAGATAACTCATGGTGCATTTCCGATGTGAGACTATAATTTTACAAGGCATGTTGAGAGCAAGCTCTCTCCATGTAAAGAAAGCACCAACAATTATTTGGGCCCTCATATTTTATATAACTCTGGAAGATCGTTCTGGTCATCCTGAACGTAAAAGCTCACAAGAATCATAACATATTATTGACAAAAGGAATTTCTTCCCGGATGGATCATAAATAAGTAACGTGGGAAGTGCACAGTGTTTTTTTTTCTCCACGTGTCATTCACGAGGAAGAGAGGACACCATTCACGAGGGAGAGACGTGCATGTTGGAGAGGCCACATTTATTTACTAGCATTATTTTTTATTTTTGGGAAAAATAGACTGAAATTGCAAATTTTCAAAAGAAAGAAAAAATTACACCAGCCGGGAATTGAACCCGGGTCTGTACCGTGGCAGGGTACTATTCTACCACTAGACCACTGGTGCTTTGTGTCTTAATTTTGACATAATTGGTCGTGTATGAGACATGACTAATTCCCATACATGTCATCAATAGTTTGTTGTGGATCTATAAAAAAAATGGAAGTAAAAAAAAGACAAAAGAAATTGCACCAGCCGGGAATCGAACCCGGGTCTGTACCGTGGCAGGGTACTATTCTACCACTAGACCACTGGTGCTTCACGCTTTAGTTTTGACCCAAACAAATAGATATGAATTTATGTTGCCCTTGACGAAGTTTGCACTTTTACAATTGCACACCTATGCTAATGGAGATTTGATTGGTACATATCTACACTCCGAGAATAAGTTTTCTTGGATATTAAGCTAAGTCACCAAGCCATGGAAAAGAAAAAAAGTGAGAGAAGATTTATTGGATATTAGCTAAGTCATCAGACCATGCCTTTTCTCCCCATGGAAACCCTCCACCACCTGAAAAATTTGAGTTTGAATCTATCCGAGGTCCCGGACTCTCACACATGCCCTTGCGATCCACGGCTACCCCTCTGTTTCGTCGGCCTCGGAATCGGAGTCTGTTTCCATCATTGACCTCCCTTCCACTTTCGGAGACATCTTGGCCGAGATCGGGAAGCCCAGCGAGGGCTGGGGCGCCTTCCAAGTCGTCGGCCACGACGCTACGTGTGAGTTATGTTGGACTGCCTCTGTTGTAGCTGTTGCTACTATTTACAAAAACAAATTTTCTCATCATTTATTTTCAACCGGTACAATTTATTTATTCTATAACTTTTAAATGTTTGAATCATGTCCAGATTCAATGTATCATAGGCTATTTTAATATCCTCATTATTCCATCCTTTGGCAATAGCCTATATAATGAGGTTTCCTCCTCCTCTCTTTGATATGGAAAAAAGATCATTACGAAAGCTCTCTCTCTCTCTCTCTCTCTCTCTCAAATTCTCTTCCCTCTTGAAATACTGTTCTTTATTTGTTGCTCTGGACGGAGCTAAGTCGGGGTCATTCTCTCGACGTCGTATGCGGCAACGAGATTCCGGTGGAGCGGAGATTTTACCACTAGGGGCGTTCGGATTCAGTCTGCACATAGACCCGAACTAACTCTAAGGGCAGTACTTCGTGCGCGACTTCCCCGGAGGCCGGTAACTTTAATTTAATTTATTTTCTTGCAGATTTTAATCTGAAGTTTTGAAAAAAAATTTCCAACAATCTAAGAGTTAATCCATTGTCCCTAACAAAATTTGTTATAGCTATCACTGTTAACGAATTTCTTCAATTCTTGCCATTGTTACAAATATCTCTACGAAAAAAATTTGTTATAGTAGCTATCATTGCTTACTGTTATATTTTTCTTCATTATACTAATAAATAATTATTACCATCTTTTGTAGACAAATTTTTTTTACACAAGTAACATTTTTCTATTGTTACCAAAAGTAAATAATTATTGTCTATTGTACATGCTTAGAAAATTGCCAACCAAAAGTTTGCTGATATTTTTAAGTTTGTGAAGCAAAAGTTTGCTAGCAAAAGTGATATTTTTCTATTGCCAACCAAAAGTAAATAATTATTGTCTTATGTAAGCAAAACATTTCATTATACTTGCTTACTTTAGGCACAAAAGTTGCACTACTACATTAACAAGTTTGTGAACGTTTGTTAACGTCTGACTTCTGTGAACGTTTCACTACTATATTTACAAAAGTTTGTGAACATTAAGAATTGGTACTTGTTAACATTTTTCATAAAACTATTTTACTGTTAAATTAATTGCTCATATTAAAACAAAAAATTGTTAAAATATTCTCTTACCTACTGTAGCAACATATTTTCTTGCCTACTGTCACAACATTTTTTCTTCCCTAAGTCTATTCATACTTAATAATTGGTTACACACATTTTTTTTTTGCTGCTATGAACCTTTTCACAACTCTCTCTATTTAATTATTTGCTACTACTAACAAAGATTCTATTTGTTACTGTCAATGTAGTTAACAAATTTTCTTACCAAAAATTGGCTTATACTTGCCTACATTTGCTACTATCAAATCTGTCATTTTCTACTGTTAAATATTTGGCTAACGGTAGTTCTTCACATATAACGTAGTGATAAATTACCATTTATTATTATTGCTATTCATATTGCTATTTCTTTCAATATAATAATTTATTACATTGCCATGATTACATATTTTAATAGCAATTGTCTAAATGATTGTAATATCAGTAACATATATATATTGTTATTAGTTATATAACAATTGCTGCTTCATAAGCCTGTTTCTAGGAATTGACATCTTCCATAAAAAAGAAGAAGATTATATTAGTACAATTTTGTCAATTCTAGTTTTCTTTACTCAATATTTCAATTTAGGCTAGAGAAAATAGTTTATTGATTTAGTAAATTTCTTTAAATTTTAAAGTTCTAAAGTAGATATTTGTTTGGGAACAAGCCGAAAGGGCCCTTCTGTCAACAAGACGAAATATCGTCTAAGTGACCGGTACTTAAGTGTTCCTAGTGAACCTCCGCTTGCTGGGATCCGGCCCCTACAGCTAACAAAAACTTATCAAAACTTAAAAAACTAAAATTTTAAAGGTCTATTACTAAAATCATTTGAATTGTTAATTTTTAGCTTAAACTACCTTTATTGAGTGAATAAATTTTTATAGCCTTTTGGAATCATATTCTCAAGTTCTAAAGAGACTTAAAATAGAAAACAGATTAGGTTAAAGTCCATAGCTAGATTTGATTTTAGAGCCAGGGTAAACCTGATAGAAATTTATGGCAAACCCAAGCCTTCTCACCAAGGAGACCTCCTTCAAAGGAAAAGGCTCTAACGAGCCAGAGGCTAACATGATTCTGAATGGATCATCTAGCCCCTTCAGGTCTGTAAGCTATCAACCTATAAAAAATATTTCTTACCATTCTGATGATTGGTGGTTGGACTCTGGAGCAAATGTTCATGTCTCCTTTGATCGCTCATATTTTACAAACTATCAAGAATCAAGTGGAGGAGGTGTGACCCTAGGTGATGGCTCAATGGCACAGATTGTAGAAAGAGAAAGAATAGATCTGAAGATGACATCAGGGAAAATTCTACCACCCCATGATGTGCTTCATGTGCCGTCTGTTAGAAGAAACCTAGTTAATGGATCACTACTTGTAGCCTCAGGATACAAAATTGTAACGGAGGCCAATAAAGTATTTTTTTTTGTTTTTCTAAGAATGAATTATTTATGGGGAAAGGATTTGTAAAAGATAGACTCTTTATTTTGAGCACAATGAATAAATTTTCAAATCCTTCTTTTGTTGCAAATGTTGAATCATCAAATGTTTGGCATGGTAGATTAGGTTATGTGAACTTAGGATCTATCAAAAGGATGATGAACTTAGATCTCAACCCTAAGACTCCTATAGATGATGAACACAAATATGATATTTGTGTTCAAGTCAAACACACTATATTACCTTTCAAATCTGTCTGTAGAGATTCTGAACTCCTAGAACTTATCCATAGTGATGTTTGTGATTCCAATAGGGTCTTGACCCGAGACGGTAGAAAATACTTTGTTACTTTTATAGATGACCATTCAAAGTATTGTTACACCTACCTCCTTAGACCAAAGATGAAGTCCTAGACAGATTTAAGGTCTATAAGTCGAAGCTGAGAACCAACAAGATAGAAAGATTAAGATCCTTAGATCATATCGTGGTGGAAAGTACACCTCAAATGATATGACTAACTTCTGTGAAAAATATGGAATTATTCATGAGGTAACTGCTCCTTATTCACCACAGTCCAACAGAGTTGCTGAAAGAAAGAATCGCACTCTGTTAGACATGGTCAATGCCATGCTTCTCAGCTCAGGTGCTCCTGATAATCTTTGGGGAGAAACCTTATTGTCAGCCTGTTATATCCTTAATAGGATACCCAGTAAGCCTAATGATAATACACCTTATGAGTTATGAAAAGGTCGAACCCCTAGGATTAATTACCTCAAAGTTTTGGGATGTCTAGTTAAGGTAGGAATTCCTGAACCCAAAAAGAGGAAGATAGGACCTAAGACTGTAGATGCTGTATTCATAGGATATGCCCTAGATAGTAACGCCAATAAATTTCTTGTAACCCATTCTGAAGTAAATAAAATCTCTAATAACATAATTATTGAAGCTAGAGATGCAGTTTACTTTGAGAACATTTTTTTCTTCAAGGATAGAACCCCTTCATCTTCCTCTAATCCTTCTCTTACTCCATCTACTAGTTCTCATGATCAAATACCTAGTTCTCAACCTGAACAAGTCATAGAACCTAGAAGGAGTAAAAGAGAAAGGATTAAAAAGAACTTAGGAGAATGATTCTTCACATTTTTGATAGAGGGTGATTCCTCAACTTATGAAGAAGCCATATCCTCTACTGATGCCCCTTTCTGGAAAGAAGCTATTAACAATGAGTACAACTCCATCATGGAGAACAATACTTGGTTTTTAGCAGACCTTTCTTTAGGTAGCAAACCCATAGGTTGTAAGTAGATTTTCAAAAAGAAACTTAGAGCCGATGGTACCATAGAGAAATATAAGGCTAGATTAGTAGCCAAAGGTTTTACCCAGAAAAAGGGATTAGATTATTTTGATACCTATTCTCCTGTTGCTAGGATTTCTTCTATTAAAACTCTCCTAGCCTTAGCTTCCATTCATGACTTGCTGATCCATCAAATGGATGTAAAGACAGCCTTTCTAAATGGAGATTTAGAGGAAGAAATTTATATGGAGCAACCTGAAGGTTTTATTGCTAAAGGCCAAAAAAATAAGGTTTATAGATTAGTAAAATCTCTTTATAGCCTAAAGCAAGCTCCCAAGCAATGGCACAACAAATTTGACAAAGTCATTATAGAATTTGGTTTTGTAACAAATGAATATGACAAATATTTATATTCTAAAAATACAAATAAAAGTTGTGTTATTTTATGCTTGTATGTTGATGATATCCTTATTCTAGGATCTTTACTGGAACTGATAAATAATACTAAGAATTATTTATCTAACCAGTTTGACATGAAAGACCTAGGTGAAGCAAACCTGATCCTAGGAATGCAAGTGTCCAAATGCAAAGAGGGTTATACTCTATCTTTAGCACATTTAATTGAAAAAATGCTAAAAAAGTTTGAGTATTTTGATAAGAAACCTACCCTTACCCCTTATGACAGTAATATTGTTCTCAAGAAGAATGAATGATCACCTATAGAACAACATAGATATTCACAAATGATTGGGTCCTTTATGTACATAACAAATAGGACCAGACCTGATATTGCATTTGCTATAGAAGACTAAGTAGATATACCAGTAACCCAAATCAAACACACTGGACTGCATTAGACAGAGTATTTAGATATCTTACGGGTACTCTAGATTATAAACTTCATTATTCTAGACACCCTGATATCATAGAAGGTTACTCAGATGCTAATTGGGTAACTGATTCACATGATGTGAAATCCACAACTGGATATACTTTTACCCTAGTAGGAGCTACGATCTCCTGGGGATCATGTAAACAGACTATCATTGCTAGAAGTACTATGGACTCTGAAATAATAACTTTGGACACTACCTGTACAGAAGCCGAATGGCTTAGAAATCTTATTGTCCATATATATGATATACATATTTCTGTACCTTTTTTTTAATTATGCTAAAGAACTCCTAAAAGTATGATCTTGTGAATTCTAAGATGAACAGGTACCTGCAGCTACGTTTCAAGAAATTAAAAGAGCCTAAATGGCAAAAATGTTGCTCTTGACGAAGAGTTTGTCTAGGACATTGATCCTAGAATCATCGAGGGAGATGGGGTTAAGCCCATAGTATAGTCACCAGCAGTGGCAACCCAACCGAGTCTGACTAGAGATCCCAATAAGCCAGTTCAATGGATAGAAACAAGCTGGACTAGGTGACTATTATGGAACACTAAACCTGAGATTAAGTTCTCTTTAAAATAAAAGCCCAGAAGGCTGTACAAGTGTACATTGATATCCCATCCCTATGGTGGCAGTGTTCCTTTTGTGATATGGATAGGGTGAGTTTTAAAACTCTTAATAAGTCCAAGCATGATATGCAAGGTTGATTCCTATCACCAACCCTTGAGGACTTACCTATATGAGAGGTCGTGATGGCCGCGACTATAGGACAGGACGATCCTAGACAACTCTCATGAATGTATAAAAGTGCGCATGGCCAATCAAACGCGCCACCCGATAGACCCAAGTACCTCTAGCGTACTATGTGTGCAAATTTCTGAGTCTGGTTCAAGAAGACTGATTCAAGGCGTAGTCCATCAAGTTCTTCTTCAGACAAAAATAATAGTCACTACGTGAGATTCAAGGCTGTAGTCCATCTCATTTATACATAGTATTCAACTGCCCAAAAATCTTTCTCACCTTTAACTTTCCTCTTTCGTTTTTTTCCTCTATTATTTCGGAACCTGGTTTTGGGGGGGGGGGAATTGTTGTAGCTGTTGCTACTATTTACAAAAACAAATTTTCTCATCATTTATTTTCAACCGTTATAATTTATTTATTCTATAACTTTTAAATGTTTGAATCATTTTCAGATTCAATGTATCACATTTTTATCATGTGCTACAATTTTTGTAACGTTAAAATTTAATAGGCTATTTTAATATCCTCATTATTCCATCCTTTGGCAATAACCTATATAATGAGGTTTTCTCCTCCTCTCTTTGATATGGAAAAAAGATCATTATGAAAGCTCTCTCTCTCTCAAATTCTCTTCCCTCTTGAAATACTGTTCTTCATTTGTTGCTCTGGGCGGAGCTAAGTCGGGGTCATTCTCTCGATGTCGTGTGCGGCAACAAGATTTCGGTGGAGCGAGAATTTTACCACTAAGGGCATTCGGATTCAGTCTACACATAGACCCGAACTAACTCTAAAGGCAGTGCTACGTACGCGACTTCCCCGGAGGCCGGTAACTTTAATTTAATTTATTTTCTTGCAGACTTTAATCTGAAGTTTTGAAAAAAAATTCCAACAGCCTCTTCCGAGCTCCTCCTCGCCAGGAGCTCGAAACCTTGGTCTGAACGAGCTGCTTCACTACGAGTGCGTCGACGGACTTGAGGCGAGGTTGAAGTCGGAGCTCCTCCTCACCATGAGCTGCCCTTGCATGAGCTTGAAACCGTCGTCAGCTTAGCTTCTCCCACTACTAGGACGTTGACGGACTCGAGACGGGGTCAAAGTCGGAGCTCCTCGTTGCCATGAGCTGTCTCGCTGGAGCTCTTAAATTTCATGAGCTTCCTCGTCGGACTCGAGTCTGGGTCAAAACTCTGGATTTTTTTTATCGAAATTCTAATCCTAAGAACAAAACTATTTTCCTTAAAAAAAATTACCAAACAATTTTTTTTAACTTTTTTTTTTCTTAAAACCATTTTTAGATGAAAGTAATCAGACATAAAATTATAATTAGTACATCCAGAAAATAACTTGAAAACATCTTTTTTGGAAACATAAGGCAATTCCATGCCTTATGTTTTCACCCACCAGGCCAGTAGAGTGTATGTTTGTTAGCCAATGTTGCATTAGCATGTGGTTTTAAGGAGGCACTATATTGCAATTATGATAACTAATGGCTTAAACAGTTGAACGTGATGTCTCATGACTCCGGCCCAAAGGCGACCGAAGGGAGGGCGAAAGAAGGCGAACATTTAATTCTAAATTACTCAGAATTAATAAAATTTACGCGCACACTTAATCTCATACAAAACCCCCGTTAACCCTAATCATCTGCCCATTCACCCACTCCCCTTCGTCCCTGCACAAGAACCCGACAACCGGCGCCACGTCCTTCGTCTCCCCAAGCCTCCATGTTAAGTCCATGACTTTGTAAGTTTAAATAGATGCATGCTTTCTTATTTTGAGCCCAAAACCCATTTAACTTAAACCCGCAACCTAAGTCCATACCCAAACCCTTTCAAACCCACGTTTCCCTCTCCCTTGGTCCTGCGCGCACACCCCCCCAAATCAGATCTGTAGATCCCACGGAGAGTTTAACTCTAAGAAAGGTCTCCTTCTCCATAGAAGTTTTACATTTTTACTTTTTTTTCTTCTACAACTCCCTTATCGCTTCACCAAATTTTGATCCGCGACCACCGCCGCGCTCACCTCGCCGCCCCCATCGATTCTTGACCCCTTATCCCGTCGTTCCGTACTGTCGACCCAAGCCACCCCGGCTCCCCAAGCGGCCGACAGCAGCCCTGCGCTGTCTCCCGCTGCACCAGCAGCCCCCGTCGGCCCCGCCACGCTGGTAGCAGCCCGGCAGCACCCCCGTGTCGCCTCCTGCTGCGCCAGCAGCCCCCGGCGGCCGACAATAGCCCGACGCGCCCTCCTGGGCGGCCGACAGCGCCTGGCAGCGTGTCCCAGCGCGCTCGCGACCCCGTGTCCATGCGTTTCGTGCACCCCGTGTCCATGCGTTCCGTGCACCCCGCGTCCTCGTCCGGCTTCCCGTCAACTTTTCGATGCCCCATTCCGAGTCCGAGGCCTCCCCTCGATGCTCCTTCGTGCAAATTTTCGGTATTCCTTCTACCATAATGTTTTTGTTCCAGGAAACCACTATCTGTCCGACCAGGTTGACAGAAATAAATACTGTCAACTTGGGATAATTAGTTCTGGTTGTTATTAACCAATTATTGCTTAGTAGATAATTTATTATTATGGATTATAGGTTAGCATTAAGTTATAGTTAGAAAATAGTTGTGATTATTACGATTATTAGGATTTATCCTTGTAGGTTATTGTCAGTTAATTATAAGTTATAAGTCTTTCTTATGAATAGTTAAAATGGTTGCTATGATAATCTAATAAATAAAGTATTTTGGTTATACGATAAAAATAGCAAACTTTCGGCTTATTAAGAAATATGGAAAAATGAGTTTATTAGTATAAATATTTTTACTAGCTAAATAATTAGTTTTATAAATAAAAAGAGTATAAAATTCTTTTTAGGATAAAATACTTATTATTGAATTATTTTGGACAAGAAAAGCATTTTTTAGTAATAATAACCAAAAGTTATTTCTAGTTAACTAAAAATATTAAAATATTAGTTCGGAGGAAAATCGTAATTTTGGTAAAATATTAATTTGTTAAATGCGGTTAAAATATTATTTTCCTTTATTTTTTGAATAATAGTCAAAAATGAATTTTTAGTAAAATCGTATTTTCACATAAATTTGGTAATTGCATAAAAAATACTAATTTCTATAGTACGATTAAATAGCTATTTTTCTTATCCTTAATTATTACGGTAAAAACATGTATTTTTACTAAAATGATTATTTTGTCACTTAGTAATAATCAATCAACTTATTCTTAAAATATAAATATTTTCTTTGTTATTAACAAAATTATGTTATTTTCAACCCGACCAGACTTAACCCTAATCAACTAATTAGTGTTGCCCTTAAGGATTAAAGTGTTGTTGATTCAAGCTGCAGAATCTGGTGTTACGATTATTGTAGGTTCGGATTCCTAAACCCTAGCGGTAACTTTCTAGCTGTCGCTTCCACGCCGAGGATACACCCAAGACAAGTTTTATACCTTTCATGTCTGTATTTTATTTAATATTAAATGTATGCATCCGCAGATTCATGTATTGTAACGACACTGATTCACAGTGGATTACTCTCGGACTCCACATCGATTGATGGATTGATTGATTATCTCATTGACTCATTGAATCAGGGATTAATTGTGGGAGTAGTATAACGTCTGTGACCAAAGCCATCGATTGCCTCTCTCGCGCTAACCCTACCACACAGGGGGTTATGCTGGACTGTATACTATCGTTTTGGCCAGAATGCTAATATACATATTGCCTCTATCCAGCCGGTCACAGATTCTGTTATATACTCAAAACACTATTGTAGAATTGCATCATTATAGTTCCAGAGATATTGCCTGCTGTCTTTTATTATTATTTATCAAAAAATTATACTGTTTTCAAACTGTCTTGTATTTTATTTATTTATTATTTAGAATGTTAGATGTGAAAATATGTTCTTGCTCCCTCCTGACTGGAGACCCAACATTTTTAGGTGACTACGACAACGAGGATCTCGCATTTAGCTCTTATTACGGGCCTGGTCCGAACCCTGATGAGATAGCTGAACCAGATCAGGGAGCCCCAGAGTTTTAGTTGCACTCTAGGCTAGTTTATTTCCCTTACAAATAAAACCTTGTAATAATTGAATGCATGTTTATTTGTATTTCTTATTTCAGACCAGTTTCTAGGTTAATAAAATATTTTTCTTTCCGCTTTAGTTTTGTCTGCTTGTGTTCACTGCTTGATACAGCTTACTGTCGTCGTCTCACAATGGTGCAGGTTGGGCATGATCCGACTGGACCCATTACATGAGGATCGGGTCGTGACATATTTTTAGTGGTGGCCCATGCAGGTCGGGTTCTGTAAATTTGTCTAATCAACTTAGTCTAGACCAGCATGCAGTTCTATAACTTAACCTAGGTCTAGATGAGACTTTAGGAAAACAGACTCTAGAAACAACTAGAACACCTAGATTATATATTTACCCTATTACAATATAGGGCCAAAATTATCTATTAAATATATATTTTTTCTTGCTTATAGTCCTATAGGCAACCTTGCTTATTTTTGTACCCAAACCTTTCGGAAGATGACAAAAGGGAAGATGACTCGCTCTGGGCCTGCTGACGAAGAGGTTTCTTCCTCCGGGAATAACCGTACTCAGGCTCAATCAGTCCCCTCTCCGGTGCAGCCTACTACCCGTCCTCATGCTGCACGAACTCCCTATGCCGTATACACCTCCACTGTGCATGCAGCTGCACCGATTCCCTCGAGGCCCACACTCTCAATTGCTGACACGAATCCTCCAGCTGCTCCACTGGTGCCAGTGGACCTTGTCGAGCTCGTAGGCCTGCTACGAGGAGTACTTGAGGCCCAGATGGCTCAAGTAGAAGTTAATCACGAACAGACCACGATCATGAGAGAGGGCATGGAGAATTCCCATAACGTCGCCATGGCAGCGCTAGACTCAACACAGACGGACTCGAGGCCTGTCAAGATAAGATAAGTGAAATTGATAAGTTTTATGTTTTATTGTAGAAATATGATTATGGCTGGCAGTCTATTATTCAGGAGAAAGTTAGAGACATTAAAAACTTCAAGAAGATGGATCCGCGACCTTTCAAGGGAACTGAAGGCCTAATATACGCGAACGAATAGTTGGATGACATGGAGTGACTCCTCAGCGTTGCTCGAATCCCACCCGGCCTTATGGTAGAGGCTGTAGCTCTACATGTAACGTTCCAGTCCCAAAATACTTAGGACTAGATACGTATCCATGTCAGCTGCATACATACGAAGTATACTCCAATATATGGAAACCTCGTATGAATACATAAGCTGTAAAATACAGTAAACCAAGAGTAATCTAATCTCATCCACAAATAAAGAATAAAAGATATCATATAATCAACTGTAATAAGTCTTTGTACAATACGTTAGGCGGAGACAAATCCAATACCAACAAGTAAGAAAATATATACATGGAAACAGAAATGATTTGGCGGGAGTAGCAAAGAAAGTCCCAAGATACGTCATCTCCGAATGAATAGAGAAGATCGCAACCTAGACTAGAACACCTGTAATATCACAGAAGCACACACCTGGAGAGATAACCAGGTCCTCAAAGGGACGTAACAAGATACAGAAAGAACATGCCATAAATACTGAATACAAATGTCACTCCCCGTTCCCAGAATACGTAGTCTTATTCATGTACAACTCATGTGTATTTATTTTAGTATTTATCATGTATTACCCTGTATTTAAATTCTTTTAATTCATGTTAATTAAGTTTCTGTTAATTAATTATCTGCTCTTTAATTCTTATGTTAATTTATTTCCTGCAATTAATTTTCCGTAATTTATTTCTGTATTTTATTTCCTGCAATTTACTTCTCTGCTTTAGTTTTATTTTCGGTTGGATGAGCCCCTTAAACCCGACCCATTAAGAACCCGGCCCAACTCCCACCTACCACCCCTTTGCTACTTAAAGCTACCCTCTCCCTTCTCTCTCCTCATTCACTCCTTCTTTACCATTACTTCTTCTTCTTCCTTTCATTACTCTCTCCACCTACCAACTAGGCAAGTACATCTTGCTCTACATGAGGACCATATTTTATGGTTCAATATTCTTCCTCTCATGATTCTAAGAGAGTTTAGTGCTTAGTATTTTTGATTTCATTGGTTCATTTCTTGTAGATCTAAGTTATGTATTTTTGGTTGTCTATGGGTTTTGATCTAGCAAACTCCTTTGTTCTCAAGATTTGATGGTTCCATGTCGTAGAGCAGTTCATCCTACCCAATTTTGACCTTTGGAAAGTTGGATTCGGACTTATTTTGACCAAGTTATGGACTTTTGAAGCTTTAGGATGCAACCATGGAGTTCTTGCTATTTGGAGAAGACAGTGAGCAGTGTACGCTAGCTTTTTAGCCTGCGTCACTGAGCTGAGCGCGCTTTTTAGCGCAGCGCAGTATGGAGTCCATACGCTGCCTTTTTAGGTAGCGTGTGTCTTGCATATGCTACCTTTTGGAAGCGTATGTCGTATGGAGTTCATACGCTACCTTTTGGGAGCGTATGACTTGCATACGCTGACTTGAATGGTCAGGAGTCGTATGGAGTTCATACGCTACCTTTTGGGAGCGTATGACTTGCATACGCTGACTTGAATGGTCAGGAGTCGTATGGAGTTCATACGCTACCTTTTGGGAGCGTATAACTTGCATACGCTGACTTGAATGGTCAGGAGTCGTATGGAGTTCATACGCTACCTTTTTGGAGCGTATGACTTGCATACGCTCACTTGGACGGTCAGGAGTCGTATGGAGTTCATACGCTGCCTTTTGGGAGCGTATGACTTGCATACGCTGACTTGGATAGTAAGGAGTCGTATGGAGTTCATACGCTGCCTTTTGGAAGCGTATGACTTCCATACGCTAGCTTGGCTTGAGCGTAGCTTGACCTGGGCGTACGCTGGCTTGAGCGTAGCTTGACCTGAGCGTACGCTGACATGAGCGTAGGCTGACACGAGAGTAGCCTGCTTACCCTGGATCTTCTATAGCCCTGTATATTGATATCTTATTAGATGTTTAACGTCCATTTTATATCCTTATGCCTTTTTGCATAAACTTGATATAATCATGATATGTTGATATTTCTGTTAATTATAGATTGTTACGTGGGATGTACCATGTGTCATGAATTGAGTTATAGATACCCGGATTGACTAGAATTAAACCCTGAGAGTTGTAGACTCGACCCCACTGAATGCTAGTTAACTTTCATGCCTTGCCACCATTGTTAATGATTGTGATCTTGACTAAATTGATCATGCATTTCTAATTGGAACTAAGAGACTGGCTAGTCGTCTTATTGAATGAAATGAATGAGACACGTTCATGTTATGAACTATTGTACTCGACTGGCTGATCCCGAATATTGACATACATGCACATGCAGGCTTCAATCTATTTATTTATTTATTTATTTAGTTATTTTTCTACAAAAGAAGCATGTGTACTTTAGGGTCAAGGCATGATTACCGTGGATAGATTTGATTGTTGCATTACGCTATGTAAGACCTGCAACCTAACCGCACTGGTATCGTTGTAGAGTTGTGCATATCGTACCCCGTACGAAAGTACTCATTTGAATGACCATGATCCACGGCATGGGATTTCATTCAACATAGAGACTATTAAGTTAAATAAAATAATAATTGCATGGAGAGAATGGATTCCCGAATTCTTACATGGCAGCCCCCTTGGGACGAGTAGTACCCGACGGGCCGGCTGGTTCCCACAGATACTGTAAATCTGCCACACGGACAGGAAACAGTATCTGCTTTTATTATTATTGTATATTGTATATTGACGGGCGTCCTGCTAGGACTCGTCTAATTCATGCATGGGCCAATTGATCGACTGGATAGACTAGCCTTGCTTGCACATAGTAAGAACTGAGGAATCCCTAATTGCATTATTCCAGGATAAATTGGGACTCATAATAGCAAGCCGTAGGAGTTGATTGGCCGTTCAAGATGATTTGTTTGTGTACTGTACTCTGTTACCTAACTGGGATGATCAGAATGTCAGGACATGACGGGCCAACTTCTGTCCTTGTTTGGTTAGGAGGTTGGTTCGAAGTGTCTTGATGTGATGTGAGTTCTAGTAGCAAGCAGAGATCTATTATTATATTCTCTTACTTACTGGTTTTAGTTCTCATGTCGTGCTCCCTTGTGGTACTTGCTATTAGAGGTCTAACCTCTCTGGTTTTGCATGGCTAGATTTAGAGCCAGTTTCCGAGGACTCAGCGTACTTCCACCTCCAGGATGGTCAATACTAGAGGAATGATCGCAGGAGGCCTCGAGTGGGTTCCTTAACTTCACCACTCGTTTTGTTATCTACTTTATACCTTGCCGTTTGGCACCGACATGTTAGTCGGATCGTCTTGTACTTACTTTTGCATAATTGTAATTAAGTCAGACTGCAGCTGATAACAATTGTGTATACTTACTACATCATCTGGCTGTATTTTGTAAAGCCAGATCTCAAAAACATTTTGACTGAGCGTTTGGGACGCCTTACTGCTTTACCTTACATGTTCTATATTTCTGTTTCTTGTTTGAATGATTGAGACAATAGATGTGAAATGACCATAGTAAGACTTTTATGTAGTATGCACCCCCTCGTCTGGTTAGACAGCATTGATCGTATTATACGGTATTCATCTACCCATAATACGTAGCTGGCTGAGTCACTCCTCCGCTCTCCAGTATTCTGGTTCTGGGGCGTGACAAGGTTTTAGTGGTGGCCCATGCAGGTCTAATTTTAGACTTGTGGGGTGTTTTGTTTAATAGGATGTCTCAATCACACATGTTTTCCCTTGATCTCATGATTCGTCGATTCTCAACTCTAGCTTGACATTCCAGTATCCTTTGACTTCATTGATCCTTCATGTCCGGTTGTTTGATTGTTCTCTTGTCCCTTTTCTTAGGGGCACTTCGTCCGCATCGGTCAGAGCTGGACAGCAACAACAAGAGCAACATGGACAACCTGACCCTGTTGGTCAGCAACAAGGGCCAGTCTCACCTCAGGAGGCTACTAAGGAAGAAGTGATCGTGGAAGCAGCAGCTGGATTGCAGTATCCGGATGTTCCACCCCCACCAACAGTTCCACCTACCCAAGTGGACACACCAGCCCTTCTGGAGATCATGAGAGGAATGATGGCTACTCAGCAACACCAGATGTTGGCCCAGCAGCACATGCACGCTCAGTTGCAAGAGCAGAATATACTACTCAACCAAGGATTACAGACGGCATTGGAAAGAGGGGCGAGGACAAATTCAGGAGCGTCAGCCCGGTTTTGCAAGTACAACCCCCGCCGTTTCGAGGGCACGGAGGATGCCATCTCAGCAGATGCATGGCTTAAGGATATTGAGGCTATTCTGACAGCAGCTAAGGTGCCGGCAGAAGAACGTGTGGATCTAGTGAAGTTGTTACTTCAGGATCTCGCACGTGATTGGTGGGAATCAGAGGAAGTAGGCATCAGACGTCCTGTTGCTTGGGACGATTTTACTGCAAGGTTCAAGACGAAGTATTATGGAGTTGTGGCGCAGTTTGAGCTACAACAGAAGTTTATCAGCCTCAGGCAGGCTGGCAAGACGGTAGATGCTTATGCAGCGGAGTTCTGCAGATTGAGTAGGTTTGCCCCAGAGATGGTAGCAACGGAACGCCAGAGGGCGATGAGGTTCCAGCAAGGGATTCATCTTGAGCTCTTGCAATTGATAGAAGGGCACAATTACCAGACTTTTGATGAGATATTGACGGCGACTCGAAGGCATGAGATCACCATTCAGAGGCTTGCGGCAAGGACTGGGGGTCAGAAGAGATCCCACAGTCAGATTGAAGGAGGAGGGGGAGCAGCGCCCCGAACAACAGCACCATCCCCTGGCATTCGTATCCACGATGTGGCGATGCGAGGGCCAGCAACACCACCCAGGCAGCAGCAACAGCAACAGAGGAAGAACCAGCAACCCCCGGCGGGCTGTACTTATTATGGGAAAATGGGGCACACTAGAGATGTGTGTCGGACATTGAATGGACTGTGTCTGATATGTGGAAACCCAGATCATCGGGTTACCACATGTCCCATGAATTCGAGGTCAGGAGGACCAGGGCAGCAGTTTCCTGCTCTGCCAGTACCAGGGGCAGGGCAGTATCGAGGACCAGCATTGGCAGTGAGGCCGTTGGCACAGCGTCCGTTAGTATCACAGGCTCAGATGTTTCGGCAGCAAGGGCCGCCGATGCAGCAACACTAGCATAGACCACCCCAGCATCATCAAGGCAGGGGCCAGCAGCAGCACCAAGCTAGGCCACAGCATGGGAACCAGCAAGGAGGTCGAGGGCAGGCATTCACACTGTCCTTGGAAGAGGCATTGGCATCGGGAGATGTTGTGGCAGGTAACATTCTCGTCGTCTCATATCCCGCAGTAGCATTGTTTGATTCGGAAGCATCCCACTCATTTATATCTGCACAATTTGCGACACGACTAGGAGTGGAGTTCGAGGCATTGCCAGGAAGGTTGAATATACTCACTGGTAATGGGCTCGTGGGAGTTAGTAGAGTTAGTTTAGCATGTAGTGTTGTAGTGTGCGGGCATCCTTTACCCGCCCGGTTGATAGAATTTCCTGTTGGAAATTTCGACGTTATCTTAGGCATGGACTGGCTGAAAGACAGTCATGCGACAATAGATTGTCGTAGTGGAAGTGTATCTTTTGATATTCCAGGCATGGAGAGATTCACCTTGGTCAGGTCAGAGGCAACTCAGCAAGAGCAGGGAGTAGTAACAGCAATGGAAGAAGTTCAGATTCCGAAGGTAGTTAAAGAATTTCTAGACGTATTTCCCGAAGAACTTCTAGGTCTACCACCGGTTAGAGATATTGAGTTCAGCATAGAATTGGCACCTGGAACTAAACCAATATCAGATCGGGTTTACAGAATGGCAGATTCAGAGCAGGCCAAGGTGTATCAGCACATAGAGGAATTGAAGGAAAAGAAGTTTATCCAAGCTAGCATATCGCCATGGGCAGCACCAGTGGTACTTGTGGGGAAGAAGGATGGATCATCCAGATTGTGCATCGATTACAGGAAGCTTAACGCGGCAACAGTAAAGAACAAGTACCCATTACCCAGGATCGACGACTTATTTGATCAGTTGAGCAAGGCTAGAGTTTTCTCCAAGATAGATCTTCGTTCAGGGTATCATCAGGTGAGGGTTCGGAAGGAGGATATCCCCAAGACAGCATTCAGGTTGAAGTATGGGCATTATGAGTTCTTAGTAATGCCGTTTGGTTTGACCAATGCTCCAGCAATATTCATGGATTTGATGAATCGCATCTTTATGCCATATTTAGATCAGTTTGTCGTGGTGTTTCTCGACGACATTCTCGTATACTCTGCTAGTAAAAAGGAGCATGAAGACCACCTCAGGAAAGTGTTGCAGGTTTTGAGAGAGAACCAGTTGTATGCCAAGCTCAGCAAGTGTGAGTTCTGGACGGATCATATTTCATTTTTGGGTCATATTGTATCAGGAGCTGGAGTAGCAGTGGATCCCAAGAAGGTAGAAGCAGTAGAGAGTTGGCCAGTACCCAAGACCGTAGCTGATGTAAGGAGTTTCTTAGGATTGGCAGGATATTACAGAAGATTTGTGTCAGACTTTGCAAGGCTTTCAGCACCCATGACCCGCTTGACCCGGAAGGATGTACCATTCATTTGGTCGGCAGAATGTCAGGCATCATTCGAGACTTTGAAGCAGAAGTTGATATCAGCGCCTATTCTTACATTGCCAGTTGGACCCGGAGGTTTTACAGTATACTGTGATGCGTCAGGTAAAGGACTTGGATGTGTCCTTATGCAACATGGGAAGGTGATAGCATATGCATCTAGGCAGCTTCGGGACCACGAGAAGAATTACCCAACTCATGATTTGGAGTTAGCGGCAGTAGTATTTGCTCTGAAGCTATGGAGACGTTACTTATATGGTGACCGAGTAGAAATGTACACAGACCATAAAAGTCTGAAGTACATCTTTACTCAGAAGGAACTAAACATGAGGCAGAGAAGATGGTTGGAGTTGATCAAGGATTATGACGTGGAGCTTCAGTATCATTCAGGCAAGGCTAATGTAGTGGCAGACGCTCTCAGCAGGAGAGGCGGCGCATTTATGTTGACAACGCAGAGACATATCTTACAAGACCTTCAGGAGATGGGCATAGAAGTTATACTTTCTAGTGATGTAGGAGTTCTGGCTAGTCTACAAGTCCAATCTGACTTGGTAGATAGGATCAAGGCAGCTCAGGCACAAGACCCAAGGATTCAGAAGCTTAGGGCAGAATGTGAGTCAGGACTCAGGAAGGAGATGAGAATTCATAAAGATGGTACGCTTAGGTTTGGATCACGTCTATGTGTACCTAGTGGAGATATCAGACAGGAAGTAATGGCAGAAGCTTACAGTTCCCAGTATTCTATACATCCTGGAGGGACCAAGATGTACCAAGATATCAAGCAGCACTTCTGGTGGAATGGAATGAAGAGAGAGATAGCTAGATTCGTTTCCCGTTGCTTGGTATGTCAGCAAGTGAAGGCAGAACAGCAGAGGCCAGCTGGATTATTGCAACCGCTTTCTATCCCGGAATGGAAGTGGGAGCATATCACGATGGACTTTGTGACCAGTTTACCGAGATCGCCAAGTGGTAAGGATGCCATTTGGATGATAGTAGATCGGCTTACGAAGGTGGCACATTTTCTTCCTTTCAGAGTAGGGCAATCTACAGAAAAGTTGGCAGAGTTGTATATGCAACAGATAGTCAGGCAGCATGGAGTCCCTGTCAGTATTGTGTCAGATCGAGATACCCGTTTCATATCACATTTCTGGAAGAGCTTGCATCATAGTCTGGGTACCAAGTTGAGATTTAGCACAGCTTACCATCCACAGACGGACGGGCAATCAAAAAGGACAATCCAAACTTTAGAAGACATGTTGCGAGCTTGCACTCTAGATTTTGGAGGGTCTTGGGAGAGTCACCTTCACTTGGTCGAGTTCTCATACAACAACAGTTATCAAGCCAGTATCCAGATGGCACCATTTGAGGCAGTATATGGTAAGAAGTGTAGATCGCCACTAGCATGGGATGATATCGGGAAAAGGAAGATGCTAGGCCCAGAAATGATTGTTCAGACGGTTGAAGTGATTAAGGGAATTAGAGAGCGACTTTGTGTTGCGCAGGATCGGCATCGTCATTGGGCAGACCAGCATCGTAGGCCGCTAGAGTTTTCTGTTGGGGACCACGTGTTCTTGCGGATCTCACCTACCCGTGGGGTCATTAGATTTGGCGTTCGCGGGAAGCTGAGTCCGCGATACGTAGGCCCATTTGTTATTCTTGATAGGATAGGCGATGTTGCGTATCGTTTGTCCCTTCCACCTTCGTTACGAGAGGTGCATGACGTATTTCATGTATCTCAATTACGGAGGTATGTATCGGACCCAAGCCATATCCTCGATCATTCTGAGCTGGTTGTTGGTACCAACCTGTCTTACGAGGAGCAGCCTGTGTCCATCTTGGACCGAAGAGAGAAGGTACTCAAGAACCGAACAATTAACCTTGTCCGGGTTGCTTGGGGTCATCACTCTTTGAGAGAGTCAACGTGGGAACGTGAGGATGATATCCGATCACGATATCCACATCTGTTTGACTCACAAGGTATATCTTTTTCTGTGTACCTTGATTGTCTTGATTCCTCATGTTTAACCCCTTATGGGTAGAATTGCTAGATAACGTAGATTGTTAAATATGGATATGTTACTTGCTATGGACATTGTAAAATGATTGCTTGTACTTAGATTAGTTTAGCCCCGATGTTTCTATCCTGCTTGGATTTCAAATTCCGAGGACGGAATTTTTCTAAGGTGGATAGAGATGTCACTCCCCGTTCCCAGAATGCGTAGTCTTATTCATGTCAAACTCATGTGTATTTATTTTAGTATTTATCATATATTACCCTGTATTTAAATTCCTTTAATTCATGTTAATTAAGTTTCTGTTAATTAATTATCTGCTCTTTAATTCTTATGTTAATTTATTTCCTGCAATTAATTTTCCGTAATTTATTTCTGTATTTTATTTCCTGCAATTTACTTCTCTGCTTTAGTTTTATTTTTGGTTAGATGAGCCCCTTAAACCCGACCCATTAAGAACCCGGCCCAACTCCCACCTACCACCCCTTTGCTACTTAAAGCTACCCTCTCCCTTCTCTCTCCTCATTCACTCCTTCTTCACTATTACTTCTTCTTCTTCCTTTCATTACTCTCTCCACCTACCAACTAGGCAAGTACATCTTGCTCTACATGAGGACCATATTTTATGGTTCAATATTCTTCCTCTCATGATTCTAAGAGAGTTTAGTGCTTAGTATTTTTGATTTCATTGGTTCATTTCTTGTAGATCTAAGTTATTGTATTTTCGGTTGTCTATGGGTTTTGATCTAGCAAACTCCTTTGTTCTCAAGATTTGATGGTTCCATGTCGTAGAGCAGTTCATCCTACCCAATTTTGACCTTTGGAAAGTTGGATTCAGACTTATTTTGACCAAGTTATGGACTTTTGAAGCTTTGGGATGCAACCATGGAGTTCTTGCTGTTTGGAGAAGACAGTGAGCAGTGTACGCTAGCTTTTTAGCCTGCGTCACTGAGCTGAGCGCGCTTTTTAGCGCAGCGCAGTATGGAGTCCATACGCTGCCTTTTTAGGTAGCGTATGTCTTGCATATGCTACCTTTTGGAAGCGTATGTCGTATGGAGTTCATACGCTACCTTTTGGGAGCGTATGACTTGCATACGCTGACTTGAATGGTCAGGAGTCGTATGGAGTTCATACGCTACCTTTTGGGAGCGTATGACTTGCATACGCTGACTTGAATGGTCAGGAGTCGTATGGAGTTCATACGCTACCTTTTGGGAGCGTATGACTTGCATACGCTGACTTGAATGGTCAGGAGTCGTATGGAGTTCATACGCTACCTTTTGGGAGCGTATGACTTGCATACGCTCACTTGGATGGTCAGGAGTCGTATGGAGTTCATACGCTGCCTTTTGGGAGCGTATGACTTGCATACGCTGACTTGGATAGTAAGGAGTCGTATGGAATTCATACGCTGCCTTTTGGAAGCGTATGACTTCCATATGCTAGCTTGGCTTGAGCGTAGCTTGACCTGGGCGTACGCTGGCTTGAGCGTAGCTTGACCTGAGCGTACGCTGACATGAGCGTAGGCTGACACGAGAGTAGCCTGCTTACCCTGGATCTTCTATAGCCCTGTATATTGATATCTTATGAGATGTTTAACGTCCATTTTATATCCTTACGCCTTTTTGCATAAACTTGATATAATCATGATATGTTGATATTTCTGTTAATTATAGATTGTTACGTGGGATGTACCATGTGTCATGAATTGAGTTATAGATACCCGGATTGACTAGAATTAAACCCTGAGAGTTGTAGACTCGACCCCACTGAATGCTAGTTGACTTTCATGCCTTGCCACCATTGTTAATGATTGTGATCTTGACTAAATTGATCATGCGTTCCTAATTGGAACTAAGAGACTGGCTAGTCGTCTTATTGAATGAAATGAATGAGACACGTTAATGTTATGAACTATTGTACTCGACTGGCTGATCCCGAATATTGACATACATGCACATGCAGGCTTCAATTTTTTATTTATTTATTTATTTAGTTATTTTTCTACAAAAGAAGCATGTGTACTTTAGGGTCAAGGCATGATTACCGTGGATAGATTTGATTGTTGCATTACGCTATGTAAGACCTGCAACCTAACCGCACTGGTATCGTTGTAGAGTTGTGCATATCGTACCCCGTACGAAAGTACTCATTTGAATGACCATGATCCACGGCATGGGATTTCACTCAACGTAGAGACTATTAAGTTAAATAAAATAATGATTGCATGGAGAGAATGGATTCCCGAATTCTTACATGGCAGCCCCCTTGGGACGAGTAGTACCCGACGGGCCGGCTGGTTCCCACAGATACTGTAAATCTGCCACACGGGTAGGGAACAGTATCTGCTTTTATTATTATTGTATATAGTATATTGACGGGCGTCCTGCTAGGACTCGTCTAATTCATGCATGGGCCAATTGATCGACTGGATAGACTAGCCTTGCTTGCACATAGTAAGAACTGAGGAATCCCTAATTGTATTATTCCAGGATAACTTGGGACTCATAATAGCAAGCCGTAGGAGTTGATTGGCCGTTCAAGATGATTTGTCTGTGCACTGTACTCTGTTACCTAACTGGGATGATCAGAATGTCAGGACATGACGGGCCAACTTCTGTCCTTGTTTGGTTAGGAGGTTGGTTCGAAGTGTTTTGATGTGATGTGAGTTCTAGTAGCAAGCAGAGATCTATTATTATATTCTCTTACTTACTGGTTTTAGTTCTCATGTCGTGCTCCCTTGTGGTACTTGCTATTAGAGGTCTAACCTCTCTGGTTTTGCATGGCCAGATTTAGAGCCAGTTCCCGAGGACTCAGCGTACTTCCACCTCCAGGATGGTCAATACTAGAGGAATGATCGCAGGAGGCCTCGAGTGGGTTCCTTAACTTCACCACTCGTTTTGTTATCTACTTTATACCTTGCCGTTTGGCACCGACATGTTAGTCGGATCGTCTTGTACTTACTTTTGCATAATTGTAATTAAGTCAGACTGCAGCTGATAACAATTGTGTATACTTACTACATCATCTGGCTGTATTTTGTAAAGCCAGATCTCAAGAACATTTTGACTGAGCGTTTGGGACGCCTTACTGCTTTACCTTACATGTTCTATATTTCTGTTTCTTGTTTGAATGATTGAGACAATAGATGTGAAATGACCATAGTAAGACTTTTATGTAGTATGCACCCCCTCGTCTGGTTAGACAGCATTGATCGTATTATACGGTATTCATCTACCCGTAATACGTAGCTGGCTGAGTCACTCCCCCGCTCTCCAGTATTCTGGTTCTGGGGCGTGACAACAAAATATGCCACAAAGAATATAAGTGACAAGAAGGTACTCTAACCGTACTACTGTGTTCATGCAGTTAAGAACAAACCTCCAACGTATGGTGTCACGACCTACACCCGGATATACGGGTACGAATATGTGGGCCACGCCTAGCCTACGCCGCAGTATCGGCGGTAGAGCGATGTCTAGTACCTTATACTAACTACAACATTTAAAGATCCAAAACTAGAAATATACCCAGGTCACATCACGAAAACTAAGGAAGATAAGACAAGAAATAATAACAATATCACTAGAACAACTAGAATCTACAATGATCATATGAGACAAGAATAAAACAGAGGAAAATAATAACAAAACTAAATAACTACCAGACCTAGAACTCCTGAGAGACACTCACGGTGAAGAATACAGAGAACCACCCCAGATAGCAATATCCTGTAGTCCAAAACTGAGGGCACAACTACTTCTAAAATATTTTTAACATATCCAGTCAGGATGGAACGAGCACAAAACTCAAATAACAGTTCTAGTTAGACGATATTAAAAATGTAGCAGTAAATAGAGAGAATATACAAGAAATCACGAAATATACATGTGAGTATCATGGCAAGGTAAGCTGTAAATCTAAAGCTAGAATAAGACAAGTAAAACTGATCATGATATGTACAAGAATCAAGAATCACCTATCTAGGTGTGTGAGTACTAGCTACAATATGTGGTCGGCTTGGGATATTGCACAATAGTAACAGGCCTGGCTAACCATACGTGGGGTGTATGATCAACACTCACAATCAATCAATGCACAATGGGTGCACAATAGGCTTTGACCACATATCTACACCAATACTCCCCGTCCCCCGACTAGTATAGTGGATCCAACCATGACAGATCATGATGCACGATTCTCTGAGAGGGTAGCTAGCCTTCGCAGGAATCGTGTCTATACAATGCACAAGGAACAAGAAAGACTTGCACAATATATACCAAAGAATACCAGGAATAACATCTCATGACGGGATCCAGTCAAATACCAATCCGTGTGAACTATGTGTCAAGAGAACAAGAATATCTACACTATATACAAGAAACATAGACGATATCATAAAACAGAAATATTATCAGAGAATGTACTCGCCTGCAATCTGGTGGAATATGTTAACTGAGTCCTAGAACAGTGTCTCGAGGATCTATAGGTGGAATACTATATCAAATAAGGGTTTGGAAGTAAAATCAACTCATACCAAGTCAAACTAGGTCAAGGCAAGTTAAAGCAAGTCAAACTAGGTCAATCTAAGTCAATGGTTGACTTACACTTGACTTTTGGTCAACTGGTCAACTCTGGTCAACTCTAGGTCAAATATGACTAACTTTGACTAACAGTTGACTTTAGGTCAACTGGTCAACTTCGATCAAGTTCTAGTCAATTTTAGGCTACGGTTGACTTTCGGTTGACTTTTGGTCAAAATAGTCAACTGTGGTCAACCAAGGTCAAAACTAGTCTAACCTAGGTCAAATGTTGACTCTACTTTGACGTTCAGTCAAAGTAGTCAACCATGGTCAAATGGGGTCAAAGCTAGTCTCTATAAACATCTACAGGGTCAACACATTCAATTTCAGTGGTTGTGAAATCACTGGAATCGACGGATCTCAAAATACAACAAAAGGAGAAAGATTATAATAATAGGGTAAAAACCTACAGATGTTGTCGGATGGTGAAACAACCATTACCAACGTGTCCAAAATGGTCAAATCAGCTAGAATAGCGTATTCATAAGTCCAATTTGGACATAGGGGCGAAAAGGTAATTTCGGGTTAAAACGGTGTCCGTGTCGGACCCGCTTTGTACCGAAAAACGTGGAAGAATACTAGTCCACTAACCCTAACAAATTATATATCCACGAATTCAGAATGACGATACAAACTCAACGGTATGTCAGAATTGGATTCTGTTGACCCGATCTGAAATTGGTCCGTTGACCAGGACATTAAAATTCCGATTTGTACGAAAAAGCGTGTCGGAGCCAATATCCTCAAAACTCAGCAAATTATATGTCAACGAGTCCAGAATGACGATACGAACTCAACAGTATGTCCAGAATTGGATTCCGATGAGCCGATCTCGAAATGACCCGTTGACCCGGATATTAGTATCCGACTTGTACCGAAATACGTGCCGGAACCAATGTCCACTAAAATCTAGCAAATTATATGTCAACGAGTCCAGAATGACGATACAAACTCAACGATATATCCGGAATTAGATTCCGATGAGCCGACATCAAAAAGTTCTGTTGACCCGGACTGTGGGGCCCGCTTTGTACCGAAATGCGTGCCAGGATCACGTCCTCCAAATCTAACAAACTTTATATGAATGTGCCAGAACGATACCACGAGTCTACTGGTAGTGTCAGAAATTGAATTCGGAGTCCCGGATTCAAAAATGGACATTAACAACTTAGAAATTACGAATTCGGACGGCCAACTTTGGCGTCAAATTCAACCAATCAAACGTGCTCACAAGGAAACGAAACTAGAGGGGTAGAAACAGGGTTGTACCAGCTGCACATAGGAACCAGTGGCACGCCAGACGGAGCTGCGATGGAGGAGATACGAACCGACGAAGTTGGCTCCGCAAAACTGTCCAAAAATAACACAATTTAAACGGTCAACTTTGTGGCCGATTTTGATGTACCAAACGATAAAATTAATGGACAAAAATTGAGGGGAGTGAAGATCTATATACCAAGATTGTGACGGAGCAAAGAAATCATCGATCCAACGGTCGGATTTCTCGAAAAACATGCACAAAGTTGCTGGTTCGAGATACGATTTCTGGATCCATTCCGAGCTTGCGCCAACGGGAACCTGTGCCAAACGCACGAATCGAGTGTTTCTCGCACCGGGGATGCGGGGACTCGCCATGGGGGCCTGCCGGAGGTTCGTCGGAGGTGGTACGGCCGGCCATGCGGTACGAGGCGGCCCGTGCACGCGCGCGCGGCTGCCGTTGCCGCACTGCTGTTGCAGCTGTGTGCTGGCGCACGCACGCGCAGCGGCGGCAGTCGCTGGCAGTTGCCGAAGGCTGCGGTGGAGGTGGCGTTTGAGGGTGGTTAAGAGATGGAAGTGGTGGTGGTGTTAGATGATGATGGTGATGAATGAATGTGTTAATGGTGGTGGTGGTGTGTGGTGATGGAGGAGGAGAGAATGGTGAAGGAGGAGGAGAATGGAGGAGGCTCGGCCATGGACTGGTGGTCGACCGGCCATGGGTCGGCTAAAATGGAGGGGGGGTCGGCTGCTTGCTATTGTGGGTGATGGTGTGTGTGTGAGTTTGTGAGGAAAAATGAAGAGAGAGAGTGAGAGAAAGAGTTTTGTTTGTGTGTGTGAGTAAATTGAGGGAGGAGAGAGAGAGAGAGAGATATTCTCTTCCTAGTTTTTAGGGCCGTCCTAATAGGGGGAGTTGAGTTGGCTGCTATATAGGAAATATAGGGTTGGGATTGGTAGAGAGTAAACCAATGGCTAGGATTAAAAGAGAATTAGATTATTTCTAGGGATTTAATTAAAGGGGTTATCCATGAATATTTAAAATGGATAAACTAGATATTTAATATTTGTAGAAAAATTAGTGTGTGGATATTCATGAGGGGGCAACATGAAGCTTGGATTGGTTCGGTTGAGCCGGGTTGGGTCAAAATCGGACATGGTACAATAATTGAATTAATATAGGTATTTATGATCATGGGTAAATAAGTAACATATGGGGACTCAAATAAATAGGACACAAGTCTCAGGCGGGTAGTAGGCTTCGTGTGGGCCATGTCCATATTTTGGGTCGAGTAGGTTGGATCGATGTCGGGTCCCGAAATTAAATTGGAAGTCATGTCACAAATTACGATGGATAATTAATTGGCCTAAATTGACCCAAAAGTTGTGCGAAGCAAAAAGAGCACAAGGGAATGAGTTTAAATGGGACATGATATATCAAAACGAAGATAATCTCGTCCACTACAAACTTCAAGAAAGAAGTTTCCAGAGACTGGCATCCCTGATGCTCTAGAAATCCAAGTCACGAAAAAGAACATTAAATCAAATAATAATCAAATAATAATATCTATTGCAAATAATTGATTTATAAAATTGAAAAAAATAAGCCCTAAATTCAGGGGGCTTACATTCTACCCACCTTATAAAAATTTCGTCCTCGAAATTAAAAATCATCTAATAGGTCAAGCTAAAACATACAACTTCTATGGCTATAGTAACCAATCTGCTACCCTTGTGATCATCTATGTTGTTTCTCTCTACAGGTATTTTGGTTCGGGTTCAACAACCTTCTTCTATAAAACTATGTCTATTTTACCACTAAGAATCTTCAAATCAATAAGAACCTTTACGTATATTCTAAAATATAGGTCATCCTCGAGATACTATATATCAGCAATACTTGGCCATCAACCAAAATTCCAATCTCAATAGCAATTTGTTTGTTTCCTTATCCCATCCTAACTATCTTTATCCTATTAATCACAAGCTCCTTAAAATAATACATTCAAAACCTATTCTTGGCATTGAGCCTTCTCTCTTTTTACTCAAGAACTCCTGAATATAAACCCTCAAATTCGAACTCTTAATTCATTTATCGATTTATTTATTACCCATGTACATATATTTGTTTTGTTCCTGCTATCTTCTGATCTTGCACACAATGTTATCTCCTTCTATTTTATTCTACATATCGATCTACCTTCAATCATAAGAAAATGGCTTGTAGATAACCAATAATCACTTGGTCATTAATGTCCTACAATGCTCAATCCTCGAACCTAAGCACAAGATTCTATTCCTTAATCCGTAGTCACAAAAATATAATATTTCATTACTCCAACTTAGATACCTTTTCATCAATCTATACTATCAAACTAATCATCCTTAATAGTTTTCTAAGTCCACTATAATCAGTCACTCGTATCTGTCCTATAAGCTTAACCCAATAAATCCCTAGGAAAAATATACTCATCACAATCACACATAATAACATATTATAGTTACACTACAGAATCTATTAACAAGGTCTGGCTATCCAATCATCAAAAATAGAAGGTAACAAGGGCCTAAAACTGGGTCTAACAATCCATATCAATATTCAGACAAGGTAAGGGTCAAGCAAGGCAGGAAAGATTGTCAAAATATTTCCAAGAATAGTACGAGGCCAAACGAGATGCATAGGACGTAGTCAAAGTAAAACTCAAGAACCATATACCTCCGTAATTATGTCACATAAAGTTACTATCGCGCCAGTGTGCATCTGGCTACGATTAACTTCCTTGTTCCATAATAAAATGGAAGGCTGCAGCGCACAGCTGCCACGCCAGATAATATAGGTTCCTAAACTTAACTATGCTAAATCCGTGAAACATTTCCAAACAATTTTTGCAAAATAAAGGAGAAGATGTTAGTCAAAATGCTTAGGGAGTGGTCCAAGTAGAATTCGAGAAACATATTTAACCATGATGCCGTTATCTGAAGTCATATCTCGCCAGTATTTCTCTGGATGCAAACTCCCGATTCCGTAATACAAGGATAAATATACTTTTCGAACCTTTCCTGAATCAACCCATGAGGCACTTTCAACAATTATCGGGAAGGACAAGAAGAATTACCCAAGTGGTTAGCGAAGAAGAGTTTTGTCAAATCATAGGAAGATGGAACACAAACAATCATGTTGAGAAAATCCTAATTGTGGTTGTAGATAGACAGAGTTAACCAAGACGGGGAAGAATAATGATAAGAATTTGTTCTTGCTCATCCGGTCATAACAAAGTGATCTAAATTAAAATATAACCTGATATCCATATATGTCTTCCCGAAATTATGTTGCCAGAATTTTTGCCACGCTAGTAAGCATAGCTGCAATAAACGATAGAGTCCATAACTTGGGTATACACCCTATAATTATGTCATCTAGATTCCTTACCACGCCAACCGGTGGCAGCAAGAAAATATAAATTCCATAACTAGGATAAGCATATCTAAAATCAGGCTCTATGTCCTTGTCATGCTAGCTTGTATGGCTGCGATAAATTCTAAACTCCATAAATAAAGCAGACATTTACCTTATCAGGATATACCTTAATTCAATCCACAAAATTTATCTTGATGCAAGATCAAAGTCAACAACGAACATAAGGAATCAAAATCAACAACAAATCAAGGAAGTGTAAATGGAGGCAAGCGGGAACAGATTCAAGAATTTTTGAAATAAGATTCTCAGGGGTTATCCCTGGAATTTATCAAGAGTTCCTAACTGTGATTGAGCAACACCTATCATAACCTAGAACCTATATCCTAATAGCAGGCTCATAGCAGCGCTCTAAGTCAAGCACTACTACGAAATCGTACTAGTTGCGACTCTGACCTGCATGGGCCACCACTAAAAATGTGTCAGGACCCGCACCCGGATATACGGGTACGAATACGTGGGCCACATCCAGCCTACGCCGCAGTATCGACGGTAGAGCGTTGTCTAGTACCTTATACTAACTACAACATCTAAAGATCCAAAACTTGAAATGTACTCAGGTCACATCACAAAAACTAAGGAAGATAAGACAAAAAATAATAACAATATCACTAGAACAACTAGAATCTACAATGATCATATGAGACAAGAATAAAACAGAGGAAAATAATAACAAAACTAAATAACTACCAGAATTAGAACTCCTGAGCGACACTCACGGTGAAGAATACCGAGAACCACCCCAGCTAGCAACATCCTGCAGTCAAAAACTGAGGGCACAACTACTCCTAAAATATTTTTAACATATCCAGCCAGGATGGAACGAGCACAAAACTCAAATAACAGTTCTAGTTAGACGATATTGAAAATGTAGCAGTAAATAGAGAGAATATACAAAAAATTACAAAATATACATGTGAGTATCATGGCAAGGTAAGTTGTAAATCTAGAGCTAGAACAAGGCAAGTAAAACTGATCATGACATGTACAAGAATCAAGAATCACCTATCTAGGTGTGTGAGTACTAGCTACAATATGTGGTCGGCTTGGGATATTGCACAATAGTAACAGGCCTGGCTAACCATACGTGGGGTGTATGATCAACACTCACAATCAATCAATGCACAATAGGTGCACAATAGGCTTTGACCACATATCTACACCAATACTCCCTGTCCTCCGACTAGTATAGTGGATCCAACCATGACACATCATGACGTACGATTCTCTGAGAGGGTAGCTAGCCTTCGCAGGAATCGTGTCTATACAATGCACAAGGAACAAGAAAGACTTGCACAATATATACCAAAGAATACCAGGAATAATATCTCATGACGGGATCCAATCAAATACCAATCCGTGTGAACTATGTGTCAAGAGAACAAGAATATCTATACTATATACAAGAAATATAGACGATATCATAAAACAGAAATATTATCAGAGAATGTACTCGCCTACGATCTGGTAGAATATGTCAACTGAGTCCTAGAACAGTGCCTCGAGGACCTATAGGTGGAATACTGTATCAAATAAGGGTTTAAAAGTAAATATTAAGTCAAACTAGGTCAAGGCAAGTCAAAGCAAGTCAAACTAAGTCAATCTAAGTCAAGGGTTGACTTACAGTTGACTTTTGGTCAACTGGTAAAATGGTCAACTCTGGTCAACCCTAGGTTAACTCTAGGTCAAACTTGACTAACGTTGTCTAACAGTTGACTTTAGGTCAACTGGTCAACTTCGGTCAAGTTCTAGTCAATTTTAGGCTACGGTTGACTTTCGGTTGACTTTTGATCAAAATAGTCAACTATGGTCAACCAAGGTCAAAACTAGTCTAACCTAGGTCAAATATTGACTCTACTTCGACGTTCAGTCAAAGTAGTCAACTATGGTCAAACGGGGTCAAAGCTAGTCTCTATAAAGGGATATTTTGTAAAACCTCCCCTAAATAATGGGCTAATTTGCGAAATACCCCCTAAAGATCTCGAATTGGTAAAACCTCCTTTCCGTCAAGACGCTGTTTGATTTTGGGTGACGTGGCAATCCGTGTGTGTTGTTAAGTAAAAAAATAAAAGTTAGACGAAAATACCCCTGCAAATTAGTCCATTATTTAGGGGAGGTTTTGCAAAATATTCCAAAATCGGTGGAGGAGGAGAGGAGTTCGCCGGAGATCTCGGAGGAGAGGTCGGGGTTCCCTTTCAGCGCGGAGTTCTCTATAAACCCCCAATCAATCCAATCCAATCCAATCCTATCCAATTCTTCTCATTGCATCGTCCTCGTGAGCTTGCACTTGGAGATGAAGTTGTTCGACGCGTAGTTCAAGCTACACAGCTTCAGCAGCTCGGCCGACCGCTGCTTGAGCGACTGGTCGCACCCGCTCTGGATAACCAAGAGCAGCTTTGCCGCCAATCCGGCCTCCACCGCAACCCTGCCGCACTCGCCAGGATCGAGCTTGCAGACCGCCCAAAGAATCGACAATGCGCACTGCGTGCAGCTCTCCGAAACCCTCATCAGCAGCCTGACCACATTCGGGATCGTCCGGCCGCAGTCCTTCAGCGCCAGCCGGCCTTCCGGAACGCCCGAGAGGTCGTCGAGGACCTGCAGCGTGGGCTGCAAGCACTCCGGGCCGAGCTCCGGCAGCAGGTCCACGATCTGCGGGACCGCGCCGATGCCGACGACCAGATTCCTAAGCTCCGGGAAGCCGGATATGGTCTTGAGCAGGCGGAGCCCCGCGGTGGGGTGGCGCCTGTCCTTGACGAGCCGCAGGATCCCGACGAGGAGGCTAGGGCTGGAGACGAGCTCGGGGCGGAACCGCCTCCGATCCGACGACGTGGGAGGTGAAGGGGCCGAGGAGGGAGGAGAGGAGGGAGACGCTGGCGGCGGAGGAGGAGAGGGTCGTCCTGGTGGAGGGGTGGGAGGAGACGAGGGCGCGGAGCTCCCTGAGGGCGTGGAGGCGGCCGAGGGAGAGCCAGCGGAGGATGTTGGGGCGGTCGTAGGTCTGGCCCGTGCAGAGCGTGACGGGGTCGGCCATCGGCGCGAGGGAGATGGGGCAGATGAACACCGCCGGGACGTCGTCGGTGGTGGGGTCCAGCTCCTCGATCATCTCCGCCAGCTCGAGCTTCCTGTCGCCCCCGCCGCCGGAGACGGGGGCGGAGCAGGGGGAGGGGGAGCCGCCGAGGATGCCGTCCTTCACGGCGGTCTCGACGTCGATGACGTGGCCGGAACTCCGCGCTGAAAGGGAACCCCGACCTCTCCTCCGAGATCTCCGGCGAACTCCTCTCCTCCTCCACCGATTTTGGGATATTTTGCAAAATCTCCCCTAAATAATGGACTAATTCGCAGGGGTATTTTCGTCTAACTTTTATTTTTTTACTTAATAACACACACGGATTGCCACGTCACCCAAAACCAAACAGCGTCTTGACGGAAAGGAGGTTTTACCAATTCGAGATCTTTAGGGGGTATTTCGCAAATTAGCCCATTATTTAGAGGAGGTTTTACAAAATATCCCCTCTATAAATATCTACAGGGTCAACACATTCAATTTCAGTGGTTGTGAAATCACTGAAATCGATGGATCTCAAAATACCACAAAAGAAGAAAGATTATAATAATAGGTTAAAAACCTACAGATGTTGTCGGATGGTGAAACAACAATTACTAACGTGTCCTGAATGGTCAAATCAGCTAGGATAGCCTATTCATAAGTCCAATTTGGATATATGGGCATAAAGGTAATTTTGGGTCAAAACGGTGTCCGTATCAAACCCGCTTTGCACCGAAAAATGTGCAAGAATACTAGTCCACTAACCCTAATAAATTATATGTCCACGAATCCAGAATGACGATAGAACTCAACGGTATGTCCAGAATTGGATTCCGTTGACCCGATCTCAAATTGGTCCGTTGATCAGGACATTAAAATTCTGATTTGTACGAAAAAGCATGTCGAAGCCAATGTCCTCAAAAGTCAGCAAATTATACGTCAACCAGTCTATAATGACGATACAAACTCAACGGTATGTCCAAAATTGGATTCCGATGAGCCGATCTCGAAATGACCCGTTGACCCGGATATTGGTATTCGACTTGTACCGAAATACGTGCCGGAACCAATGTCCACTAAAATTTAGCAAATTATATGTCAACTAGTCCAGAATGATGATACGAACTCAACGGTATATCCGAAATTGGATTCCGATGAGCCGTCGTCAAAAAGTTTTGTTGATCCGCACTGTGGGGCCCGCTTTGTACCGAAATGCGTACCAGGGCCCATGTCCTCCAAATCTAACAAAATTTATATGAAAATGTGCCAGAATGATGCCACGAGTCTACTGGTGGTGTCAGAAGGGTTATACCATCTGTGCATAGGAACCAGTAGCACGCCAGACGGAGCTGCGATGGAGGAGATACGAACCGACGAAGTTGGCTCCGCAAAACTGTCCAAAAATAACACAATTTAAACGGTCAATTTTGTGGCCAATTTTGATGTATCAAACAATAAAATTAACGGATAAAAATTGAGAGAAGTGAAGAGCTATATACCGAGATTATGACGGAGCAAAAAAATTGTCGATCCAACGGTCGAATTTCTCGAAAAACGTACACGAAGTTGCTGGTTCGAGATACAATTTTTGGATCCATTCCGAGACCGCGCCGAGGGGAACCCGTGCCAAACGCACGAATCAGGCGTTTCTCGTGCCGGGTATGTGAGGCCTCGCCACGGGGGCCTTCCCGAAGGTTCACCGGAGGTGGTGTGGCCGGCCATGCGGTGCACAGCGGCGCGCGGCGGCCCGTGCGCGTGCGCGCGGCTGCCGTTGCCATACTGCTGTTGTATGATGCTGTTGCAGCTGCGTGCTGGCGCACGCACGCACAGCGGCGGCGGTCGCCGATGGTGGCTGAAGGCTGTGGTGGAGGTGACCGTTGAGGGTGGTTAAGAGATGGAAGTGGTGGTGGTGTTAGATGATGATGGTGATGAATGAATATGTTAATGGTGGTGGTGGTGTGTGGTGATGGAGGAGGAGAGAATGGTGAAGGAGGAGGAGAATGGAGGAGGCTCGACCATGGGCTGGTGGTCGGCTGGCCATGGGTCGGCCAAAATGGAGGGGGGTCGGCTGCTTGCTGTTGTGGGTGATGGTGTGTGTGTGAGTTTGTGAGGAAAAATAAAGAGAGAGAGAAAGAGTTTTATTTGTGTGTGTGAGTAAATTGAGGGAGGAGATTGAAAGAGATATTCTCTCCCTAGTTTTTAGGGCCAGCCTAATAGGGGGAGTCGAGTTGGCTGCTATGTAGGAAATATAGGGTTGGGATTGGTAGAGAGTAAACCGATGGCTAGGATTAAAAGAGAATTAGATTATTTCTAGGGATTTAATTAAAGGGGTTATCCATGAATATTTAAAATGGATAAACTAGATATTTAATATTTGTAGGAAAATGAGTGTGTGGATATTCATGAGGGGGCAACATAAAGTTTGGGTTGGTTTGCTTGAGCCGGGTTGGTTTAAAATCGGACATGGTGCAATAATTGAATTAATATAGGTATTTATGATCATGGGTAAATAAGTAACATGTGGGGACTCAAATAAATGGAACATAAGTGTCAGCGGGTAGTAGGCTTCGTGTGGGCCATGTCCATATTTTAGGTCGAGTAGGTTGGATCGATGTCGGGTCCCGAAATTAAATTGGAAGTCAGGTCACAAATTACGGTGGATAATTAATTGGCCTAAATTGACCCAAAAGTTGTGCGAAGCAAAAAGAGCACAAGGGAACGAGTTTAAGTGGGACATGATATATCAAAACGAAAATAATCTCGTCCACTACAAACTTCAAAAAGGAAGTTTCCAGAGACTGGCATCCCTGATGCTCTAGAAATCAAAGTCACGAAAAAGAACATTAAATCAAATAATAATCAAATAATAATATCTATTGCAAATAATTAATTTATAAAATTAAAAAAAATATGCCCTAAATTCAGGGGGCTTATACATGGGCATCTGGCTCAGGAGCAGTAATCTCAGGTATGGTCCCATCAGGATACCAGGGACCTCAAAGCATAACATTCCTCGAATGTCAGAGGCCAGCAAGATCAGTAATAGGAAAGTGCATAAGGACCCATACGTTAAGGAACTTTTCTTTCCACCCAATGCCTAACAGATTCACATCCATGTCTCATATACCTCTACTAACTGCTAAGTCTCCTAACATGCCTCTATTAGCAGTTAACCCTAACGCATGTACATGGGGGATCAGCCCATACGCAAGGACCCCTACATGCTACTCGTCTCACACATCCTCGTGGAACAACTGTGTCGAGGCATATGTAATACCATACAAACGGTAGTCCCCTAACTCTAGGTTCATATGCAATCAAAGGATAGTAACAAAGTAACTAATAATCACTGAGCACGTAGTAAATCAAGAACTGTAATGACTGGAAATAATGAACAGTGATATGTAATAAAATGCAGACTGAATGTGTAAAACCCCTAAATTTTTACTACGATTTTTTATAAATATGGTATTGATTTTTGTACTTCGTATTTGTACGTCGCGTACGAGTTTGCGTTTCGTAAATTTCTCGTCAAGTACGAATAAGTGCGAAGTACATATTTTTTAAAAACATTTTAATTATATAGATGTAGAAAATATTTCAAAATAATAGACGAGAAATATTTTATATTGCTTGAAGTTGTAAATGCGTCGCGCCGAGGATTGCCAAACTTTATTTTTATTTTTTATAAAAAGCCATTTTATTTTATGGTACAAGTATAACTAGTAATTTAGAAAAACTATGTTTTATATAAGTATTATTTTTGCATGCGAGTGTATATATATTTGTATTTTCAAAATTAATTATTATCATTAATATATTATTTGGAAAAAGTATATTAAATATGGGTTGATTTAATATGTAACTAATTATGGTGATTTAAGTTGAAAAAAATATTATTAAGTTATTTAATACAGTTTAAATTAGAGGTAGAATCTATCTACATTGGATTATATTTGATTGAGTTACTTTTAAATCAATTTGAATGAAATAGTGGAAAATCCAAGGGGAATTAAAACTCTTCTTAGTCCTTATCTAGATAAGACTTTTGTAAACCTTCTAATTTTTTAAAATAAATATTTGTGGAATTTTTGGATTTTTAAATAACTATTTATTGACTTATTATATAATTTGTATTATTTTACATATATTTAGTATAGTGCTCATTAGTGAATTTAGTATAAAAATATATAAAGCTATTTTTTCTAGTACATTAAGGATCTAAACTATATTATACAAAAAAATTTCTCAAAATTTTAGGATTTATTTCATAACTTTTATTACTTTTTACATCTTACTTATATTGTACACTATTTACATAATATATAATAAATATCAATTTAGTATTAAATATTTCAACTTGTATAAATGAGATTAGATGAAGATTGTTTAAATAAATATTAACTCTATTTATTATCTATAGTAATTTTAAATAATGTTATAGATAATTTAGATAAATCTGAACTATATTTTAAGTTAATCATAATCCTAAGTCTAGTAGGAAAGCATCCCTATCTATATCATATCCTAACAAAGCAAACTCAAATTTATTTAAATCAAATCCTATCTAATTTAGGAGATAAATCTGAAATAAATACCTATGTAAACCCAATACATTTCCCTTCTATCAGCCATAATTCGAAATTATTTTTAGTCCAATAGAAACTTTAAAATTCGTCATTAGAATTCAGCCCCGCTTTTTAGTAGCAAGAGCAACTTGGAACGACGATATCTCCTAGCTCCAAACTACATTTTGCCTCCAGTTTTTTTTAAAGAAGCGTATCAAGATAAGCTTTCCAGAAACATATTTTAATAGACAAAATTAGTTCTATAGATTTCTACAAAACTGTTTGAGTATATAGTGTCCTAAAAATAAACGGGTTTCAGTATTTTTGCGATTTCGGGAGATTCCGGAAACGAAAATGCGATCCGTTTAGTTTTTCGGAAAGCTAATACGAAAACCTATGCCATATCCCAATTTCATAATTTAAATAAATCTAATAGGTACAATATTAATTATAATTAGATAATAGACTATTTTTAGCATCCGAAGATGTTTGTTTGGACCTTAGTTCCTCAGCAGCCGTTGTTCCACCTACTTTCCTGTCTGATCTTCGCCACCACAATGCTCAGGTCCCAGGCAAGTATACCTTGCTAATTTACTATCATAATATTTATTTTTTGTATTATTTACTTTGTTTCATATTGTTAGTTTCCTTTGTTATAAATTGTGTGTTCAAGCCACACTTGGGTGCAAGCGATTCTATTAGTCGTTTTAATTTACTATATGCATGTTAACTTAGTGTTAGCGGACTACCTTCTTGTTGGGTAATATTTTTATATCTCCTTTGGCCATGACACTCACACTACACGGTATGATACATTTTGCTAGGGGCATGACTTATGGACTGGCCATCTCTAAAGTCGTGTGACGGTAGATGATCGTAACTGCTATGACTAGGATTTTAGAGACTCATGCAGTTACAACTGGACAGGTTATGGACATGACTTGAACAGTGTGGAAAATATTGGGGGAGGACAGTCGCTAGTGCGTATGGGAATCCAAACAGGTAAACCACAGTCTCCGGATGGAACTATGGCCATTTATATTTGCAGATGCCCTCTGACGTTTTGGACGTTACGGACGGATACGGATCACTGGATGCCAGTTACGTACACATAGCCTAAAATCCCACCTATGCGCATGAAAGTTGTCCTCTAAATTGCACATTAGGCGGTTAGAATCTCCTTCGCATATTTGTGTCTAGGATAGTTTTTCATATATTATTATTCTGACAATTCATATTAGCATGTTCTTTCTGTATCTTGCTACGTCCGTCTGAGGACCTGGTTATTCTCCAGGTGTGTTCTTTCATGATTCACTGCAGGTGTTCTAGCCATGGCCGTGATTCTCTCCATTCCTTCGAAGACGACTGCGCTTGGTTCGTCTTGCCATTTTATTGATCGATTCTTGTACATTTCTTTCATTGAGATAGTTGGTAGTAGACTTTGTCTCCGTTCCAACGAATGTATCATAAATATTCAAGTTGATTTTTATATTATTATTCTTTTCATTGTGGATGATATTTAGTTTGTCTTGGATTACTACATTTTACAGCTTATCTATACATACAAGACCCCTGTACTTCGTATGTATACAGCTGGCATGTCTACGTTTCTAGTCCTACGTATATTGGGACTGAGGCGTTACAGAATGTAAACAGTATAATGGCAAGCTATCTTGCCTGAGGTTATGTGCAAAAGAGAATAATCCAGTAGCTCAAACAGACAAATAAACGAAGCAAGAAAAGCCAAATCCTGCAGATGACTACGAATGCTGCAACAAACATCACGAACGAGTTTGGAATAAAAGATATGCCTAGAAAATGCCTGTCCAAAAGTTAAATTCTAGAACAGGAACAAAATAATAATTTTGGGTCAAAACGATGTCCGCCGTTAGACCCGCTTTGCACCGAAATACGCGCCAGAACCTACGGTCTCTAAAGTCGTCAAACTACATGTCTACGGATTTGTTTTGATGAGATAAACCCAACGGTATGTCCAATTTTGGATTCCAGTGGGCCGTGCACAAAATCGTCCATTGAGTGGGATTATGGGCCCGCCAAAATGGCGTCCCAGTCAACCTTCTTAAACCAAACTTGGCTCACAGGACCAGAAAAATATTTTGCGTCCAATGGCGCAAGTTTCGTCACGATTTGATGAGTATACACGAAATTGTGACTTAATTTGCAAAGGGTCGATATGGGGGTATCTCGACGGATACGCACTGATTTCGTCGCGCACATGCAACGAAATCGGGTTCTGTCAGTTCCAACACGTCGACAACATCCATACGCACCTTTCGATACATATATTACGCGACCACATCGCCCGGTTTGTCGGGATGTACGCCGTATCGGGGTGTTTTTCTAATTTTCGAAAACAGAATTTACAATTTTTTGTGAAACTTTAACAACGTGTAACTTTTTACACACTAGATGAAAAGTGAATTCAGAAGGTGCGTTACAATCTCAGTTATGTTGTCTTTGACTGTCTTTAATTAGTCTCTACAAAACCCTATTGAACAGAGAGAAAAGTGGCCGACAAGTTGGTGTTTTAAAATAGTTTTTAATATTCCAGAAAATAGTTTTTCTCCCACTTCATCTCGATTTTTCGAGCAAGTTGGATGGCCATGTCGAAATCCACCTGGGGGATCTCGAAGAGGGTCATGTGGGCTTTCTACACGAATTTACGGATCTAAAATCGGATTAGGTTGAAGAAAAAAAATTTAATGGAGAATTTAGATACCTCGTTGTTGAAAACTGTTATTGTTGTGGGTGTTTGTTGTTGTTGTTGTTGCTGTTGTCGCGAGGTGCTGCTGTCCGAGGGCTTGCCGGGGATGAGAGGGGAGTATGAAGGAAGGAGGAGAGAGGAGGAAGAAGACTGAAGGAAGAAAAGAAATTAGGGTTTGGGTTTACGTATATACATATACATATGGAGATGAAAAGGGGGTTTTCGGCCACTTGCTATTAATAAGGGGTCGCTCCTTTGTTGCAGCCGCTGCTGCTTTATTACTTCTAGTCGTGGGGGTGCACTTGATATTGCTGTTGCTTATTCTTGTGGTGGGGGTGGCTGCTACTGCTTGCGGCTATTCTTTTTTTTTGTTGGGGTGGTCGGTCCCACCCCATTGGGCCGACCACTCCATGGTTTTGTTTTTTGTTTTTTGTTTTTTACTAATCCTACTTTTTAAAACCTATAATCTAGATATGTATCTATATATATATATATACACACATATATCTAATACTCACCATAAAATCTCCATAATAAAAATAAAAGTTAATAGTATCTATTTATATATATTGCATTTAAATATATTTACGTATATATACAAATCCAATTTGACATACAAGGACAACAAATAATAATATCAACTAATAGTAAATAATAATATCAACCAATAATAAATATGTTTATTTAATTCCCACAAAATAACTTTAATAATAATAAAATAATAATCGTCCAATGGGATTTTGGGTGGGCTTATACCACCCCTTATTCGGGTCCAAAAACTGCAACCTTATTGTAAAACATTATTAATATTTAAAATATAAATTTTGTACCACACATTAATAATTAGAAAATATTTCTCAAATTCTAAAATAATTAAAGAATATTCCCACGCCCATAAAATATGCCTACATGGTTGCATCTGGTCACGCTACCTGCTTACATGGACTTGGGTTTGGTCCGGGCCCAGTTCGGGCTGAATTGGTCAAACTGGGTCACTTAAAAGTCAAAAATCTAATTAATAAATAATTAATTTATCGGTGGAGGTTAAGTCGCAACTTGGCCTGGTTTTCCTAGTTCGGTCTTCACCATGGCTAGGTCTCCCCCATCATGGCTAGCACACTAGTCAAGGCACACTACTACATCTCCCGTGCCAAAATTTATGGTCGCCTTGTGATCCAAAACTAAACCATGGCTAAGGTTATTTTTAAAAATCATAAATTACATAAATTCAATTTTAAGTCTTTTTAAATAATAAAAAATAATAATAATTAAAATAATTAGGGGTGTTACATCCTACCCAACTTACAAGAATTTTGTCCTCAAAATTTAGAAAAAAAATAATATAGGTAGGGTCGGGAGATAGATGGAGTTCATCAATGTCGAAATGTGATTAAATTTGGATGAGACGAAGAAACGACGTTCAATACAAACATGTATTAGAAAATTGTGAACTCGGTATATCCGGAAACGGGTTATGGAATGGAATAAGGGTTGTTAATGAAGGTGACAAAATTTAATAACCCAAAAAAATAGTGAGAAATTTAGTAGATCAAAGAGGATAATTAGACATTTGGTAGATATGGTTCCCTGAGAGAAAACTGGATACTAATCGTCTTGGTTGAGAGTTGGATTTAAGTGAACGATTAGAATCATTCTCGAGTGCTCAAGAATAATTGGAAGGGCACGATAACAATTCTAGGGTTGAGGAATGAGGAGTAGTTAAAGGCGAGGATATAGCCACATGAGTCGGTCGATGGCTATCTACATTTGTGTATAAATAACTGATAGGGCAACTAAAGGTGATAGTTTGAGTCTATCTATTAAGTATAGTGTCTGGTCTTTCTAAAGTAAGTAAAGTCCACAACAAAAAGAGTTCAAAGACGATACTATTTAGTACGAAATACGAGGTTCATAGGCGACGGAAATAATTCAAATGAGAGTTGTCAATGCTGTCGGGATGAGACTCTAAGGCAAGTTTAACTATGTCTCCATCCACGTAGAATAATACATGAAAAGCGAACCAAAGTACAATAGGTTGATCAGACCATCATGCACTGGTTCTGATTAGACAATATGTTAGTGGGTGCACCCAATAAAATATGTCATGATCAAGCTCGAAAAAGATAAGCTTGCAAAACCAAGGCTAAATTAGCAGCATCAGGTTGTTGAAATATAAGTAAGGGAGGTAATATTGAAGGAATTTAATTAGTCCAAGATCTTTTAAAATCAAGTCTTGCTCGAAGTGTCGGCCTACACGGTTATCCTAGTATTTCTTCATTTATGGCTTGGTTGCCTATATAAGTTAAGGTCCTCTGAATTTCTAGTCTGAGTAAACTTATCAATATGGGTCACAAGGACAAAGGCTTTGTTGGGCCTTGAGGTATTCTACCCAACTCACAAGAGTTAAGCTATGTAATGCCTGTTGTTCGTATTACGTATTTTGGAAATACGTGTACGTATTTTCTTGTATTATTCCTTGTTTAGTTTTCTTGGCTTGGTTTAACTCTTGGTTTGGGTTGGTTTGGTTTGGCCGGCTGGTTGCTTGGTCCATCATGGACCAAGGTGAACCCCCTACCTACCACCAACCCATGATATTTATTTCCCCACCAACCTTCTCTCTCCTCCATAACTCTCATTTGTTTCTTCTTCTTCTTCTTCTTCTTCCTTCCTCCCCACAACTCCCCAACCCTTAGGCAAGTGCAACTTGCTTCCACAAGAGAAATTCTTTTGATGGTTTCATTAGCTTCTCCTCATGATTCTAAACCACATTAGAACTTGTCATTTTCCATTCTGAGGCTTTATTTCTTGTAGATCTAGAGTTTTGTTACTTTCGGATTTTGGTGGTTTTGATCTGTTAAACTTCTTTGTTTTCAAGTTTTGATGGTTCCATGTTGTAGAGCATTTCATTCTATCCAATTTTGACCTTTGGAAAGTTGGATTCGGACTTGTTTTGACCAAGTTATGATCATTTAGAGTTTTGGGTTCCATCCTTGGAGTTCTTGCTGTTTTTGCCATTTGGAGAAGACAGTGAACAGTGAGCTAGCTTTTTAGCTTACGCCACTGAGTCGTACGCTGCTGTTTAGCGAGCGTACGCTAGCCTTCGTACGCTGCTGTTTAGCGAGCGTACGCTAGCCTTCGTACGCTGCTGTTTAGCGAGCGTACGCTAGCTTTCGTACGCTGCTCTTTAGTGAGCATACGCTCACCTTAATACGCTGCCTGTTGGCAGTGTGTCTTGAGCGTACGCTAGCTTTCGTACGCTAGCTTGAGCGTATGCATGTCTTGGTACGCTAGCTTAAGCGAGCAAGGCGTACGCTGGCCCTTTCGTACGCTAGCTTGAGCGTACGCTGACCTATAGCTTGAGCATGCCCTTGTGTACACTGACCCTTGCGTACGCTTCCCATTGGAAGTGTATGGATCCTTTGGTACGCAGTCCCGAGCGTACGCTAGCCTGAGCATAGCCTGGCTTGAGCGTAGCCTGATTACCCTTGATCTTCTATAGCCATGTATATTGATATTTTCTTAGATATTTAACGTCCATTTTATATCCTTACGCCTTTTTGTCCTGAACTTGATACTCATGAATTTACTTAATATGTTTGGAAATGATACCTGAGCATGACACGATAGTGACCCGTAGTGGTGCACTCCTGACATAATGACCTGACATGACCTGATAGTGGCCCGTCGTGGCGCACTCCTGACAAGTATACTTGACATGATACCTGACATGATTTTCTCGAATAGCTGTTGCGACGGCTACCTGACATGACATGACTTGTATAATTAACCTGGACACCGTAGGTGATTGTGCTTGTATAAATAAACCAGTCCTGTCTTGCATCATGTCTAGGATGGGACTCCTGAGTACCACGGTCAGGAGTACCTATTGAAATGAACTAAGGACTAATAACTAGATTGATACATTAGTCATGAAGAGATTTCCTAGCTACAGGCAATCCCGTTACCTGGGCACGCCTTGGGATCTGTAGCCTGCCGTCGAGTAGGGCACATTTCCAGCACACTGTCATGTGTTGCACCCTTCAAGCTACCTAAGGGTACATTCGTTTCCTGAACGATGTACCCACCTGAATTTAACTCTAATCTTTTAACCCGGGGAACCTGGATGGTCTGCAGGGCTTGTGGATGTGGAATAATCTCACTGCATCTTGTTAGTAATTAGGCTTGTGACAACCCTAGTTAGTTAAAGTATCAAGCCGTAGTTCTTGCTTGGCCGTGAAATGATTGGATGGAGTCTAACCAGTCTAGTATTGTCCTGATCCTGTTCCAGATTATTGAATGACCAGAATGCTTGTAATTATTTTACCGATAAATGGTGAGAAACCAAGCTCCGTTCAGACGAAGGGTTACAACCCCGGTCCTTGTTTGGTGTACGGGTTGTAACCTGGTTATCTGAATAGTTCCATGGTTATCTCGTCGTATATCATCCTGATATGTTTCCTTTTATTCCAGTCCTTATTTTTATTTATATTTATATCTTGTGCTGATTGCTGGTTTTAGTTCTTAAGTGAAGCCTCCTTTGTGGCACTTGCTCTTTCTGGGGTCTGACCCAGCTGGTTTTGTATGGCCAGATTTCGGAGCAGCTCCAGAGGATCTACCGACCTTCCAGCCAGATGGTGGCCACTAGACGGAACCCTGGCAACGAGTGGGTTATTTTTGGCTCTCCCGCTCTATTATAAAAATATTCTTTTGAGGCGTTTAGCCGACGAGCACCTGTTTAGCTCGATTGCACTTTACTTACTGTCTGCCTACGGGCTGTAACATGATTAACAGATCCTAGGGTTGATCATGTATGACTACACTCTTGCTAGTCCTAACATTTTGTAACGACTAGCTTCATGATCAGCTGAATATGTAATATTTGGGACACCTTATCATTGTATATTTAATGATCATACATCTTGTAACATTTACTTACTTGCTTGTGATTGAGACACTAGGCTTGTTCATGACCATAGGAGACTGTTGGCTTGTAGTAAACCCTCATGTAACTAGACAGCCGTGACCGTATAGCGAGATGGAATCCATTTCATATACGTAGCTGGCTATGTCTGCCTCCGCTCTCCGGTATTCTGGTTCGGGGGCGTGACAAGCTAGTAGTGTGATGGGACAATGGGTCAAGCAATCAAGATAAAGCACAAATTTAAGCATTTAAGGAATTAAGTAGAACAAAATCACATATCGGGTCGAAAGAATTGAGTCGAGACTGAATCCCTATCCGTAGTCGAAAAATATATCGGTATCATGGTAAAGATTTTAGTTTAGCCATTTTGATCAGAAGGTAATATCATGAAAATAGTGTACAAGAAGACGTGCTTTAGTGGGACATGATATATCTACATGAAGGTGAGCTTGTCTGGGTCTTACATATGAAATTTGTTGGAAGGAAAAATCTAGTGTTGTACTCCAAATATCCAAGTCACGATAAGGGACGCCAAAAGATCAAAAATAGAAAGTAGGAGTTCGTGGGGTGACAATTTATGCACAAAAATAAAGGAGATCAAGTTAAAGCATGAGATAAAATTAATTAAGGAATCCAGTAAAATAATAATTTAGGGACACAGTTCTAGTGAGAAGATAGTCTTCTAGATGAATACAGTCAAGGAACGATCAATTCGTTATTCAATCCGCAAACGGTTAGTAGGTCACGAGGAAAAGTCGAGTAAGTCAAGATTGGGATACAGTCACATAGTTTGGTAGATGACTAACAACACTTGTGTACATACTACTATCATGGTTATTAGTGATATGGCAATTAGTGTGTAGTACATCTATCTTATTAGAGCTATCTTGATGGCCTACCATTAAAATTTTAACCCAAGTTTCCTCCAAAAGTTTCTTAATAAAATTTTTAAAAATAAACCACCAAAATTTGTATTCACTCCAAGCCTTTCAAATTTATCATAAAAATTTAAATCACTTTTATAAATCTCAAAGCAAATTTTTGTCATATTACTACTGACTTTTTTCAAAATTTTACATTTTCAATTCAACTTTTAAACTCAAGAGTTCATAAATCATGAATCTATATATAAAATATCCATAATCGATCATAACTTTAAAACTCTACAAAAATTAATAGCTTCCCAGATAAAATTTCTAGCACATTACAAAGCAATCTCAAAATTTTAGTTCAATATTTTAATGCGCTCATCAATTATAACTTCTATTCATACTAAGTCATTCCAACATAGTCACAACTTTTAAATAATAATTTTTTTTAATCAATCAAAATAACCTTTTCTCACATCATTAATAATTTTTTTATTTTATTTTATTTTTTTTCCAAAAATTTTAATATTAGCAATCCAACATTAAACTAAATTTTCAAAAATCTTATTAGTCATAATTTTTTTTAAAAACCAAAATCTAAATAGATTTGTAAATCCTCCATCATTGGACACAATTTAAAATAAAAATTCTCAAAAATCATTTTCATAGCTTTCAAATATTTTAAACCAAAATTCACCATCATTACTTCCACTTAAAATTCAAAATTTACTAAACACAAAAATTGCAAGTTGTACGACGCAAATTTAAATAATTTCTACAACCACTTTTGAAATCTAAGATCATTTTCAAATCCAATTTATAACTGTTCAAAGGTGTATAACTGTAACCCAATAAATCATAGATATCACAACTAAATTAATTTTATATTTGTTCAAAGATGTATAACTATAACTCCATAATTCATAAATATAAAAACTCAAAAATCCAATCAATTTCTTAAATCAAGGGTATAAAGATTCTTGCTATATATATATATATATATATATATATATATATATATATATATATATATTTCCTTCCTGCAGTATCAATCCTATGGTGTTTACTATTTAGAAATCTCAAGATTAAAACTTTCCTTGGTAATATCCTACTTTACAAATTACCAATCATTAAATCACATTTTTTTTAAAAAAATAAAAACCTTTTTAACTCAATTAGAGTCTTAAATGTATTCCAATTGCCAATATAATCATTCTAGCCATGTGTTTGACCTATGAGCATATACTAGTGTAGTCATCTTCCTAGTTGACACTAAGCACGAAAATAAGAATTAACGGTAGAAAGGAATCAAGAAAGATGCAATTCAAGGAAGTCAAACGAGAGTTCAGAATTTGAAGTCAAGGGAAGAGGTCAAGCTGTATGGATGAGGTTCCTAGATTCTAATCCTATGTTGTAGGCTCACATAGGTACAGTAACGTAACCGAAGTGACAAACTCGACCTGCATTGGCCACCACAAAAACATGTAATGTCCAGTCCCAAAATACTTAGGACTAGGTACGTATCCATGCCAGCTGCATACATATGAAGTATACACCAATATATGAAATTCTCATATGAATACATAAGATGTAAAATGCAGTAAACCAAGAGTAATCTAATCTCATCCACAAATAAAGAATAAAAGATATCATATAATCAACTGTAATAAGTCTTTGTACAATACGTTGGACGGAGACAATCTATTACCAACAAGTAAAGAAATATATACATGAAAACAGAAATAATTTGGCGGGAGTAGCAAAGAAATTCTCAAGACACGTCATCTCCGAATGAATATAGAAGATCGCGACCTCGACTAGAACACCTGCAATATCATAGAAGCACACACCTGGGGAGATAACCAGGTCCTCAGAGGGACGTAACAAGATACAGAAAGAATATGCCATAAATACTGAATACAAAATATGCCACAAAGAATATAAGTGACAAGACAACAATAAGGTAATCTAACCGTACTACTGTGTTCATGCAGTTAAGAACAAACCTCCAACGTATGGACATCTGGCTCAGGAGCAGTAATCTCATGTATGGTCCCATCAGGATACCAGGGACCTCAAAGCATAACATTCCTCGAATGTCAGAGGCTAGCAGGATCAGTAATAGGAAAGTGCATAAGGACCCATACATTAAGGAACTATTCCCACCCAATGCCGAACAGAGTCACATCCATGTCTCATATACCTCTACTAACTGTTAAGTCTCCTAACATGCCTCTATTAGCAGTTAGCCCTAACGCATGCACATGAGGGATCAGCCCATACGCAAGGGCCCCTACATGCTACTCGTCTCACACATCCGCGTGGTACAACTGTGTCGAGGCATATGCAATACACTACAAACGGTAGTCCTCTAACTCTAGGTTCATATGCAATCAAAGGATAGTAACAAAGTAACTAATAATCACTGAGCATGTAGTAAATCAAGAACTGTAATAACTGGAAATAATGAACAGTGATATGTAATAAAATGCAGACTGAATGTAAACAGTATAATGGCAAGGTATCTTGTCTGAGGTTATGTGCAAAAGAGAATAATCCAGTAGCTCGAACAGACAAATAAACGAAGCAAGAAAAGCCAAATCCTGTAGATGACTCCCGATGCTGCAAAAAATATCACGAACAAGTTTAGAATAAAAGATATACCTAGGAAACGCCTGTCTAAAAGTTAAATTCTGGAAAAGGGGCAAAATCATAATTTCGGGTCAAAATGATGTCCGCCGTTGGACCCGCTTTGCACCAAAATGTACGCCAGAACCTACGATCTCTAAAGTTAAACTACATGTCTACAAATTTATTTTGATGAGATGAACCCAACAGTATGTCCAATTTTGGATTCCGGTGGGCCGTGCACAAAATCGCCCGTTGAGTGGGATTGTGGGCCCGCCAAAATGGCATCCCTGTCAACCTTCTCAGAATTGAACCAAACTTGGCTCACAGGCCAAAAAATTATTTCGAGTCCAATGGCGCAAGTTTCGTCGCAATTTGATGAGTATACACGAAATTGTGACTTAATTTGCAAAGGGTCGATACAGGGGTATCTCGACGGATACGTACTGATTTCGTCGCGCACATGCAACAAAATCGGGTTCCGTCAGTTCCCACACGTCGACAACATCCATACGTGTCTTTCGATGTGTATAGTGCATGACCACGTCGTCCGGTTTGTCGGGGCGCACGCCGTATCGGGGTGTTTTTCTAATTTTCGAAAACAGAATTTACAATTTTTCGTGAAACTTTAACAACGTGTAACTTTTACACACTAGATGAAGAGTGAATCCAGAAGGTGCGTTACAATCTCAGTTATGTTGTCTTTAACTGTCTTCAATTAGTCTCTACAAAATCCTATTGTACAAAGAGAAAAGTGGCCGACAAGTTGGTATTTTAAAACAGTTTTTAATATTCCAAAAAATGGTTTTTCTCCCACTTAGTCTCGATTTTTTGAGCAAGTTGGATGGCCATGTCGAAATTCACCTGGGGGATCTCGAAGAGGGTCATGTGGGCTTTCTACACGAATTTACGGATCTAAAATCGAATTAGAATTGAAGAAAATTTTTAATGCAGAAGTTGGATACCTCGTTGTTGAAAACTGTTATTGTTGTGGGTGTTTGTTGTTGTTGTTGCTGTCGTCGCGAGGTGCTGCTGTCCGAGGGCTTGCCGGGGATGAGAGGGGAGTAGGAAGGAAGGAGGAAAGAGGAGGAAGAAGATTGAAGGAAGAAAAGAAATTAAGGTTTGGGTTTGCGTATATACTTATACATATGGAGATGAAAAGGGGGTTTTCGGCCACTTGCTATTGATAAGGGGTCGCCCCTTTGTTGCAGCCGCTGCTGCTTTATTACTTCTAGTGGTGGGGGGCGCACTTGATATTGCTGTTGCTTATTCTTGTGGTGGGGGTGGCCAAAGCATATGGCTGCTACTGCTTGCAGCTATTTTTTTTTTTGGGTGGTCGGTCCCACCCCATTTGGCCGACCACTCCATGGTTTTTTTTTTTACTAATCCTACTTTTTAAAACCTATAATCTAGATATGTATCTATATATTTACACGCATATATCTAATACTCACCATAAAATCTCTATAGTAAAAATAAAAGTTAATAGTATCTATTTATATATATTGCATTTAAATATATTTACGTATATATACAAATCCAATTTGACATACAAGGATAACAAATAATAATATCAACTAATAGTAAATAATAATATCAACCAATAATAAATATGTTTATTTAATTCCCACAAAATAACTTTAATAATAATAAAATAATAATCGCCTAATAGGTTTTTGGGTGGGCTTATACCACCCCTTATTCGGATCCAAAAACTGCAACCTTATTGTAAAACATTATTAATATTAAAAATATAAATTTTGTACCATACGTTAATAATTAGAAAATATTTCTCAAATTCTAAAATAATTAAAGAATATTCCCGTACCCCTAAAATATGCCTACATGGTCGCATCTGGTCACACTACCTGCTTACATGGACTTGGTTTGGTTCGGGCCCCGTTCGGGCTGAATTGGTCAAACTGGGTCACTTAAAAGTCAAAAATCTAATTAATAAATAATTAATTTATCGGTGGAGGTTAAGTTACAACTTGGCCCGGTTTTCCTAGTTCGGTCTTTACCATGGCTAGGCTTCCCCCATCATGGCTAGCACACTAGTCAAGGCACACTGCTACATCTCCCGTGCCAAAATTTAGGGTCGCCTTGTGATCCAAAACTAAACCATGGCTAAGGTTATTTTTAAAAATCATAAATTGCATAAATTCAATTTTAAGTCTTTTTAAATAATAATAATTAAAAAAATTAGGGGTGTTACACTACAGCTTCGGGATCTGGCCAGCATGTGGTACAAGAACGAGCCAAGATTCCAGACTGGAGGAACCTCATGGCTGTAGATCCCCTTCCCGAAATTTTTGAAATTTTTTTTTGATTTAAATGTAGATTTTTAGAATTTTATAAATAAATTATTTTGTTAATTATTACGGTAGATGACTTTAGCCATGGTTGAGTTTTGAAGTACCAGACGACTAGGAATCATGGCACGGATAGTGCAGTAGCGTGCCTTGACTAGTGAAGTAGCCATGACGAGGAAGGTCGAGCCGTAAGTGTGTCCTAACTAGGAAAACCAGGCTAAATTGTGACGTAACCCCTATAGATTAATTAATTATATATTAATTAAGAATATGATTTTAGGGGACCCGGTTGTGCCAATTTAGTCTGAACTGGACCCGAACCGAATCCAAGCCTTTGTAGGTATGTAGTGAGACCAAAAACGACCATGTAGGCATATTTTATGTGTGTACAAATATTTCATAAATTATTTTAGGTATTGATGTATATTTGAATATTTGTACAAAATTGGTATTTTTTATTATTAAATATTGTTTTACAATATTTGTACAATTTTCTGGACCCAGATAAAGGTGAGTAGCATGGATTCACCAAACCAATATTTAATTATTGTATTATTATTTTATTATTTTGAGGTGATTAAGTAAATATATTTATTACTATTAGATATTATTAATATTAATTATCTTTAAAATATTTTATTGTCTGTATGGAATTGGTGGTATATATATATATATATATATATATATATATATATATATATATATATATATATATATATATATATAGGCATGTAAATGTATTTTTTTTATCTTTAAAAAATATATATATATATATTGAATATATAGGCATGTAAATGTATTTATAATTTATTAAAGTATATGCATGTACAAATATTGAATATGTATATACATATATACATATTATGCATATATACATATTATATATATATATATATATATATATATATATATATATATATATATATATATATATAGGGGGAAATAAAAAGAAAAATAACTTAATAACCCAGCCCAGCCCGGCCTAAGCAAGAGCCTAGCCCGGCCCAATACCCCTTAACAGCACAGTAACTCTCGGCCAAGCCCGAGCTTTTCCTCCTGTTCGGTTCTCAGACCCGAACATATACATACGTATATATGTCGAGATCGACGAGATTAACCCATCAAAAAACCCTAAATTTCGAAGCTCCACACTCCTCTTTGTCACGACCCGCACCCGGATATACGAATACGAATACGTGGGCCACGCCCAACCTACGCCACAGTATCGGCGGTAGAACGCTGTCTAGTACCCAAAAATTATACAATATATCTAGAAGGTCCATGAACTACAAATGTACTCAATCACAACCCAACATCTAAAGAAGATAAGACAGGAAAGATAACTAAGGCACAAGAACAACTAGAAACTACTAGAAGGAATCATAAGATAGGAAAATAAAGAAGGAAAAACAAGACAAACTAAGGATAACTAATAGGCAACTCACATAGAAGAATAGTAAGATCCACCTCAGCTAGCAACATCATGAAGTCCAATAATGGCATAACAACTCCTAAAATATTGTCAACATATCCAGTCAGGATGGAACGAGAACATAAACTAACAACAGTTTTATAGTATTGACAAATGCTGTAAGAGACAATCATAATGGAATACAAGATGATATATCAAGACTGTAAGTAAAACATGATATATAAACTGGAAATCATGTCAAGGTGAATCACGCAGGAAAAGTAAGCTGAACTGTAATATGTAACTGATGTAATAAATGTAAAATGTGCCTCGAATATTATAACATAATGTGATCGGTATGGGTCAAGATCAGGCTTCCAGCCGACCGACCACAAGTACGTAGACTCGGCCCGGCCGGGATGGCAAGCTATGGAGCAAGTAGTAGCACAGGTCAGGCTATACCCATCGTGAGGTGAGGGTATAGCTATGATACAAGTAGTAACTCAAGATGGGCATTGATCACACTATCTATAAAATTCCCCATTCCCCGAATAGTATACAGATTCGGACATAGCACGTCATGGCACGAGATTCTCTAAGAAGGTAGCTACTCCTTCTCAGGAATCGGTGTCAATACAAGTACAAGAACAAGATTGAGCAAATACTAGTATCCCAAGAAAATCCAAGAATGACATCTCATGACAGGAATTCGGTATATACTAGTCCGTGTACCATCGTGACAAGAATCAAGTAAAACACTATAACTGAATCAGATACAGAAAATATCAAGACAAGGAACTACTATCAGAGAATGTACTCGCCTGCGGTCCTGAGCTGTCAAATGGGGTCGATGCTCAGAGGGATGCCACAGACCTAAAGATAAGATATATATAAGCTAATTAGGGTTCAACAGTGTTAGGCTTGATTCTATAGTATAAGCTACGTAATCTAGGTCAGACTCAGTCAACTAAGTCAAACTAGGTCACACTGAGTCACATTAGGTCAAATTAGGTCAATGGTTGACATACAGTTGACTTTTAGTCAACTGGTCAACTCTGGTCAACTCTAGGTCAAACTAGGCTAATGTTGACTATAGTTGACTTTGGGTCAACTGGTCAACTTCGTCAAGTTCTAGTCAATTTTAGGCTACGGTTGACTTCCGGTTGACTTTTGGTCAAAATAGTCAACTGTGGTCAACCAAGGTCAAAACTAGTCTAACCTAGGTCAAATGTTGACTCTACTTCGACGTTCAGTCAAAGTAGTCAACCATGGTCAAACAGGGTCAAAGCTAGTATCTATAAACATCTACAGGGTCAACATATCAATTTCAGTGATGGTGAAATCACTGGAATCGATGGATCTCGAAATACAACAAAAGGATAAAGATTATAATAATAGGGTTAAAACCTACAAATGTTGTCGGATGGTGAAACAACCATCACCAACTTGTCCAGAATGGTCAAATTAGCTAGGATAGCCCATCCATATGTCCAATTTGGACACAGGGGCAAAAAGGTAATTTTGGGCCAGAATGATGTCCGTGTCGGACCCACTTTGTACCGAAAAAGGTGCCAGAATAAAAGTGCACTAAACCTTAAAAAATTATATGTCCACAAATCCAGAATGACGATACGAACTCAATGGTATATCCAAAATTGGATTCCGATGACCCGATCTCAGATTGGTCCATTGACCCGAATATTGGAATTCGATTTGCACGAAAAAGCGTGTCGGAGCCAATGTCCTAAAAAATTAGCAAATTATATGTCAACGAGTCCAGAATGACGATACGAATCCAACGGTATATCCAGAATTGGATTCCGATGAGCCGATCTCAAAATGACCCGTTGACCCGGATATTGGTATCCGACTTGCACCGAAATGTGTGCTGAAACCAATCTCCACTAAAATCTAGCAAATTATATGTCAACGAGTCCAGAATGATGATTTGAAGTCAACGGTATATCCGAAATTGGATTCCGATGAGCCGTCGTCAAAAAGTCCGGTTGACCCGAACTGTAGGGGTCGCTTTGTACCGAAATACGTGCCAGGGCCCACGTCCTCCAAATCTAACAAATTTTATATAAAAACATGCCAAAACGATGCCACGAGTTTACTGGTTGTGTCAGAAATTGAATCCGGAGTTCCGGATTAAAAAATAGAATTTTACAAGTGCAAAATTAAGAATTCGGACGACCAACTTTGGCATCGAATTCAACCAACCAAACAAGCTCACAATGAAACAAAACTTAAGGGGTAGGAAGAGGGTTATACCAGATGTGCATAGGAACCAGTTGCACGCTAGACGGAGCTGCGATGGAGGAGATACGAACCGATGAAGTTGGCTCCACAAAACTGTCCAAAAATAGTTCAAATTAAAACGTCAACTTGGTGGCCGATTTTGATGTATCAAACGACGAAATTAACGGACGTAAATTGAGGGGAGTGAAGAGCTATATACCGAGATTATGACGGAGCAAAGAGTTCTCCAATCCAACGGTCGAATTGCCCAGAAAACACGTGCAAAGTTGCTGTCCTGAAACACAAATTTCGAGTTCGATTCCGCGCGCGTCACGCCGGGATTTCGTGCAAAATGCACGAATAGACAATGCGGCGTGTCGGAGAAGTGGGCGTTGGCCAGGGGGAGTTCGCCGGGGTCGCACACGGTCGGAGGGGCTCGCCGACGACGGCTGCAGGTACGGCGTGCATGGCTGCTGCTGCGGCTGCCAATGCGGCATTGCTGTTGCAGCTGCTGCTGCTGCGGCCTGGCGCGGCGGCGGCACAGCCAGGGGGTACGACGACGGCCGCGATGGCGCAGCGCAGGCTCGGCGTGGCTGTCCGACGGCGGCAGGGGTAGGGGTTTGTGGTGATGAAGATGGTGGTGGTGATGAATGGTGATGGTGGTGGTGATGAATGGTGATAGTGAAGAAGGAGAAGAAGAAGAAGAATAGAGAGGTGGGGGTGTCGGCTAAGTCATGGGGAGAGGGAGGTGGCTGTGTAGTAGAGAGAGAGGAGTTGTGTGTGTGAGTGTAAAATAGAGAGAGTATTAGTTATTATAATAGAAATAGAGAGAGAGTAAGATATTATAGGAAAGAGAGAGAAAGAGAAAGTTAAGAGAGTGAGAGAGAGGTCGGCTAAAGAAGGGGGGAGTGATGTGTACTGGTGAAGAGAGGGGGAAGAGTGTTGGAGTGTTTTAAGGAGGAGAGAGAAAAGATATTTGTATATATATTAATGAAAAGAGAGGTAGATATTTAAGTATAGATATTTAAATAAGTAGATAGAGAAAAATAGATATTTTAGAGTAGGAAAAAGAGAGAAAATTATGTGGGATGTATGGACAGTCATGATAGGGCATACACCAAATTAGATTGGGTGTTGGGCCAAGTTTGGACAAGCTTGGGGCCAAGGTTTAGTTAAAATAATAAATTAAACCAATTAAAATCATGGATAAAATGAGAGCACAAGAGAAATCAATTCGGTGGCACGCAAGTGGCACGTGCATAGTAGACTCAAAATAGGCCAGGGCCATATATTGGGTCGACTGGATTGGACCGATGTCGGGCCCGAAAATTAAATTGAAAGTTAAATCACAAATTACGACAGACGATAAATTGGTCTAATTTGACCCGAAAGTTGCACGAAGCAAATGGAGGACAAGGGAACAAGTTCGAGTGGGACACGATATATCAACATGAAAATAATCTCGTCTACTACAAACTTCAAGAAGAAAGTTTCCAGAGACTGGCATCCCTGATGCTCTAAAAATCCAAGTCACGGTAAAGAGCATTTAATGATCAAAATTAATTAAATAAAAATGAATTATCGATAATAATTCATTTAAAAAATTCAAAAATAAATTTTGAAAATTCAGGGAGCTTACATCCTACCCACCTTATAAAAATTTCGTCCTCGAAATTAAAGGTTGGTAGTGGGGTTAAAACATGATAGAAGATTTAAGCAATACTTTAGGCACGATCCAAGAATGACAAGTTTTGCACGATCAAGATAATCAATTCAAAATTGTTCAGGAACGATGAGGGAGTTGGCACGATAGCATCATGATATGAACAAAATCATATGTGCATGATTTTAGAATAAGTCAAGTCATTGGGGCACGATTTTAGAGACGATTAGGAGAATCGAAGATATAAATGAAGTTCAAGCTGTTGGCCCAATGATTACATCGTATTTTTGAATATGGCAAATCAGTTAAATTTAACATAATGATATCACTAATATTCATATACTCACTATCATGTTGCTACTTAAACTTAGCATTGTCCTAATTGTCCTATATTATATTGCTATGCTTGTATCGTACTGCAACATATTTTGTTGGCCTAACATGTATTTGTAGACATGCAGCAAGCATGATCTAACATGATCTAAATAGGACATAGGCAATGAAGAATTAATGATGGAGCACAGACGGCGTCATACAAAGAGATTTCTCCGAATCGCCTAGCGACCTATCCGGGGCCTTGCATCGGGGGTTCGAGGGCGAAGCCCTCGAAAGGTATTCAGATTTCCAGATCTGTTTATCTTTGGACGACTGCTGTCAAGGAAAAAGACATCTTCAGGACTGCTCAAATATCAGAAGAAAGGCGACATCAAAGGGCTCTTGGTTTTCCTACTTTTTCCAAGTCTGTAATCTTCATTTTATTGAGTCTAGGAGAATGTGTACGTTGAGTCGCACTGAGTCATCTCAACCCCTAGACATATCTCTCCAAGCTCTACCATACAACAGACCAATTCCAGAACCAAGCCAAGCTCCACAAAGCCCAATGGACCAATTCTGTCTCCTGGAGACAGAGTTCGGGCCGAACTCTGCCTCCACACATAGTTCGGGCTGAACTCTGTCCCCTGATTTCCAGGAACTGATTTTCAGGGTTACCAATTGCTAGCTGGTACAACGGCCATATTTTTGAATTTTGAGGACAGAATTATGGCCGAATTCTGCCTTCCAGACTAGTATATATAGGGCATGATTTCAACCATTTTCATTCATCTCTTCATCATCTTTCTATCTCTCACTCTCAATCATCTAAGCCTTATACTACCTAAGCCTTACTCTTCCAATCTACTAGCCATAAAACTTCCTAAGCCCCAAGGTGCTCAAGTGCGATTCAGCTAGAAGTTTTTGTGCAAGAGTTGAAAAGAAAAGTCGTTTGGAAAATTCCAAGCATCACCACTGCGATCTCTGTAAGAAGTTGACGTGCTCTTCTGAAGAAAAGACACGGGGTGTAACTACTATTTCACAAATAGTGGATTTAATCCTGAGCTAGAGTTCTCAGGCCTGGACTAGTCCTCCACGAGGGAAACCAGGTTAAAACTGCTGTGTTTGCGTATGCTCTTCTTGATCTTTATTTACTTCCGCATTTCTCTCTAATTTATTTACTATCTTGATAGTTGTTTGTGGAGGTGATATAGAGTTAACTTTTTATTTGGTGATTATCGACACAAACTCTATTCACGCCCCCCTAGAGATGCCTACACGTTATTTCACAAGTACGGGGTGATCTGTAGGACTTAGGTTGATGGAAATCAACCTGAAAGTTGTACAGGCCCGATCAAGATGAAAAGCTAACCATGACCAAAACAAGGTTTGGCATGGTTGAGATAAAATTTCAGACATAAACAAAAATTGAAGTCAAGGTCTTATAGGCCCGATCAAGGATTAAGGAGTATGATTAATAAAATCATGAAATACGATCCAAGTTCGAACGTGATTAAAATTGCATATAGTCTAAGTTCACTTGGCACGGTATGACAACGAAATTAAAACTTGAGCTTTGTCCGATTATAATCAAGTCAAAAATTTGATTAACAGGATTTCAGCTCGATGAAATTAGATTTAGGGTTATACATAGGCACGATCAAGATGAAAATGACGTGATTAGGCATTGTTAGGAATAATCAGATGTTTAGCACAAACATTGATCAAGGATTAACCATCTGGTCATGAGTGAAATCAAGACTGAGATGCGTTCAAGAATTTTGGAATGATTAACCACTTAGGCACGAAGTAGAGTAGAGCGACGAAAATTGCAAACCTAGTCATGATCAGGAATAAAACCTGAGCACGACTGACTAGAAAATCAAAATTCAAGTACGAAGGAGATCTATTTCGACACAGTCGATTAGAGTTCAAGATCTTTAGCACGATTTGAGGGTTAAGATTATCAAGATCTTGAAAATCAAAGTCGGATAGTCATGATCTAAAACAGGGCTAAGAGAAGCAAATGGAGAGAAAAAAATTTGAGTATAGCACGATTGAGAGATAGATTTGATATAAATCAGATTATAGGTCACAGAAGCACGATCAAGATCCAAGTTCAGTTGTGAAAGACGATAAATCATGAATTCAAAATCAAGATCTTAAAAGCACAATTTAGGAAGGAACCCAAGTCAATTAGGCACGGTAGAAAGTCAAACATGTTCAATTCTAACACGAATAATTTCGTAGTCACACTAGTTAGTCGTGATTGAAAGTCAAAAATTTTAGGCACGAGTTTGAGGCAAGATAAAATATATAGTTATGATCGTTAAAATCACGGTCAAGGAAATCCCAAGTTGTCTTAGTCATGCCAAGTCATCTAGGTACGACTAATCACAAGGAATTTGGATGTAATCAGGAAATAAAATCAAGGTCGAAAAGAGTTTAGACACAAGTGTCCAAAATCCAAACATGATCAAAATCGAAAGTCAATACACGAGGGTTAATAGCATTGAAATCCAACCACGATAAAGAAATTTGTCTCAACACGATCTAAGTTGATCAACCTTCGAGTAAATCAGAATTTGGGCAAGATGGAGAATAAGATCAACGAAGGCTGGGCACGAGCATCCAAGGATGAAAATTCAAGTCACAAAGGAATTTGAAGTCATCTAGAGTCTAGTTAGTAACCAAGACTCTTTGGCACGATAAACAAGATGACCAAAATTGATTGGTCATGGACAAAAGGGAATCAAAATCTTAACAATATCGAAATTTAAGAAACAATTGAGATATAAAAATTTCAAAATTTTTAGAGTTTTCAAGTGTAGTTGACAGATGTAGATATGAGATAGATGGTTGGTGTAATCAAGACATAGCTAAACAAGTCAAAGAAAATGACGGTAAGATGAGAAAATCATCATACGATAGGAGAGAAAATAATAATAAACAAGAAATAATGGTAGGAATTATCTTGCTCAATTGTTAAAAGAAGTGAATCAACTTAAGATATGACCTGATAACCATACATGTCCATCCAAAATCATGTTGCCAGAATTTACGCCACGCCGGTAAACATAGCTGCAATAAATAATAGAGTCCATAACTAAGGTATACACCCTATAATCATGTCATCTAGATTCCTTACCACGCCAACCGGTATGGCTGCAAGAGAATCTAAATGCCATAACTAGGATAGTATATCCAAAATCAGGCTCCATGTCCTTATCAGGCTAGCTAATATGACTGCAATAAATTCTAAACTCCATAAATAATGTAAATATTTATCGTTCTCATCGTCCTCATCAAATATGTTTATCAGAATATCTTAACTCAATCCAGAGAAACTTATCTTCAAACAAAATCAAAATTGAAGTCAACAACGAAAATCAAGATTCAAAATTTTCAACAACGAATCAAGGATAAATAGATGGAAACTAGCGAAAACAGAACCCGAGGTAGAGTTTAGAAGAAAATTCTCATGAGATGTCCAAAGGTACTATCTAGGTCAAGATAAAAGAAAATCATTGGAATATAATCTAAAACAATCTCAACCTGATATGAGACTAGCAAATCATATTCTCGTCTCAACCTAGAAGATATATAAGTCCAACTTATACCTTCCCTCTGGGGTCCACAAACTCATTCCAAAGAAAGAATACAGTTGATAACGGACAGATGTTTCAGAAATCAGGACGGATAGAAACAATGGGAAAAGTTTTGAAAAGTTCAAAATAATATTCCCAGGGATCATCCCTGGAATCTACCAAGAGTTCCTAATATGTGACTAAGTACCAAATTCCTAAAATATTCCATGATTCAACCTTAATCCTAGGGCAGGCTCGCAGCAGTACAGAAAAGCTCAAGTACTACCACGACTTCGCATTAATTGTAAAGACTGACCTACATGGGCCACCACAAAAATGTGTCATAACCCGTACCCGGATATACGGATACGAATATGTGGGCCATGCCTAGCCTATGCCACAGTATCGGCGGTAGAACGCTGTCTAGTACCCAAAAATTATACACTACATCTAGAAGGTCCATGAACTACAAATGTACTCAATCACAACCCAATATCTAAAGAAGATAAGACAGGAAAGGTAACTAAGGCACAAGAACAACTAGAAACTACTAGAAGGAATCATAAGACATGAAAATAAAGAAGGAAAAATAAGACAAACTAAGGATAACTACCAGGCAACTCACATAGAAGAATAATGAGATCCACCTCAGCTAGAAACATCATGAAGTCCAATAATGGCATAACAACTCCTAAAATATTGTCAACATATCCAGTCAGGATGGAACGAGTACATAAACTAACAACAGTTTCATAGTATTGATAAATACTATAAGAGACAATTATAATAGAATACAAGATGATATATCAAGACTGTAAGTAAAATATGATATATAAACTGGAAATCATGTCAAGGTGAATCATGCAGGGAAAGTAAGCTGAACTGTAATATATAACTGATGTAATAAATGTAAAATGTGCCTCGAATATTATAGCATAATGTGATCGGTATGAGTCAAGATCAGGCTTCCAGCCGACCGGCTACAAGTACGTGGACTCGGCCTGGTCGGGATGGCAAGCTATGGAGCAAGTAGTAGCACAGGTTAGGCTATACCCATCGTGAGGTGAGGCTATAGCTATGATACAAGTAGTAACTCAAGATGGACATTGATCACACTATCTATAAAATTCTCTATTCCCCGAATAGTATACGGATCCGGACATAGCACGTCATGGCACGAGATTCCCTAAGAAGGTAGCTATTCCTTCTCAGGAATCGGTGTCAATACAAGTACAAGAACAAGAACGAGCAAGTACCAGTATCCCAAGAAAATCCAAGAATGACATTTCATGATAGGAATTCGGTATATACTAGTCCGTGTACCATCGTGACGAGAATCAAGTAAAACACTATAACTGAATCGGATACAGAAAATATCAAGATAAGAAACTACTATCAGAGAATGTACTCGCCTGCGGTCCTGAGCTGTCAAATGGGGTCAATGCTCAGAGGGATGCCACAGACCTAAAGATAAGATATATATAAGCTAATTAGGGTTCAACAGTGTTAGGCTTGATTCTATAGTATAAGCTACGTAATCTAGGTCAGACTCAGTCAACTAAGTCAAACTAGGTCACACTGAGTCACACTAGGTCAAACTAGGTCAATTGTCATGACCCGCACCCTAGAGTAAGGGCACGAGACGTGGGTACGTCCAGCCTACGCCGTAGTGTCGGCGGTAGAACGTTATCCTAGGTCACAACATCTAACATTATAATTCTAAGCAATTTATACTCCCCGAATGGGGGTGACATAACAGAAAGTAAACTCAATCACAACTAAGGAAGAAGAAGCACGATATGATATAGAACTCAAGGAAAATACAGATGAACAAATAGTCTAAGATAACATCTCAGCAGATATCCAGAATACAAGTCTCAACTACTGAATAAGAAAGGATATATACAACTCAGATCTCAAAGACAGAAATAAAGTCTAGCTAAACTAGTCTCAAGACAACATAAATAAGATAAGGCCTAACTAAGCTAGTCTAGGCAATAGGGGTAACGTCCTCAGCTAGAGCTGGGTCCTCCTGAGAGTACAGCTCACAAGTGTCGTCTAGGACTGTCCCGTAGAAGGTATCCACACAGGCCTCCTCCTCGTCCTTTGTAATATTTTCAACAGGTCCAGTCAGGACAGGAGCGAGCACAATATATCTCAACAGATTATAGCAGGTTAGAAAATATAAACATGCAGTAGAGTAAGATACAGGAAACTGAAAGGAAGTACATGATGTAAAAGAAGGAGAACTGTAAGTAAATAGCTATTGTATATAGAGGACTAATAGTGATTAATGATGTAGAGTACAGGATAGCACATGTGAATAGGACAGATTAGCATATAATCTACACTAAAGAGTTTCACATAATCTACACTACTATGGAATTGTTCACATGACTATTAGCACTCCCCCGTTCCCCAATCAATACACAAGAATCTAAGCAGGTTATGTTATTATACATGATATCACATGAAGGCCCATGAAAGGGTGCACATGATAGTATACATGAGGGCTCCGTGAACATAAGAGTACATAATTTACAAGAGTGTACATGTATGGTAAAAGTACAGGAGTACATGATGAAAGTGAAACGCACATGACACAATGTACTCGATGCTCCCGAGGGGGATAACATCGTATGAAGAGATCCATATAGTACTAATCCGTGATAATGTCGTAACAGCATCAAGTAAAGTAATCTAAAGCAGGAATATAATTCTAACAAGTTATGAAATGATCAGAGAATGTACTCGCCTGGTATCTGAGTGTCCGGATAAAATGTACTATCCGAGGAGAGGTATCTGGCTCCTAATCAGAACAGCACAAGTCACAGCAAGTTTAAAATGATAACAAGATGCAATTCAATGCATTCTACATGAATCTAGGTCAATCTAGGCCAAAGTCAACTCTTGGTCAACTTTGGTCAACCTTAGAAGTCAAACTAGGTCAACTATGGTCAAACTAGGTCTAACAAGTCATTCTAGGTCTAAACAAGCCTACACTAGTTAACACACACCATTACAAGGCTATCCAAGCCTAAATCAAGCCAACCCACATATTCATTATAATGTCAACAAGTCATCTAACCTCACCATGAATACATACTCAACTTGGCATTGCATTCATTAATATGCATATAGGAAATCCTATTCATCAACATACATTATACCTATATATACAAGCATGTGCATATGTATGCATTATACATACATATGGCTTAAATACATATATACATATGCATTATATATATCTATATATTACATATAGGTTAGAGTACATATACTTTAGGAATCATCACATACATATATGTATATATAGGCTACCTACATAATATATATATTAACTATATACATTACATAGTGAGGTAGGAGGATAGAAGGGTAGAAGGAAGTGTGTGTGTCATGTGCCTGTGTTGTGAGTGTGAAGAGAGTGTCACATGTGTATGTGTGGGCAATTGTGTGGGCTGTGAAGACATGAGAGGGTGTAGTGTTAGTTCCCATTAACAGGAACAAATGTGAGTGTGTGTGAGTAGCTAAAGTGTGTGAGTGTAGAGTGATAAGAGAGTGTGTGTGTGTGACTGTGTACAGTGGAGGGTGAGAGAGTTCTCAGGTGTATGACTGTTACAGTGACATGGAAGGAAAGGAAAGGAAACCAATTCATTAACATACCAACAGTTTTCAGTTCAACTATTTGACAATTTTCAGTCCCATGATTTCACCCTACCAATTTGATTTCACTTTCCAACCAATTCATACCAAAATCGAAACCCAAGTAGATTACAAGTAGAAGAACTATATTAGGGTTTAAAACCAACATTTTACATCAGTTAAACAGGTTAAATTAACTGCCTAAATTCGATTTATAAAACTGGAAAAATACAGGTGTAACGTCCGTATTTCGGAATACGTATTTTAATTAGGCATATATGTATTTTGGACCTGAATTTTATTTTTTCAGATTATGGCCTGTAATTGTGTTTTGGCTTAACTTGCGGATTTTGGTTTTCTCAAAAAACGGGTTTTGGACCTGGCTTGGTTTTATTTTGTGAAGAAGGAATTGGTTTGGTTTGGTTTAGTATGCATTGGAATACCCTAATTAATCTCCACCCTCAACACAACATACCCTCCCTCATTAAAGCCCCACCTAACTTTCTCTCTCCTCATAACTTCTATTAATTTCTTCATCTTCTTCTTCCTTCCTCCACACAACACCAACACCATAGGCAAGTGTACCTTACCACCACATAAGGACCCAATTTTATTTGTCCATTAGCTAGATTAGGCCATGCTGAATAACATTAGAACTTGGTATTTTGTGATTTGGAGCTCCCATTTTTTTAGATCTAAGTTTTTACCATTTTCGGATTTTCTTGGTTTTGATCTATTAAACTTAGATTTTTCCTTGTTTTGAGGCTTCCATGTGGAAGAGAATTCAATTTTACACAAGTTAGAACTTTGGAAATCCAAATTTGGTTTTGTTTTGGCCAAGTTATGAAGATTTGAAGTTTAGGGTTCTTGGGGTCTTCCTCTCGGCCTGATGGAGAAGAAGACCTCGGCCTGCGCTCTTTAACGCATGGCCGGACTGCACAACCCCTCGGCCAGCGCTTTGCGCTGGGCTGACTTGCGCTGGCGCTTCTTAGCTCCAGCGCCTTCCTCCCACTGGCGCACTTGACTGCTGCGCAGCTCGGCTCTAGCGCAACCCAACCCTAGCGTATCTCACCCCAGCGCGCTTGACTTCAGCGCAATCTGCTCTCAGCGCAACTCGATCCAGCGCAAGCCATCTTCAGCGCAACCCAACCTCTGTGCAGTCTGCGCAATCTGATCCCCTGCGCAACCTATTTGCCCATGATGATTTGGTTTTATTCCCTTGGACCTGGCTACTCTTTAGTGGATTGGAGTTTTGAGATCTTGTTCCACACAACACGACTGTCTCGACCCAATACGAACTGGCACAGTTTTCGATGTTTTGCTTACGACTAGTACGGTTTTCGTTATTTCTGTGAAGTATGATTTTAGTACTTTCTGATCTCCTTGATAGTGACCCGATGGGGTGCGCCCTTAACTTTTAACCTGTAATTCAGGATTAATCTTGATACTGGATAACTTGATAGTGGCCCGTGGCAGCGCACTCCTGACTTGTAACTTGTAACTTGTAACCTGTAACTTGTAACTTGACCTGACCTGATGCTGTTGCGATGGCTAGCTTGACTCGTATAATCAACTCTAACTCTGTGGGTGTTCATTCTTGCTGCTTTGTACAATCCACTTGTCTTGTCTTGCATCATGTCTAGGATGTGACTCCCTGGTTACCACGGTCAGGGATTCACACTGAATATGGATTAGGCTAATGACTAGATCAAACTATAGTTCATGGAGGATTTCCAGTCACATGCGATCTCGTTATCTGGGCGCTTTAAAAGGACTTGTAGCCTGCCGACGAGTAGGATACATTTCCAGTACACTGTCATGTGTTGCACCCTCTAAGTCACCTAAGGGTATATCGTCTCCTGGACGATGTACCCAACCATACTCTCAACTCGCAAAAGAATAACTGGATAGTCTGTAGGTCTTGGGACTGGGAATTTCTTATTTGCATCTTGCTAGTAACTAGGCTTGTGATAACCCTAGTTAGTTAAGTAGTAAGCCGTAGTAATTGCTTGGCCGTTTGTGAACGGATGGAGTCCAGCCTTGTCTAAGTCTCGTCTAGTCCCTGTACCTGGTACCCCTGGTCATGATTGTTTTTACTTATCATTAAATAGGTAGAGACAAAGTGCTATTCAGGCGAAGGGTTACAACCCCGATCCTTGTTTGGTTTACGGGTTGTAATTTGGCTCCCGGAATGGTTCCATGTCCCTAGGCATTTATTGTCCTATTGTACTCTTTATTACTTGTACTTTTCTTCCATTTCCTTATGTTCTGATATGCTAGCTTTTATTCTTATTTTGTGGCCTCCTTTGTGGTATTTGCTCTTTCTGGGGTTTGACCCGCTGGTTTTGTGTGGCCAGATTTCGAAGCAGCACCCGAGGATCTACCGAACTTCCAGCCCAATGGTGGCGACTAGAAGGAACCTGTGCTACGAGTGGGTTTTTTTATTTTGTTTCGCTCACTACATTGTAAAATTATTCTTTTGACGCGTTTAGCCGACGAGCACCTGTTAGCTCGATGCATATTTACTTACTGTCTGCCTACAGGCTGTAAACATGATTAACAAATCCTAGGGCTGATCATGTATGACTGAACTCTTGCTAGTCTTGACATTTTGTACGACTAGCTTCATGATCATCCAATATGTAATATTTGGGACGCCTTTTATTGTATATTTGGTGGTCTAACATCTTGTAACTATATTACTTGCTTGAGATTGAGATAATAGGCTTGACCTTAAGAGACCGTTGGCTTGTAGTAAACCCTCACATCTAGACAGCCGTGACCGTATAGCGAGGTGGATTCTATTTCAATATACGTAGCTGGCTATGTACGCCCCCGCTCTCCAGTATTCTGGTTCTGGGGCGTGACATGGTTTAAGTGGTGGCCCATATAGGTCTTAGCATTCAAGATATGTGAGGGTTTACCGGATATATGTCTCAATCAGTACTCGTCTTTGATCTCCGTTCATATCTTCTGAATCTCTGAATTCTTGTCCTGATCATGTGCTTGTATAGTTGATCTGTCCTGGTCCTTCCTCATTGTTTCCCTTTGTCGTCTTCTTCAGCGGTACTGTACCTGACCCCGTCGATCAGCAAGGTGGAGCAACTCCCATAGACCAGCCACCCGGAGACCAAGCCCAGCATTCCAGAGTAGCCTCCAGAGTTGTACCTACTGGAGGAGAGCCCCCAGTCCGGCCCATCCAGCCTGCAGAGCCTGACGATGGTACCTTAGTAGGTCTCATCAGGACCTTGATAGCTTCCCAGGATCATAGAGGAGACGCCTTGCACCAGGTAGTGGCAGATGCTTTGACCAGAGGCGGTCATCCAGGGAATAGCGCGGCCAACAACTTCAAGCGCTTGAACCCTCCATTCTTCAACGGCAGCGAAGATGCGATTGCCACGGACGCATGGCTTCAGGATACCGAGGTGATTCTGGAAGCAGCTAGGACACCTGAGAATGAGAAGGTGGCGGTGGTACGCCTACAGTTGCTGGACTTGGCTCGCAGTTGGTGGGCGGCACAGGCCGTGGGATTAGCAGCACCGGTCACTTGGGCGGTGTTCAGAGAAAGAATCCAGACGAAGTATTTTGATGCTGTAGCTCGGTACGACCTACAGACGAGATTTAACAACTTGAAGCAAGGAGGCAGAACGGTTGACGGTTATGTATCTGAGTTTTCTAGACTCAGTAGATTTGCCCCACCCTGGTGGCGACCGAGTTTGATAGGGCCCAGCGGTTCCAGCAGGGACTGCATTTAGAGATCTTGTTGGCAGTTGAGCAGTTCGAGCACCAGACGTTCGATGCAGTATTGAGAGCAGTTAGGAGGCACGAGTACACCTCCCAGAGGATCGTAGATAGGACCGAAGGTAGGAAGCGGTCCCACAATCAGATGCACCAATCATCAGCTCCAGCCCCGGCAGCTAGGGGTTTGACCATTGGAACTCTGAGGCGGGCGGCCTCAGTGACGTCGATTCAGCATTCGACCCTGACGTACCCACAGCAGCAGAAGAAGAAGCAGACTTCCGCGATGGGATGTTCTCATTGTGGGAAGCCAGGGCACGTGGTGGCAGATTATCGCAGGGCGCAGGGATTGTGCCTGACTTGTGGAGCGACATATCACAAGATAGGAGCCTGCCCGAATAGGGATAATTCGTCCTCTTCCAACCTAACCAGTCCGTCGGTTAGGGGACCCGCACCTATGCAGCAGCAGCAGTACCCGAGGCCATTATTGCCTCTGGCCCAGGAATTTCATCAGCAGAACCAGCAGCAGTACACCCAAGCCCAAGTGCAGAGCAGGCAGAGAGGTTTCTAGCAGAGGGGACCCGCAGCCAGAGGACAAGGTCAGGCAATGATGATGGCTATGGAAGAAGAAGTTGCACTAGGTTAGGTAGTGGCAGGTACTATTCTCGTCAACTCCTTTCCAGTATCGGTATTATTTGATTCTGGTGTATCGCATTCATTCATGTCTGCACGATTCGCGATACGGATAGGATTGGAGCCAGAGTCATTATCAGTAAGGCTCAATATACTTACTGGTAATGGTCTTGTGGGAGTAGATCGAGTGTTTTCCTCGTGTCGGATCGTTGTTAGCGGTAGAGAGTTCTCCGCTGATTTATAGAGTTCCCTATAGCAGACTATGATGTAGTCATGGGCATGGATTGGTTGAGGAACCAGTATGCTAGGATAGACTGCCATGTTGGCAGGGTTGTCTTTAGTATCCCAGGCAAGCCAGGGTTTTCATTTTCCAGAGGCGCAGTGGAGCCATCTCCCCTAGTATTGCGGATGGCAGTAGCAGTGCCGTTACCCCGGATAGTTGAAGAGTTTCCAGATGTCTTCCCAGAGGAACTTCCAGGGATGCCGTCAGAGCGGAAGATTGAGTTCACTATAGACTTGATCCCCGGGACAGCACCAGTATCAGAGCGAGTCTACAGGATGGCGCCTTCAGAGTTTGAGATTTTGTACAAGATGATTAAAGAACTCAGGACCATGGGGTTCATTCGTGCAAGTGGATCGCCTTGGGGAGCCCCGATACTTCTTATGAAAAAGAAGGATGGTACGTCCAGGTTATGTGTAGATTATCGTACCTTGAACTCAGTGACAATCAAGAACAGATACTCTCTCCTGAGGATAGATGACTTGTTTGATCAACTCAAGGGGGTTCAGTGTTTTCGAAGATGGACTTGCGGTCAGGATACCACCAGATCAGAGTCAGAGAGCAGGACATCCCGAAGACAGCTTTTCAATCTAGGTATGGACATTGGAAGTTCCTTGTTATACCTTTTGGAGCAACCAATGTGCCAGCCGTATTCATGGACCTCGTGAATCGTATTTTTATGCCTTACTTGGATCAGTTCGTGATCGTGTTCCTAGATGATATCCTGGTCTACAGTAAGAGCGAAGCAGAGCATAAGCAGCATCTCAGAATCGTCCTTCAGACGCTTAGAGAGCATCAGTTGTACGCCAAGTTTAGTAAATACGAGTTCTGGCTCGATCGCATTTCGTACTTGGGTCACATCATTACCCGAGGAAGAGTAGAAGTGGATCCCCAGAAGATTGTGGCTATCGAGACATGGCCAGTACCTAGCTCAGTGGCAGAGGTTCACAGCTTCCTTGGATTAGTCGGCTACAACCGGCGATTCGTTTCAGATTTTGCAAGGATTTCGGCGCCGATGACTCAGTTGACCCGCAAGGATGTGCAGTTTGCTTGGACAGCAGAGTGCCAGGAATCATTTGAGAAGTTGAAGCGAGGTTTGGTAACGGCTTCCATTCTCACACTTCCAGATGGGACCGGAGGATTCACAGTTTATTGCGACGCTTCAGGCAGAGGATTGGGGTGTGTCTTGATGCAGCATGGGAAGGTAATATCTTATGCATTATGTCAATTTTATGATCATGAGAAGAATTACCCGACCACGACTTGGAACTGGCAGCAGTAGTATTTGTACTTAAGCTTTGGCGGCACTACTTGTACGGAGATAGAGTGGAGATATTTACTGATCACAAGAGCCTGAAGTATGTTTTCACCCAGAAGGACCTTAATATGCGGCAGAGAAGATGGCTCGAGCTACTGGTGGACTACGATGTGGATTTGCAGTATCACCCAGGAAAGGCCAACGTTGTAGCAGATGCATTGAGCAGGAGAGCCGGAGTTTACTTCCTGACCGTGCAACCAGAGTTATTGGCGGATCTTCAGAATATGGGAATTGAAGTGGTTCTTCCTACCAACGTGGCGTTGATGGCCAGTCTACAGGTTCAGTCCAGCATAGTTGAGAGGATCCGGAGAGCGCAGTCAGCAGATTCCAAGATTCAGTGACTCAGAGTCGAGTGTGAGGCAGGAAGAAGGCCAGAGTTGTGCATTCATGAAGATGGTACACTTCGACACGGCACTCGTCTTTGTGTACCCACTGGAGATATCAGACATAAGGATATGGCAGAAGCTCACAGTTCACAGTATTCTATTCATCCCGGTGGCACGAAGATGTACCGTGACATTCGTCAGCACTTCTGGTAGAATGGAATGAAGAGGGCGATAGCCTGGTTTATCTTTCGGTGTTTGGTTTGCCAGCAGGTTAAAGCTGAACATCAGAGGCCCGCTGGACTTCTTCAGCCCTTGCCGATTCCAGAATGGAAGTGGGAGCATGTGACCATGGATTTTGTGACTGGATTGCCTAGATTCCCAGCTGGTCGAGATGCTATTTGGGTTATAGTTGACAGGCTCATGAAGGTGACTCATTTTTTTCCATTCAGAGTTGGTCAGTCGACGGCAAAGCTAGCAGAGATGTACCTCAGGCAGATTGTCAGGCTTTACGGTGTGCCCGTCAGTATCACCTCGGACCGAGATACAAGGTTTACGTCACACTTTTGGCGCGGCTTGCAAGAGAGTTTGGGAACTCACCTTCAGTTTAGCTCAGCTTATCATCCGCAGACAGATAGCCAGTCGGAACGCACGATCCAGACTCTTGAAGATATGTTGAGGTCTTGTACCCTTGACTTCGGTGGTTCATGGGAGGATCACCTGCACCTGGTGGAATTCTTGTACAACAATAGTTTCCAGGCCAGTATTCAGATGGCTCCGTTCGAGGCACTGTATGGTAGGAAGTGCAGATCCCCACTAGCATGGGAAGACATCGAAGAGAGGCAGATGCTCGGTCCAGAAATGATTGCCCAGACAGTTGAAGTGGTCAGAAGAATCAGAGATCATCTTCGAGTGGCCCAAGATCGCCAGCGCCATTGGGCCGATGCTCATCGGCGTCCCTTAGAGTTTGCTATCGGTGACCATGTATTCCTTAGGATCTCGCCTAACCGCGGCGTCATTCGCTTTGGCGTACGGGAGAAGCTTAGTCCTAGGTATATAGGGCCATTCGATATCCTGGAGCGAGTAGGAGATGTATCCTATCGTCTCGCTATTCCATCGTCGCTAAGTGAGGTGCATGATGTAGTTCCATGTGACCCAATTACGACGGTACATCCCGGACCCGAGCCATATCCTGGACCATTCGGAATTGGTTGTTGGTACCAACCTTTCGTATGAGGAGACGCCCGTGTCTATATTGGACCGGAGATAAAAGATACACAAGAACAAGACTATTAGCTTAGTCTGTGTTGCTTGGGATCATCACTCTCTAGGTGAGTCAACGTGGGAGCGTGAGGACGACATCCGATCACGATATTCTGACTTGTTTGACTCGTAAGGTATAATGTCTTTCTTATGCCTTATGCTTTCCATCCCTTGCTTGCATGTATGATTGTTTGATTGTTTGCTTAGTGTAGCTTAATTGTGGATAGCATAGCTGGCTCTTACATCTCGAAGCATCTTGATTTAAATTTCGAAGATGGAATTCTTTTAAGGTGGGTAGAGTTGTAACGTTCGTATTTCAGAATACGTATTTTAATTAGACATATATGTATTTGGACCTGTATTTTATTTTCTCAGATTATAGCCTGTAATTGTGTTTTGGCTTAACTTGCGGATTTTGGTTTTCTCGAAAAACGGGTTTTGGACCTGGCTTGGTTTTATTTTGTGAAGAAGGAATTGGTTTGGTTTGGTTTAGTATGCATTGGAACACCCTAGTTAATCTCCACCCTCAACACAACATACCCTCCCTCATTAAAACCCCACCTAACTTTCTCTCTCCTCATAACTTCCATTAATTTCTTCATCTTCTTCTTCCTTCCTCCATACAACACCAACACCATAGGCAAGTGCACCTTGCCACCACATAAGGACCCAATTTTATTTGTCTATTAGCTAGATTAGGCCATGGTGAACAATATTAGAACTTGGTATTTTGTGATTTGGAGCTCCCATTTTTCTAGATCTAAGTTTTTACCATTTTCGGATTTTCTTGGTTTTGATCTATTAAACTTAGATTTTTCCTTGTTTTGAGGCTTCCATGTGGAAGAGAATTCAATTTTACACAAGTTAGAACTTTGGAAATCCAAATTTGGTTTTGTTTTGGCCAAGTTATGAAGATTTGAAGTTTAGGGTTCTTGGGGTCTTCCTCTCGGCCTGATGGAGAAGAAGACCTTGGCCTGCGCAACCCCTCGGCCAGCGCTTTGCGCTGGGCTGACTTGCGCTGGCGCTTCTTAGCTCCAGCGCCTTCCTTCCACTGGCGCACTTGACTGCTGCGCAGCTCATCCCCTGCGCAGCTCGGCTCCAGCGCAACCCAACCCTAGCGCATCTCACCCTAATGCGCTTGACTTTAGCGCAATCCGCTCTCAGCGCAACCCGACCCAGCGCAAGCCATCTTCAGCGCAATCCAACCCCTGCGTAGTCCATCCCCCTCTGCGCAATCTGATCCCCTGCGCAACCTATTTGCCCATGATGATTTGGTTTTATTCCCTTGGACCTGGCTACTCTTTAGTGGATTGGAGTTTTGAGATCTTGTTCCACACAACACGACTGTCTCGACCCAACACAAACTGGCACGGTTTTCGGTGTTTTGCTTACGACTAGTACGGTTTTCGTGATTTCTGTGAAGTATGATTTTAGTACTTTTTGATCTCCTTGATAGTGACCCGATGGGGTGCGCCCTTAACTTTTAACCTGTAATTCAGGATTAATCTTGATACTGGATAACTTGATAGCGGCCCGTGGCGGCGCACTCCTGACTTGTAACTTGTAACTTGTAACTTGTAACCTGTAACTTGTAACTTGACCTGACCTGATGCTGTTGCGATGGCTAGCTTGACTCGTATAATCAACTTTGACTCCGTGGGTGTTCATTCTTGCTGCTTTGTGCAATCCACTTGTCTTGTCTTGCATCATGTCTAGGACGTGACTCCCTGGTTACCACGGTCAGGGATTCACACTGAATATGGATTAGGCTAATGACTAGATCAAACTATAGTTCATGGAGGATTTCCAGTCACAGGCGATCTCGTTATCTGGGCGCTTTAAAAGGACTTGTAGCCTACCGACGAGTAGGGCACATTTCCAGCACACTGTCATGTGTTGCACCCTCTAAGTCACCTAAGGGTATATCGTCTCCTGGACGATGTACCCAACCATACTCTCAACTCGCGGAAGGATAACTGGATAGTCTGCAGGGCTTGGGACTGGGAATTTCTCATTTGCATCTTGCTAGTAACTAGGCTTGTGATAACCCTAGTTAGTTAAGTTGTAAGTCGTAGTAATTGCTTGGCCGTTTGTGAACGGATGGAGTCCAGCCTTGTCTAAGTCTCGTCTAGTCCCTGTACCTGGTACCCGTGATCATGATTGTTTTTACTTATCTTTAAATAGGTAGAGACAAAGTGCTATTCAGGCGAAGGGTTACAACCCCGGTCCTTGTTTGGTTTACGGGTTGTAATCTGGCTCCCGGAATGGTTCCATGTCCCTAGGCGTTTATTGTCCTGTTGTACTCTTTATTACTTGTACTTTTCTTCCATTTTCTTATGTTCTGATATGCTGGCTTTTGTTCTTATTTTATGGCCTCCTTTGTGGCACTTGATCTTTCTGGGGTTTGACCCAGCTGGTTTTGTGTGCAGATTTCGGAGCAGCACCCGAGGATCTACCGAACTTCCAGCCCAATGGTGGCGACTAGAAGGAACCTGGGCTACGAGTGGGTTTTTTTATTTGTTTCGCTCACTACATTGTAAAATTATTCTTTTGAGGCGTTTAGCCGACGAGCACCTGTTAGCTCGATGCATATTTACTTACTGTCTGCCTACGGGCTGTAAACATGATTAACAAATCCTAGGATTGATCATTTATGACTGAACTCTTGCTAGTCTTGACATTTTGTACGACTAGCTTCATGATCATCCAATATGTAATATTTGGGACGCCTTTTATTGTATATTTGGTGGTCTAACATCTTGTAACTATATTACTTGCTTGAGATTGAGACAATAGGCTTGACCTTAAGAGACCCTTGGCTTGTAGTAAACCCTCACATCTAGACAGCCGTGACCGTATAGCGAGGTGGATTCTATTTCAATATACGTAGCTGGCTATGTACGCCCCTGCTCTCCAGTATTCTGGTTCTGGGGCGTGACAACAGGAAATAGGGACTGGTATAAAAAATTTAGGGAAATTGGAAATACAATTCGAAAACAGACTAAAATGTATAATTAATGGTTGGTAATGATAATATAGGGTGTGCACGTGTCATAGGAAGTGTCTCGTGTCCACCACATCGTGACACGACGTGTCCAAGAGATAAAATGCCAATTTGGGTAACACAGTCTATGCACTGTCTCGTGCACGTGTTCACCTAGGTCTAGGACACGACACAGGTGTCCAAGTGTCTCGTGGTCGTATCCCTAGGTTCGCCTAGGGTCCAACTACGTGTCCAACACCCTGAATCCCCGTGTTGAGTCGCACAAATGTGTCCAGGACAACGTATCAGAACCCGATTTCCTGTGCGCACTGCACAGTGAAAAATTAGTGCGACGCTGATTCCTCCCTCGACACGCTACGTGGTCATCTGAAGCTTGACATGTGGCGTGTCAAACACTGCCCCAAGATGTGTGTAGAGTTTCACGTGTCCTCGTGTCCTACCCAATGAGCAATTTGCCCCGAGCAGCAGGACAGACAAACCCCCTCGTGTGCGGCCGTGTCCAGTGAGCAAGACACGACACAAAATGACCTGAAAACAACTCAGTCAAGTGGAAACCTATAAACAAGACCTAGATCTAATTTTTCATTCAAAAACAATTTGAAAAACAAATCGAAATGCCCTTTGGGGCATTTCATCAAACACCCTAGCTAGTGGGCTGATACGTGTCCATTTAGGACACAAAATGGACACGAAAACTAGGTCTAGGCATACCTACAGTTAGGGTAGACCTAGGGCTTTCCAAATATGCAAAGAAACTGGAATTTTAATGGTGTTTATAAAGCTTTACCTATTGGTGTCCAAATATAAGAAAAGCCTCAATAGGAAGGGGTTCTCCTTGCTAGCAAAAAGCCCCAAATTGTCCACAAACTGAGATTGAACACCACAAACAGCAAGAATACTAAAATTAGGATCTAATGCAATTGATTTGAAGGAAAAAGGAGATAAAATGGAATTTCTATGAATTTATGAAGTTGGGAAAATACCTCTTCCTTAAACTTGTTCTTTCCTAAAAAAGGCTAGCCCTAAATGGAGGAGACTATTTATAGGGTGGATTCCCAATGCTAGTGGCCGGCCACATTAAGTTAGGGTTAGGGTTAGCTAATGGGTTGGGCTATGGGCTAAGTCATTAATCAATGGTTCAAAACCATAAGTCATGGCTTGTGACTAAAAGCCTTTCTATTCTAACTTAATTTCTAATTGGCCTATTAGGAATTAACTTAATATTAGGTTAGGGTCACATGACCTAATCAAGTCCAAACACAACTAGGGTTAGCTTCTAGGTTAGTCTACCAAGTCAAAGCTAGTCAAAGTCAACCTAGTCAACCATCATTCAAACAATTCCAAAATAAATCCTAAAAATTTCCATAAATTCAAATAACCCTAAAAATGATAAAAATACCCTCAAACTAGAAATGTGGTAGTGACATCAATGGTTGACTTATAGTTGACTTTTAGTCAACAAGTCAACTCTAGGTCAAACTAGGCTAATGTTGACTAACAGTTGACTTTGGGTCAACTGGTCAACTTCGGTCAAGTTCTAGTCAATTTTAGGCTACGGTTGACTTTCGGTTGACTTTTGGTCAAAATAGTCAACTGTGGTCAACTAAGGTCAAAACTAGTCTAACTTAGGTCAACTCTACTTCGACGTTCAGTCAAAGTAGTCAACCATGGTCAAACAGGGTCAAAGCTAGTCTCTATAAACATCTACAGGGTCAACATATCAATTTCAGTGATGGTGAAATCATTGGAATCGATGGATCTCGAAATACAACAAAAGGAGAAAGATTATAATAATAGGTAAAAACTTACAGATGTTGTCGGATGATGAAACAACCATCACCAACATGTCCAGAATGGTCAAATTAGCTAGGATAGCCTATCCATAAGTCCAATTTGGACACAGGAGCAAAAAGGTAATTTCGGGCCAGAATGGTGTTCGTATCGGACCCACTTTGTGCCAAAAAATGTGCCGGAATAAAAGTATACTAAACCTAACAAATTATATGTCCACGAATCCAGAATGACGATACGAACTAAACGGTATATCCGAAATTGGATTTCGATGACCCGATCACAGATTGGTCCGTTGACCCGGATATTGGAATCCGATTTGCACGAAAAAGCGTATCGGAGCCAATTTCTTTAAAACTCAGCAAAATATATGTCAACGAGTCTAGAATGACGATACGAATCCAACGGTATATCCAGAATTGGATTCCGATGGGCCGATCTCAAAATGACCCGTTGACCCGAATATTGGTATCCGACTTGCACCGAAATGCATGCTAGAACCAATGTCCACTAAAACCCAGCAAATTATATGTCAACGAGTCCAGAATGACGATACGAACTCAACGGTATATCCGGAATTGGATTCCGATGAGCCGGTGTCAAAAAGTCCCGTTGACCCGGACTGTGGGGCCCGCTTTGTACCTGTCACTACCACATTTCTAGTTTGAGGGTATTTTTTTCATTTTTGAATTATTTGAATTTAATATATTTTATTAGGAATTTTTAAATAATTTAATTGAATAATGTGATTTAAATACTAATATAATTATTGCCTTGTGATTATGGTTAGCCTAACCTAGATTTGGACCTAAGCTAGATGGATCATAACTAATTTGGTGAGCCACTTTGAGAATTAGAGGGTTTTGGTTAAGGGGTTAAGTCAAGTCTAGTAATGGTTAAGTGATTTGCAAAAGACTAAGAAAGAGCCTTTTGTTCTAGACCACACAATACCCTTAATTCATTCCTAGCCATAGGATGAAACCTAAAAATACTAACCCTAACTATTATGACCAGCCAAGACCTCCCCTTGCCTATATAATGTCTCTATGGGGATTTGTGCCTCTTTCTTTATTAGTTCTTCATTTCCTTAAGGAATAGGTAAGCCTTCATTAAATTCCTTCCTAGTTTAATCAATAGGACTCCTTTTTGATTGAGATTTCTTCCATTATGATCTAATCAATGTTTTCTTGCTGATGGTGGAGTCAAATCTCAGATTTGCATCAATTTGGGGATTTTGGGTGACTTTGAAGAACTCCTTGGAAGAGACTTGTTGTGTTGAAGAACACCCATAGGTACATTCTATTCCACCCATTAAAACTAGGTTTTCATTGCATAAACATCTAGCCCTAGGTATCCTGATTCTGTAGGTATAGGGTTTTCCAATTTTCGTGTCCTGTACGTGTCCGTATCGGACACGTATCAGTGGCATGCGCAGGTGTTCGACGAAATGCCACAAAGGGTATTTCGTTCGAGTTTTCAAATTGTGTTTGAATGGAAATTCTTATTTTGATGTCGCTTACACGATTGTGATTGACTGGAGTGGTTTTGAGTCGTGTCCGAGTCACGATGGACTCGCGGATATGGTCGCGCGCGCCTGGGCACACTGTTCTGCTACCCGCAGGGTCGTGCGACTCGTACAGGACACGTGGGCGCGTGCCATTAGACGTGGAGCTCGGGGCAGTGTCTGACACGACAATCCCCAAGTCTCGTGTCACTTGGTGGCGTGTCAGGAGCGTGCGGACACGTGCACAGGCCAACCGAGCTCGTGCAGTCTCGTGTGCGTGTGTGCAATGGTCTGGACACTTGTGTCTAGTGTGTGTGGACACGATACTAAGTGTATGAAACGTGCACACATTGATTATTCATTACCAACCTAATTTTTATTGGTTAATTATTGTTTTAATTATGGGAATGGGAAACCCCCCATTCGACTGATACACAATGTATCAGTGAGCTTTTGAACTGTTCATATTTTTTTTTCCTGTGTTTAAATCCTGTGAATTGGTGATTAATGGTATACTAATTTATATCCTAACATTCCTAATTTCTATTGGTTAGTTGTTGTTTTAATTGTCGAATGGGAAACTCCCCAAATTTCTGATACTGTTTGAGTATCAGTGCAATGTTCACTGTTTTTCTCCCTGTGTGATTGCATTTAATGATTTATAGCATGTATTATGTTATGTTTTAATTACTACACATCATATATCCTGTTTAGGATGTAGAGGATTCATTTTTAGTTGAATGGATGGATAGGAGTTCAAATTTCAGGGAGGAATTGTCAATCACTGATACATGATTTTCCTATAAACCTGAGATGATTCAAATCCCAGTTTCTTTGATAACTTTCACCTAATTATATATGTTGTATAGGAATTGTGTTGGTTCATGTGGGAATATCATTTGGGTTTTGAATGCTACATTAGATCTTCACTGTCGATTCCTGAGAAATCCCATGCTTGCACTGTCACCTTAGAACTTATGAACCACACACAGGTTTTTCCTGAGCACAGCACACTGCACACATTCCTGTGTTTTTTTTATAACCTGAGATAGAACTCTGAAATTCCTGTTGTTGTGAACTCAAGAACTGAGTTCTTATAAACCTGAAATGTATAGCCAATTCTTAAATAAACTGAGTTGATGCAAACCTGGGCATGTTCCCATTGTCACTGTAAATTGCATTTCCTGAGAATACTAACACCCATCCCACACATTGCAAATATTCCTGGCACATGTTTCAGTTCCTTGATATGTCACTGCATACATGTCCTGCACACAAATAAAATCTGAGAATTTCTGTTTTACGAGAATATTGGACTGTTTTATGAAATCTGAGATTGTATGTGGAAATTTAATTTGATTTGGTCTGAAAATCGGTTCATGAATCTATTTCCTGTTTTCAAGAATCTGAGAATGCACTGACTTGATTTCCTTCTTTTCCTATTGTTGAGAACCTAAATCTGTATTGGTTGGGGGCTCTACTAACTGTTATCATGTGCACTAGTGTATCTAACACACACATGTAGACACCCTATCACACACACTCACAAATCTAGCTACACACACACAGGCACCCATGTTCAACACACCCACACACACATGCCTACCCACACATACACACAATACTGTGGTTCCTGTCACACTCATGTGGACAGTCCCTCTCTCACTCACATCCTTGACACACACACACACAGTTTCACTCACTCACTCTCTATTTTCTATCCCTCTCTATATATCCTATTTCCTATGTAATATATGTATATATGTAATGTAGGTATATATGTAATGTATACTTAATATGTATCTATATATATATGATATAAGTTGTGTATTATATATAGGTATCTAGTATAGATATACACAATGGGTGTATAGGTTATATTAGAATATATACTAGTATCATATAAAATAAAATAAAAATTATGGTTGTGTAATATATATAAACATGTGTCATGTATTAGATATAGGTAATGTCAGGTTCTCATGAATTATGATTGACTAATAGGCATGATATAGCCTATAGCCTATGGTGTGTCAGTTAGACTAGTTAAGCCTAGTTAGACTTGCTAGACCTAGGTTTGACTTTTTGGTTGACCAGGGTTGACCAAGAGTTGACTTTGACCTAGTTTGACCTAGACTCATGTAGAATGCATAGTAGAGCTTCATTTTATCATTTTAGACTTGTTGTGACTTGTGCTGTTCTGATTAGGAGCCAGACACCACTCCTCGGACAGTACTTTTCAGTTGGACACACAGATACCAGGCGAGTACATTCTCTGATCATTTTATATCATGTTTAGGATTATATTTCCTGCTTTAGACTATCTTACTTGATGCTGACACGTCGGAACACAGATTAGTACTATATGGATCCCTTCATGAGATGTTATCCCTCTCGGGAGCATCAGATACTTTTGACCAGTGTGTTTCACTTACATCACGTATCTTATGCTTCTATCATCATGAATCTTCGGGAATCAGCTAGTAACTCATGTACCCTCATGATCACCGAGCCTTCACGAATCAATTCATGAATCACCCTATACGGGTAGTAGTTTAGTCACGAATCTTAACGTAACTTGACTGGATCCTTGTGTATTGATTGGGGTACGGGGGAGTATGAATGGTCATGTGAATAAATATCCAAAGTAGTGTAGTCATGAATCACTCTTAGTGTAGTCATGAATCAGTCCTAAGCCATTCACATGTTCGTCTGTACTCTAAATCACTAGCACTATCTCTTTTTTATATATCATAGATATTTACTTACTGTCTCTTTCTCTTATATTATGCTATTCTTCAGTTTCCTGTATTTTATTCTCTAGCATGATTATACTTCCTTTCATGTTATGACTTATTGAGATGTATTGTGCTCGCTCCTGTCCTGACTGGACCTGTTGAAATATTACAGAGGATGAGGACGAGGCTGGCTGTCCCACTTATTATGGGGCTACCCTATATGATAGTACAGACTTGGACCAGCTGTAGGAGCCCTTAGCTGTGGACGACACTCCTCTAGACTAGGATGTCTTTATTTATATTCATTCTGGATGATTGTATATATTGATACTTGGATTTGGGATATGTATTTATCTTAGACACTTAGACTCTCTGTTGTACTTGGGATTCCTTTCTTTCAGCAGTGCTTATCTATCTATGATTCCATCTTATCTTCTGCCTTAGTTGTGATTGAGTTTACTTTCTGCTATGTCACCCCCATTCGGGGAGTATAAACTGTTTAGCTTTATATTGTTAGATGTTGTGACCTAGGACAGCGTTCTACCGCCGACACTGCGGCGTAGGCTGGACGTACCCACGTCTCGTGCCCTTACTCTAGGGTGCGGGCCGTGACAGTACCGAAATGCGTACCAAGGCCCACGTCCTCCAAATCTAACAAATTTTATATGAAAACATGCCAGAACGATGCCACGAGTCTACTGGTGGTGTCAGAAATTAAATCTGGAGTCCCGGGTTCAAAAATGGAATTTTACAAGTACAAAATTAAGAATTCGGACGACCAAATTTGGCGTCGAATTCAACCAACCAAACAAGCTCACAATGAAATGAAACTTAAGGGGTAGGAAGAGGGTTATACCAGCTACGCATTGGAACCAGTGGTACGCCAGACGGAGCTGCGATGGAGGAGATACGAACCTACGAAGTTGGCTCCATGAAACTGTCCAAAAATAGTTCAAATTAAAATGTCAACTTCGTGGCCAGTTTTGATGTATCAAACGATGAAATTAACGGACAAAAATTGAGAGAAATGAAGAGCTATATACCAAGATTGTGATGGAGCAAAGAGTTCGTCGATCCAATGGTCGGATTGCCCAAAAAACATGCACAAAGTTGCTGTCCCGAAATACAAATTTCGAGTTCGATCCCGCGCGTGTCACGCCAGAATTTCGTGCAAAATGCACGAATAGACTATGCGACGCGTCGGGGAAGTAGGCGGTGGCCTGGAAGAGTTCGCCGGGGTCACACATGGCTGGAAGGGGGTGCTCGCCGACGGCGCGCGCGGCTGCACGCGGATGCCGGTACGACGTACGGCTGCTGCTGCGGCTTCCATTGCGGCGCTGCTGTTGCAGCTGCTGCTGCTGCTGCGGCTTGGTGCGGCAGCGGCGAAGCAGCTAGGGGGCACGGCGGCGGCTGCGGTGGCGCGACGCGAGCACGGCGGGACTGCCCGACGACGGCGGGGGTGGCAGTTTGTGGTGATGAAGATGGTGGTGGTGATGAATGGTGATGCTGGTGGTGATGAATGGTGATGGTGGTGATGAATGTTGATAATGAAGAATGAAAAAAAGAAGAAGAAGAAGAAGAAGAAGAAGAATGGAGAGGTGGTGGTGTCGGCTAAGTCATGGGGAGAGGGAGGTGGCTGTGTAGTAGAGAGAGAGGAGTTGTGTGTGTGAGGGTAAAATAGAGAGAGAGTGTTAGTTATTATAATAGAAATAGAGAGAGAGAGTAAGATATTATAGGAAAGAGAGAGAGAAAAAGAAAGTTAAGAGAGTGAAAGAGAGGTCGGCTAAAGAAGGGGAGGAGTGATGTGTGCTGGTGAAGAGAGGGGGAAGACTGTTGGAGTATTTTAAGAAGGTGAGAGAAAAGATATTTGTATATATATTAAAGAAAAGAGATGTAGATATTTAAGTATAGATATATAAATAAGTAGATAGAGAAAAATAGATATTTTAGAGTAGAAAAAAGGGAGAAAATTATGTGGGGTGTATGGACAGTCATGATAGGGCATACACCAAATTAGATTAGGTGTTGGGCCAAGTTTGGACAAGCTTGGGGCCAAGATTTAATTAAAATAATAAATTATACCAATTAAAATCACGGATGAAATGAGAGCACAAGGGAGATCAAATTGGTGGCACGCAAGTGGCACGTGCATAGTAGACTCAAAACAGGCCAGGACCATATATTGGGTCGACTGGATTTGACCGATGTCGGGCCCGGAAATTAAATTGAAAGTTAAATTACAAATTACGACAGACGATAAATTGGTCTAATTTGACCCGAAAGTTGTGCGAAGTAAATGGAGCACAAGGGAACAAGTTCGAGTGGGACACGATATATCAACATGAAGATAACCTCGTCTACTACAAACTTCAAGAAGAAAGTTTCCAGAGACTGGCATCCCTGATGTTCTAGAAATTCAAGTCACGGTAAAGAGCATTTAATGATCAAAATTAATTAAATAAAAATAAATTATCGATAATAATTCATTTAGAAAATTCAAAAATAAATTTTGAAAGTTCAGGAGGCTTACACTCTTCCCCCTGGCGACCCTGACACCACGCGCGCGTCGCCGTGCGAGTCGCCGGACGGCGGAGGAACCGCGCGCGAGAGCAGGACAGCAACGGACAAAGCAGCAGCATGCTGTCTCGAACCCAACTTTGCAGCGACTTCTCGTTGCGCACCATGGATCGTTTCATGAACAAATTGCTCAGGTGTGTACACAACCTATAGGTCTTCTATTCCCTTTAAATAGATTCATTTGTCACGCGCTAGATTTCCCGTAAAATTAACGCAAAGTAGAACCAAAATCCTGTTCAAAACAGGACATTAAGTAATCAAAGTACTCATGTTTACGAACGAATCCTCGTTAACCCAATAACCTTTTTCAAAATCCATTTAAATAGACCTGTAGAAAACCTATACGAGATTGAACTCCTTTCGTAGAATTGTTTTTAAGGTATTATACTGGAAATTATTCATGGTTAAAAATAAAAAAAATTTGTTTTAAAAAACACGAAAACCTTCGATACGACGTGCGTCCCGCCAAACCGGGTGACGTGGTCGCGAACCGAAAGCATCGAAAGGTGCGTATCGGCTTCGTGGACGTGTGAGCTTTGACGAAATTCAAATTGGTCGCGTGTGCGCGACGAATTTGATGCGTATCCGTCAAAATTCACCGTATCGGCCTCTGTGCAAATTTTCCAATTACTTTGTGCACGTTCGTCAGATCGAGACAAAACTTGTGCCAACAGGACCATATCGTTTTTCTGGTCCTGTATGCCAAGTTTGGTCCAGTTCTGAGACAGTTGATCGGATCGCCGTTTCGCGGGCCCTACGATCCGATTCAACGGGCGATTTTGTGCACGACCCACCAAAATCCAAAATTGGACATGCCGTTGGATTTGTATCATCTAAACAAATTCGTAGACATGTAGTTTGACTACTTTAGAGACCATTGACTCTGGCACGTTTTTTAGTGCAAAGTGGGTCCAACGGCGGACACTGTTTTGGCCCAAAATTATCGTTTTGTTCCTGGATCCAGAATTGGACTTAAGGACAGGCAATCCTAGCTAATTTGACTATTCTGAGAACATTGGTAATGTTTATTTCAGCTTTCGAAGACAGTTATGATAATTTGGACTTTATGGCTTAGCAGTTGACTATACTTTGTTGGATCTGCGTGCAACCTCCAGGCAAGACCTTGCCTGCCTCTACAGTTCATTTTCATGCTTCTAGTTCATCTATTTTAGTATGTTATATTCAGTTACCTTAGTTGCTATAGATTTATATGATACCATGTTTACTAGTTTATTGTCTTACTTGTATATCAGTATTTTCTGACTTGATAGCGTAGTTACACCAGGCTTGTCCACATTATGGTTCATGCTAGAGTTGCCCTTACCTGTGTCATGATTGAGTTGTACCATGTTGTTACCTGTATCTTGACTGAGTCGTGTCTGCAAATATGTGTGATTGAACAGCTATTTCTGTATCGTTCCCACAACCTGCGAGTCCACACACGGGACGAGGGTTGTCCGTTTGCACCTGCGAGTCCACACACGGGACGAGGGTGACTTGTCTTGAAACTGACCTGCGAGTCCACATCGGGGTGAGGGTTGGTATTCCATTGATCTCTTGTTCTTCCAGCAGTTCATTTATGCATAGTTGATCCCGTATCCGTGTTCATAGTTGCCTGTCAGTAGCCACATGTCTAGTTCCTGTTTATACCTTGTTTATATTATTACATGATTAAACTGTTAGATAGGCATGTTTTTATGTATCTTGCTATGTCCCCTGAGGACCTGATGATCTCTTCAGGTAGCTGATTGCGTGGAGTTAGTTAGCGGACCATGATGGTAGTAATTACACTTACAAGGTTACAGGTATTTGCTTGTGATATTTCTTTATTATCCATTCGTGATTTATATTCCATACCATGATATACTCTACTTATTTTATAGACTCATATCATTCTTGGAGTCTAATCGGCAATATGCTAATGGGCTGCAGACCGTGACCCATAATTGTTCATTCTTGTCTTACATATTCTTGTGGATTGAGATACACTGTAGATTACCATATTAGCCATGATACCATGATCTTGACAGCTTATACGTACTCGAGTCGGACTGGAGTCCGCTTGATACGTAGCTGGCTTGCTCACGAGCTCGCGTCCAAAAAACGGGTGCGGGTCGTAACAATGGCGTTCCTCTAAGAAGCAGTTTAAGAGTAAGTTTTTCCCGAAAGCTGCCCTAGAATCCATGGGTAGGCAGTTTCACGACTTGAAGTAAGGAGATCGTACCATAGAAAAGTACGCAGCCGAATTCAACCGACTCAGTAGGTTTGCACCCCCTATGTTAGCAGACCCGGAGGAGCGTGCCCAAAAGTTCCGACACGGACTGCGGGAAAAAATTCGCACCACGGTTGCCGCTAATAGAGCAAGGACGTATGACAAGATACTGAAGGTGGCCCAAGATGTGGAGGCCAGTTCATCTACTCGAACCAAGAAAGAGCACCCAGGATCCAACAGCAACCACCAGGAAAACTTCAAGAGGCCCAACAACAACAATAGGTCCTCTCACCAATAACAGCAGCATAAAGCACCCCAGCAAAACCAACTGAAGAATGTCACCTGCGCCTACTACAAGAGACCCGGGCACACAGCAGAGATCTGTGGGAAGAAGCTGGGACACTTCCTTGCTTGCGGGTCTTCCATCCACCAGGTCAGTGACTGTCCTACTACATTCAACAGAGCTGGAGCTGGACAGCAGAAGGGCCTACTACCTATCCAGCAGTAGCGCTACAACCAGCACAGGGTCGGGCAAGCTTTTGCCTTGGCAGTTGAAGAGCTGGAAGCAGAACCGGAACTTGAGGGAGACGTTATCTGTCACGCCCCAGAACCAGAATACTGGAGAGCGGGGGCAGACATAGCCAGCTATGTATAATGAAATGGAATCCATCTCACCATACGGTCACGGGTGTCTAGATATGCGAGGGTTTATCTATAAGCTATCAGTCTCTTAAGGTCATAAATTATCCTATTGTCTCAATCTCAACCGACTAATAATAATCACAAGATATCAGATCACCAAATATACAATTGTAAGGCATCCCAAATATTACATATCCAGATGATCATGAAGCTAGTCGTACAAAATGTAAGGACTAGCAAGAGTTAAGTCATACATGATCAACCTCGAGTTGCCAATCATGATTACAGCCCGTAGGCAGACAGAAGTAAAGTGCATCGAGCTAACAAGTGCTCGTCGGCTAAACGCCTCAAAGAATAATGTACAATAGAGTGGGAGGACAAAAAAAACCCACTCGTTGCCAAGGTTACGCCTGGCAGTCACCATCGGGCTGGAAGGCAGGTAGATCCTTTGTTGCTGCTCCGGTATCTGGCCATACAAAACCAGCTGGATCAGACCCCAGAAAGAGCAAGTGCCACAAAGGAGGCCACAAAATAAGAACTAAAGCCAGCAAATTAGCATAATAATATAATTACATAATAAGAGACAGTAATTTAAGAAAAGCATGATAGGTGAATTATAAAAGACAATCTTGTACAGAATCGATAAAAGACAGAACGTATGGAAGAGCATGACAGGATGATATACGATGAGATAACCATGGGACTATTCAGATAACCAGGTTACAACCTGTAAACCAAACAAAGACCGGGGTTGTAATCCTTCGTCTGAACAGAACTTGGTTTCTCCTACCATTTATCGGCAAGGTGAATATAAGAAATCAAGATATATAACAATCTTGTATAGGATCAAGACTGGACTAGACAGATTATACCTCAACCAACAATCACGGCCAAGTAATAAGTAAGGCTTGCTACTTTAACTAACTAGGGTTATCACATGCCTAGTTACTAGCAAGATGCAATGAGAATTCCAAGTCCGGTTACCTGTTTGTTACTACCTGAGTGATCCCAGCAAGAAAAGGAAAAGATAGCAGGATATAGTAGACACACTGTAGTAAGATACATGTGTCCTAAGGTACCACACTCGACGGCGGGCTGGAAGTGCGCTCATCTCGACGGATAGCAACAAATCCCAAGTATATATATATAAGGCCGGGACCAAAGGGGCAACAGGTAACTGGGAAATTCTCCATGAACTATTTGATCAATCTACTCATTAATCCTAGCCATATTCAGTATGAATCCCTGACCGTGGGAAACCAGGGATTCATGTCCTAGACATGATACAAGACAAGACAGGTTCATTTGTACAAACACATTCACCCACGGTGTCCAGGCCATTTATTCTTGTCAAGTCGTGTTAGCCGTCGCAACAGCATTTAGTTATCAAGTCATGTTACAAGTCAGGGGTGCGCCGCCACGGTCACTATCAAGTTATCACGTCATGTTACAAGTCAGGAGTGCGCCGCCATGGGCCACTATCAAGTTATCAAGTCACAAGGATTAATTACAAGTTATAAGTTAGGTGTGCACCCTACTGGGTCACTAGCAAGGAGCTCAAAGAATACCCGGATCATAATTCACAGAAAATCCCGAAAACCGTACTAGTCATAAACAATTACTTGAAAATCGTGTTAGGCTGTGTCGGGTCAAGATAGTCGTGCTGTGTTGAACAGATCTCAGAAAAACCCAATCCACAAAAGAGAAACCAAGTCGAGAAATAAAACCAATACTCCAAAAGCCAAAGTGTTGAGCAAGGGGTCAGGGGGTTGGGCGTACGCGCAAGAGCACGCACGCAGGGGAAGCATACACGCAAAAGCACGCACGCAGGGGAGCATACACGCGAAAGTACGCACGCAGGGGAGCAGCGTACGCGCAAAAGCACGCACGCAGGGGAGCATACACGCAAAAGCACGCACGCAGGGGAGCAGCGTACGCGTAAAAGCACGCACGCAGGGGGAAGCGTACGCTCAGGACATGCGTACGCTCAAGTCAGGGCACGCTCAAGTCTGCGTACCAGGGCACGCTCAAGTCTGCGTACCAGGGCACGCTCAAGTCTGCGTACCAGGGCTCGCTCAAGTCTGCGTACCAGGGCTCGCTCAAGTCTGCGTACCAGGGCACACTCAAGTCTGCGTACCAAGAGACATGCTCAAGTCTGCGTACGCAAGAGACACGCTTCCAACAGGAAGCGTACCCAAGTCTGCGTACGCAAGAGACACGCTTCCAACAAGAAGCGTACCCAAGTCTGCGTACGCTGCGCTAAAGAGCGCGCGCAGCTCAGTGGCGTAAGCTAAAAAGCTCTGCACACTTCTCACTATCTTCTCTAAACCAGCAAGAACTCCATGGTTGAACCCAAAGCTTCAAAAGTTCATAACTTGGTCAAAACAAGTCCAAATCCGGTTTTTTCAAAGGTCAAAATTGGGTAGAAGAAAATTTTCTACAACATAGAACCATCAAAACTTGAAAACAAAGAAGTTTGATAGATCAAAACCACCAAAATCCAAAAATAGCTAAAACCTAGATCTAGAACAATGGAAACTCCAAACCACAAAATGCCAAGTTCTAATATTAATCACCATGGCCGAATCTAGCTAATGGACAAATAAAAATAGGGTTCTCATGTGGTGGCAAGGTGCACTTGCCTATGGGTTGGTGTTGTATAGAGGAAGGAAGAAGAAGAAGAAGAAATGAAGGTTGTAATGAAGAGAGAGAGTGTTAGGTGGGGATTATAAAGAGGGTGGGATGTGGTGTGTTGAGGGTGGAGCATAGGCTAAGGTGTTCCAACACATATTAAACCAAACCAAACCAACCCAAACCAATTAAAACCGAGCCATGTCAAAACCCAAAATACGAGAAATACCGAAATTCCACAAGTTAAGAAAAATAAAAATACATGCCAAAATCCAGATACGAGTATAAATACGAAATACGGGAAATAAGGAAAATGAGGGTGACAACTCTACCCTCCTTAAAAGAATTCCGTCCTCGGAATTTAATCAAAGAGCTAGAGATTTCCACGATAAGCTACACTAAGCACAGGCAAGCTACACTAAGCAGTTCAATCACACAATCATACATGCAATCAAGGAATGAAAAGCGTAAGGCATAAGGAATACATTATACCTTACGAGTCAAACAAGTCGGGATATCGTGATCGGATGTCATCCTCACACTCCCACGTTTGACTCTCCCAATGAGCGATGAACTCAAGCAACATGAACTAAACTGATAGTCTTGCGTTTGAGGTCTCTCTCCTTGGTCAAACAGGGACACGGGCCTTTCCTCATATGAAAAGGTTGGTACCAATAACTATTTTCGAATGATCTAGGACATGGCTTGGGCCCGGGATATACCGTTGTAATTAGGACACATGAAACGTGACACGTGTCCCACATAACGACGGCGGAAAGCAAGACAATAGGACACAGATACCTCTCTGCCGATTTTGGATCTGGGCTTGGGCCAGGGCGAACTGCTGAGGCCTCTGTTGCTGGAAGGCCTGGGCTTGAGACGGCAATGGACCAGGGAACGGAAGCTGCTGTGGTTGGTGAACTGGAGCTGGTTCTGGTGCTGGTGCTGGTGCTGGTCCCATAACCGAGGGACTAGTTACTGTCGACGATGATCTATTTCTGAACGGACAAGATCCTATCATGTGGCCTGGCGAACCACAAACCAAGCACAATCCCTGTGCTCTACGGCACTCAGTAACAACATGCCCGGGCTTCCCGCAATGAGAACAACTCGTTGCGAAAGGCCGCTTCTGCTTCTGCTGCTGGGAATAGGTCGGGGCAGAATGCTGTAAGGAGGTAACCGAATCTGTCCTCGTAGCTTCAATGGTCAAGGTCCTAGCTGCCGGGGCCGGTGCTGAGGATTGGTTCATCTGGTCGTGAGACCGCTTCCGATCTTCGGTCTGGTCCGCTATCCTTCGGGAAGTGTGCTCATGCCTCCTCGCTGCTCGCAAGACGACATCAAAAGTTTTGTGCTCGAACTGCTCTACTGCCAATATGATCTCCAAGTGGAGCCCCTGCTGAAATCGTTGTGCTCTGTCTAGCTCGGTTGCCACCAAGGTGGGAGCAAACCGACTCAACCTTGAAAACTCGGCCGCATATCCGTCGACCGTCCTGCTCATCTGCCTGAGATTACTAAACCTGGTCTGCAGGTCATACCTAGCCACTGCGTCGAAGTACTTGGTCTGGAACATATCACTGAATACCGCCCACATGACAGGCGTACCCAAACTTGCTGCTTGCATAGCCCACCAGCTGCGGGCTAGATCTAGTAATTACAGGCGTACCACTGCCACCTTCTCTGCTTCAGGGGTCCTGGCTGCCTCCAAGATAACTTCAATGTCCTGTAGCCAGGCATCTGCAGCAATAGCATCCTCGCTGCCGTCGAAGAAGGGAGGGTTCAGGCGCTTGAAATTGTTGACCGTACTATTCCCTCGAGGACCACTTCCGCTCATAGCTTCTTGTACTGCTTGCTGCAAGGCATCACCTCGACGGTCCTGAGATGCAAGCAACTCACGGATGAGTCCTATCAAGACCCCATCCTCTGACCTTGCTGGCTGAACTGGCTGGACTGGGGGCACTGGTTCTCCAGAAGGCATGGCTCGAGAGGCGGCTGCTGAGGACTGATCTTGATCTTCTTGCTGTTGCTGGGCTGCCGGCCGAACTTCTTCTGGCTGATCAACAGGAGCGATACCACTGAAGTAATGACATCAGGAATATTAAGGAAGGACCAGGATAGAACAATGATGCAAGCATGTTATCAAGTCAGGGATTCAAGGAGATAAGAAGATACGAGTGGAGATAAAAGGCGAGTACAGATTGAGACATCTATCTGGTAAACCCTCACATTTCTTGATTGACAAGACCTGCATGGGCCACCACTTAAACCATGTCACGCCCCAGAACCAGAATACTGGAGAGCGGGGGCAGATATAGCCAGCTACGTATAATGAAATGGAATCCATCTCACCATACGGTCACGGCTGTCTAGATATGCGAGGGTTTATCTACAAGCCATCAGTCTCTTAAGGTCATAAATTATCCTATTGTCTCAATCTCAACCGACTAATAATAATCACAAGATATCAGATCACCAAATATACAATTGTAAGGCATCCCAAATATTACATATCCAGATGATCATGAAGCTAGTCGTACAAAATGTAAGGACTAGCAAGAGTTAAGTCATACATGATCAACCTCGAGTTGCCAATCATGATTACAGCCCGTAGGCAGACAGAAGTAAAGTGCATCGAGCTAACAAGTGCTCGTCGGCTAAACGCTTCAAAGAATAATGTACAATAGAGTGGGAGGACAAAAAAAACCCACTCGTTGCCCTGGTTATGCCTGGCGGTCACCATCGGGCTGGAAGGCAGGTAGATCCTTTGCTGCTGCTCCGGTATCTGGCTATACAAAACCAGCTGGGTTAGACCCCAGAAAGAGCAAGTGCCACAAAGGAGGCCACAAAATAAGAACTAAAGCCAGCAAATTAGCACAATAATATAATTACATAATAAGAGACAGTAATTTAAGAAAAGCATGATAGGTGAATTATAAAAGACAATCTTGTACAGAATCGATAAAAGACAGAACGTATGGAAGAGCATGACAGGATGATATACGATGAGATAACCATGGGACTATTCAGATAACCAGGTTACAACTTGTAAACCAAACAAGGACCGGGGTTGTAACCCTTCGTCTGAACAGAACTTGGTTTCTCCCACTATTTATCGGCAAGGTGAATATAAGAAATCAAGATATGTAACAATCTTGTATAGGATCAAGACTGGACTAGACAGATTATGCCTCAACCAACAATCACGGCCAAGCAATAAGTACGGCTTGATACTTTAACTAACTAGGGTTATCACAGGCCTAGTTACTAGCAATATGCAATGAGAATTCCAAGTCCGGTTACCTGTTTGTTACTACCTGAGTGATCCCAGCAAAAAAAGGAAAAGATAGCAGGATATAGAAGACACACTGTAGTAAGATACATGTGTCCTACGGTACCACACTCGACGGCGGGCTGGAAGTGCGCTCATCTCGACGGATAGCAACAAATCCCAAGTATATACATATATATAAGGCCGGGACCAAAGGGACAACGGGTAACTGGGAAATTCTCTATGAACTATTTGATCAATCTACTCATTAATCCTAGCCATATTCAGTATGAATCCCTGACCGTGGGAAACCAGGGATTCATGTCCTAGACATGATGCAAGACAAGACAGGTTCATTTGTACAAACACATTCACCCACGGTGTCCAGGCCATTTATTCTTGTCAAGTCGTGTTAGCCGTCGCAACAGCATTTAGTTATCAAGTCATGTTACAAGTCAGGGGTGCGCCGCCACAGTCAATATCAAGTTATCATGTCATGTTACAAGTCAGGAGTGCGCCGCCACGGGCCACTATCAAGTTATCAAGTCACAAGGATTAATTATAAGTTACAAGTTAGGTGTGCACCCCACTGGGTCACTAGCAAGGAGCTCAGAGAATACCAGGATCATAATTCACAGAAAATCTCGAAAACCGTACTAGTCATAAACAATTACTTGAAAATCGTGTTAGGCCGTGTCGGGTCAAGATAGTCGTGCTGTGTTAAACAGATCTCAGAAAAATCCAATCCACAAAAGAGAAACCAAGTCGAAAAATAAAACCAATACTCCAAAAGCCAAAGTATTAAGCAAGGGGTCAGGGGGTTGGGCGTACGCGCAAGAGCACGCACGCAGGGGAGCATACACGCAAAAGCACGCACGCAGGAGAGCATACACGCAAAAGTACGCACACAGGGGAGCAGCGTACGCGCAAAAGTACGCACGCAGGGGAGCATACACGCAAAAGCACGCACGCAGGGGAGCAGTGTACGCGCAAAAGCACGCACGTAAGGGGAAGCGTACACTCAGGACATGCGTACGCTCAAGTCAGGGCACGCTCAAGTCTGCGTACCAGGGCACGCTCAAGTCTGCGTACCAGGGCACGCTCAAGTCTGCGTACCAGGGCTCGCTCAAGTCTGCGTACCAGGGCTCGCTCAAGTCTGCGTACCAGGGCACGCTCAATTCTGCGTACTAGGGCACGCTCAAGTCTGCGTACCAAGAGACACGCTCAAGTCTGCGTACGCAAGAGACACGCTTCCAACAGGAAGCGTACCCAAGTCTGCGTACGCAAGAGACACGCTTCCAACAGGAAGCGTACCCAAGTCTGCGTACGCTGCACTAAAGAGCGTGCGCAGCTCAGTGGCGTACGCTAAAAAGCTCTGCACACTGCTCACTATCTTCTCCAAACCAGCAAGAACTCCATGGTTGAATCCAAAGTTTCAAAAGTTCATAACTTGGTCAAAACAAGTCCAAATCCGGTTTTTTTAAAGGTCAAAATTGGGTAGAAGAAAATTTCCTACAACATGGAACCATTAAAACTTGAAAACAAAGAAGTTTGATAGATCAAAACCACCAAAATTCGAAAATAGCTAAAACCTAGATCTAGAATAATGGAAACTCTAAATCACAAAATGCCAAGTTCTAATGTTGATCACCATGGCCGAATCTAGCTAATGGACAAATAAAAATAGGGTTCTCATGTGGTGGCAAGGTGCACTTGCCTATGGGTTGGTGTTGTGTAGAGGAAGGAAGAAGAAGAAGAAATGGAGGTTGTAATGAAGAGAGAGAGTGTTAGGTAGGGATTATAAAGAGGGTGAGATGTGGTGTGTTAAGGGTGGAGCATAGGCTAAGGTGTTCCAACACACATTAAACCAAACCAACCCAAACCAATTAAAACCGAGCCATGTCAAAACCCAAAATACGAGAAATACCAAAATTCCACAAGTTAAGAAAAATAAAAATACATGCCAAAATCCAGATACGAGTATAAATACGAAATACGAGAAATACGAAAAATAAGGGTGACATTATCACAGGTGTCATTTTATTACATTCGCACCCAGCATTAGCTTTGTTTGATTCTGGAGCATCATACAGTTTTATATCCTCGGATTTCATTATTGCATCCCATATAGATGTAGGGTGTAATAAGATGATCAGTAGAGTTATGACAGGTGGGGGACCTATCCCTATCACAGAGACTTGCACCTGTCCCATCACCATCTCAGGTCATACCTTCCTAGCACCCCTACTAGTTATGCCTCTCCCTAACTACGATATAGTCTTGGGAATAGACTGGTTGAGCAAGCAGCACGTCCTGATAGACTGTCATCGGGGTTGTGTTATCTTTAGTCCACCTGGAGGACCTGAGTTTGAGGTAGCTCGAGCACTAGAGAGCATGGGGTGTGTCTCCTACACCTCCATCATAGAAGATTCCAGAGCCCTTCATCCCCTGATAGCAGAATTCCTAGATGTTTTTCCCGACAACCTACCCGGATTATCTCATGATCGAGACGTGGAGTTCACTAAAGATATAGTACCTGGCTCTTCCCCTATTTTACAGAGAAGCTACAGAGTCAAGACCAAGGAGGCTAAAGAGATAAAGGACCAGATAGATGAGCTGAAGGTCCAGGAATTTATCAGAGATGGAGCTTCGCCCTGGGGATCACCAGTTTTGTTCGTGCCCAAGAAGGACGGAGCCGTACGGATGTGCATAGATTATTGGGCATTGAATAATATCACCATAAAGAACAAGTTCCCTCTGCCCAAAATCGATGACCTTTTCGATCAGCTGAGTGGAGCGAAGGTTTTCTCGAAGATTGACCTCTAGTCAGGATATCACCAGGTCAAAGTACGAGAGGAGGATATTCCGAAGACGGCATTCAACACCAAGTATAGACAATATGAATTCTTGGTCATGCCCTTCGGACTTACTAATACTCCAGCTGTGTTCATGAATCTCATGAATAAGGTCTTCCATGAGTATCTGGACCAGTTTGTCGTTGTCTTCATCGATGACATTTTGATCTACTCAAAGACCCAAGAAGAGCATGAGAAGCACTTGCGGATAGTTTTGGAGACTTTGAGGAAGGAGAAACTATATGGTAAGCTGTCTAAGTGTAAATTTTTCTTAGATAAAGTAGATTTTCTTGGACATATTGTCACAGGAGAAGGGGTATCTATGGACCCCAAGAAGATAGCAACAGTGGAATCTTGGACAACCCCCAGCTCAGTTACGGAGATCAGAAGTTTCTTGTGCTTAGCAGGATATTACAGGAAGTTCGTAAAGGACTTCGCAAGGATTGATGAGCCTATGACAAAGCTTACCAAGAAGAACGAAGAGTTTTTTTGGACCGAAGCATGCCAGGCGTCATTTGAAGAACTGAAGAGAAGGTTGACAACATCACCTATATTGACGCTACCATCCGGATCAGGTGGATTCTCTATCTACAGTGATGCTTTAGAAAAAAGATTGGGTTGTGTGCTACAACAATATGGGAAGGTAATTGCTTATGCTTCCCGGCAATTACCGAATCATTAGAAGAACTACCCGATGCACGACTTGGAGTTAGCACCAGTCATCTTCGTCCTGAATCTTTGGAAGCATTATCTCTATGGCAAAAAGGTAGACATATACACAGACCACAAGAGTCTCAAGTATGTCTTCACTCAGAAGGAGCTCAACATGCGCCAGAGGCGATGGTTGGATCTTATGAAGGACTTTGACATCAACCTGCAGTACCATCCGGGTAAGGCTAATGTCATTGCTGATGCACTTAGCAGGTACTCGATGGCTATGTTTTTAACGAAGAATCGTCATCTGCTGGAAGATTTAGAGAAGCTCGGGTTGGAGATTGTGCTACCCGAAGAAATCATGATGAAGATGGAAAAAGAAGCAATTGTACTACGCGTGGACTCGCCCATGTTGCAACTACAAGTGCAGTCCAGTCTAATCAGCAGAGTCAAAGAGACTCAATTCTAGGATGAGATACTATGCAAGTTGAGAGATCGAGTGTTAGCTGGAACACTCGAAGGATTTTTCATAGCTAGAGATGGAGCTTTGAGGTATGGCATGAGGCTTTGCGTGCCTACTGGCGAGCTGAGGAAGGAGCTAATGAAGGAGACACATTAGTCGCAGCATTCTATACACCCATGAGCTAAAAAGATGTACAAGGACATGAGAACACAAGTATGGTGGCTTGGAATGAAGCGAGATGTGGTAAAATTTGTCTCCAGGTGCTTGATCTGCCAATAGGTGAAGGCAGATCGTCAGAGACCAGCAGGTTTGTTACAACCGCTTCCCATTTCGGAATGAAAATGGGAACATATTGCCATGGATTTTATAACAAGACTACCCAGATCCCAAGGAGGGAAGGATGATATATGGGTAATTATGGACAGACTAACCAAGTTCGACCATTTTATTCCTTTCAAGGTTGGTTTATCCACCGAAAGGCTTGCAGCTCTCTTTATGCGGAACATATACCGGCTACATAGAGTTCCAGTCAGTATTATATCCGACAGGGATACCAAGTTTACCTCACATTACTGGAAGAGCCTGTAGGAAAGCTTGGGCACACAGTTGAAGTTCAGTATGGCGTACCACTCGCAGACCGACGGCAAGTCCGAAAGGACTATTCAGACGCTTGAGGATATGTTGAGATCATGCGTCTTACAGTTTAGTAGATCTTGGAAAGATCACCTACACCTGGTAGAGTTCTCCTACAACAATTGCTACCAGGCCAGCATTCAAATGACACCGTTTGAGGCACTATATGGACGTCATTGCTACACTCCTTTAGCATGGGACGACGTTGGTGATCGAGTTATGTTGGGGCCAAAAATGGTTACATATGCAGCTGAGAAATTGAAGACGATTAGAGAGACGCTAAGGATTTCACAAGACCGCCAAAAGCATTGGGCAGACAGCAGGCGTCGAATCTTGGAGTTTGAGGCCGGAGATCAGATATTTGTCAGAATATCACCTACCAGGGGCACAATCAGATTCGACCAAGCTAGGAAGCTGAGTCCCCGTTATATTGGTCCGTTTGAGGTACTGACCATGATCGGAGAAGTAGCATACAAAGTGGCTCTACCATCCAGTCTCGAAGGCGTATACAACGTCTTCCATGTATCGCAGCTAAGGCGTTATGTACCAGACCCGAGCCACGTGGTGGATCACTCAGAACTGAAAGTTGGACCAAGCCTCACCGTGCCAGAGCAACCAGTGGAAATCATATACCGCATAGAGAAGAGATTGAGGCACGCAGTGATTCCACAAGTCAAGATAGCTTGGCGACACCACTCCCCAAGCGAGGCTACCTGGGAGCGAGAGGACGAAATGAGGGAGAAGCATCCTCATCTTTTCTAGGTATGTTCTAAACCCTCTCTTTCATTATTGGTTGAAAATTCGAGGACGAAATTTTCTAAGGAGGGTAGGTTGTTAAGCCCATGACTTTGTAAGTTTTAAATAAATGCATGCTTTCTTATTTTGAGCCCAAAACCCATTTAACTTAAACCCGCAACCCAAGCCCATACCCAAACCCTTTCAAACCCACGTTCCCTTCTCCCCTGGTCCCATGCGCACACCCCCCCAAACCGGATCTGGAGATCCTACGGAGATTTTAACTCTCAGAAAGGTCTCCTTCTCCACAGAAGTTTCCCATTTCCACTTTCCCTTTTTCTTCGACAACTCCCTCACCGCTCCACCAAATTTTGATCTGCGACCACCGTCGCGCTCACCTCGCCACCCCGACGTCCCAAGCGGTCGAAAATAGCCCCATGATGCCTTCCGCTACACCAGTAGCCCCCGCCGGCCCTGCCACGCTGGTAGCTGCTCGGCAGCGCCCCCATGCCGCCTCCCACTGCGCCAGCAGCCCCCGGCGGCCGACAGTAGCCCGGCGCCCCTCCGGCAGACGACAGCGCCCGGCAGCGCGTTCCAGCAAGCTCGCGACCCCGTGTCCGCGTATTCCGCGCACCCCGCGTCCTCGTCCGGCTCCCCGTAGACTTTTCGATGCCCCGTTTCGAGTCCGAGGCCTCCCTTCGGTGCTCTTTTGTGCAAATTTTCGGTATTCCTTCTACCAGAATATTTTTGTTCCAGGAAACCACTATCTGCCCGACCAGGTTGACAAAAATAAACACTATCAACTTGGGATAATTAGTTCTGGTATTTATTAACCAATTATTGCTTAGTAGATAATTTATTATTATGGATTATAGGTTAGCATTAAGTTACAGTTAGAAATAGTTGTGATTATTACGATTATTAGGATTTATCCTTGTAGGTTATTATCAGTTAATTATAAGTTATAAGTCTTTCTTATAAATAGTTAAAATGGTTGCTATGATAATCTAATAAATATAGTATTTTGGTTATACAATAAAAATAGCAAACTTTCGGCTTATTAAGAAATATGAAAAAAATGAGTTTATTAGTATAAATATTTTTACTAGCTAAATAATTAGTTTTATAAATAAAAAGAGTATAAAATTCTTTTTAGGATAAAATACTTATTATTGAATTATTTTGGACAAGAAAAGCATTTTTTAGTAATAATAACCAAAAAATGATTTCTAGTTAACTAAAAATATTAAAATAATAGTTTGGAGGAAAATTATAATTTTGGTAAAATATTAATTTGTTAAATGCAGTTAAAATATTATTTTCCTTATTTTGTGAATAATAGTCAAAAATGGGTTTTTAGTAAAATTTTATTTTCGCGTAAATTTGGTAATTACATAAAAAATACTAATTTCTATAATACTATTAAATAGCTATTTTTCTTATCCTTAATTATTATGGTAAAAACATGTATTTTTACTGAAACAATTATTTTGTCACTTAGTAATAATCAATCAACCTATTCTTAAAATATAAATATTTTCTATGTTATTAACAAAATTAAATTATTTTCAACCCGACCAGACTTAGCCCTAATCAACTAATTAGCGTTGCCCTTAAGGATTAGAGTGTAGTTGATTCTAGCTGATGAATCTGGTGCTACGATTATTGTAGGTTCGGATTCCTAAACCCTAGCGGTTACTTTCTATCTGTCGCTTCGACATCGAGGATACACCCAAGGTAAGTTTTATATCTTTCATGTCTGTGTTTTATTTAATATTAAATGTATGCATCAGTAGATTCGTGTATTATAACGACACTGATTCACAGTGGATCCCTTTTGGACTCCACATCGATTGATGGATTGATTGATTGCCTCATTGCATCATTGACTCATTGACTCAGGGATTAATTGGGAGAGTAGTATAACGTCTGTGACCAAAGCCATTATTTTCCGATTGCCTCTCTCGTGCTAACCCCTACCATACAGGGGGTTGAGCCGTACCATATTGTCACGACCCGCACCCGTTTTTCGGACGCGAGCACGTGAGCAAGCCAGCTGTAGCTCCCCTTCCCGGAAATTTTGAAATATTTTATTATTATTCTATTTAAATAATGATTTTTAGATTTTATAAATAATTAATTAATGGCTTATTAAATTTTGTTATTATTATTATTATTATTATTTTATTGAGGTTATATAATATTAATATTATTATTGTGGTTATTAAATATAAATTATTTATTATTATTTGTATCATCATCTTAATCTTTATCAAAGATATAGGTGTATATATAAATGTATAAATATATGTGAGTGAATATATAAATAAATATTAAATATGAGTATGTGTATGAATATATATATATATATATATATATATATATATATATATATATATATATATATATATATATATATATATATATATATATATACATATGTATATATATCTACATATATATATATAAAAAAAAATATGTATATATATATATATGTAGATATACATATGTATATCTATATATGTAGATATACATATGTAGATATACATATGTATATATATATATGTAGAGTCCAAAAGGGATGAGATCCCTTTTGGACTCTATAACGACACTGATTCACACTGATTCACAGATGAGATCCCTTTTGGACTCTATATATATCAACAGGTCCAGTTTTTTGATACAAATCCAACCGTATGTCCAGAGTTGGATTTCGGCAGGCCGTGCACAAAATCTCCCGTTGAGTGGGACCTTAGGGCCCGCAAAATGGCGTTCCAATTCAACTGTCTCAGAATTGGACCAAGCTTGGCATACAGGACCAGAAAAACGATACGGTCCTGTTGGAGCAAGTTTCGTCTCGATCTGACGAGCGTGCACAAAGTAATTGGGAAACTTGCACAGAGACCGACATGGTAAATTTTGACAGATACGCATCAAATTCGTCACGCACACGCGACCAATTTGAATTCCGTCAAAGTCCACACGTCCACGAAGCTGTTACGCACCTTTCGATGCTTTCGGTTCACGACCAAGTCGCCCGATTTGGCGGGACGCACGTCGTATCGGATGGTTTTTCAAGTTTTCTAAAACAGAATTACATAGTTTTTCTTGATGTTTGCAGATAGATAACTTCGCGTCTGTTCGATGAAAACAGAAACCGTGAAATAGGTTTTAATGTGCTATAGGTTATCTAGAAGGCCTTTCAGGGGTTTGCCTTATTCGGTAATGGATCGACTAGAAACAGTCTCCCAAAATAGGCGTTCGAACTATGAAACCCCCTGTTTATGAGATAGTTTTCGTCGAAGTTTGACTCGATTTTTCTAGGGTTCTGGTCATCAAGATTTCGAACGAATTGAAATGAAAGAAAACCTTATATATTGTGATTACGACGAACCAATCGGTTCGTCGATTGACTACAAGATGAAGGAGCAATGAGATGACGAACCTGGGTCGAGCAACCGATGTTTTCCCGTTGCTGTGGTCGTGCGGCCTGGTTCGATGGCGGTTCCCGGCCGACTCCGGCCTGGTGCGACGGCACACGGTCGCGGGGTGGTTCGCCCATGGATGGAGGTCGGCGTGTGCTAGGGTTTGGGGTTGGAACTCCGCTCGATTTCTCGCTTATAAATACGGTTCTCTCCCTCTCTCGGCTGTACATATATATATATATATCAAACTTTGCTAAGGGTCGGGTGTGGGGACTTAGGATCGGGCAGTTAGCAGCTCGGCTGGGCCTTGCTTGCTGCTGCACAGGGGAGTAAAGGCTTAGGCCTGTGACTAGTAGGGGTTGCTGGGTTTGGGCTACATTAGGCCGGGCTGGGTTATTACATCTTATTCTTTGGTTCCTCTTTTCTTTTCCTATTTCTTTTTCTATTTCTTTTCTATTTCTATTAGCAATTTATATATATACATATACATATACATATGTATATCTACATATATATATATATATATATATATATATATATATATATATATAATTATATATTTATATATATATATATATATATATATATATATAAATATCTATATACATTTATACGCATATATATACGCACACATCTATATATATTTATATATTTACGTATACATTCACATATTCATATATATATTTATACACACACACACACACAAACGTATATATATATATATATATATATATATATATATATATATATATATATATATATATATATATATATATATATTTAATCAGAACACTATCATTTTATTAATGTCCATGTTGAGTCCCAACTCAGGTTACAAGAGTCCAAAAGCAGATTACAAAATTGGATAAAAAAAAACTCAAACCTGCAAAGCTTCAGGAATATCTGCATGGGAGCATCTACTCATGGCTTTCTTAATTTGTCTCTTCACCTCATATATCAACTGCTGCTCATCATATTTGTAATTCTCATACCTCCATTTATTCCTCTTTTTCCACAAAACCCAAGCTATAGCACCAGCCGTAATTTGCTTAATATGCTTGTTCTTTCTTCCCCACATGAACTTTAATCTCTGAAGAATGCTGCAGTTCCTTCTCCGCACCTGTAACACAGTGTTGAAATGATTCCAAACTGCATTCGCCAGATCTCCTTCAGATAAAATATGAGAAATTGATTCAGCAGATGGACTAACGCAGCAATGACAAGATGAGGCTAAAGGAAAACCAATCCTCTGTATGGTATCATCAGTTGGAAGATTATGCCACATTGTACGCCATAAAACCACCGACCACTTAAGAGGGATACAAGAATTCCAGATATGTTTGAACCGAGCATCTGTATCTTGAACAATACGAATACTCTCCCACGCCGAAGTAAGTGAAAAATTACCTGCCCTTCCTGGAGTCCATATAAAGTTCTCCATGCCTTCTTGATTTATCACAGACTCGATATTGATATCCCCCAAATCCCTTCCTTTGAGCAGTCTCTTCCAGATGTGAGACGAGAGCTGAGGTAGCTGAGCATTGGATGGGTAAATGTGCAGAAAATATTTGGCTCTCATAAATTGCACCCATAATGAATTAGTAGTCCTGAGTTTCCACCACATTTTAACTGTCAATGCATTCAACACATCATGCAGTCTTCTAATACCAAGACCACCCTCATTTCTAGGAGTCGCAACTCTCACCCATCCCATCCAAGATCTCTTCTCGTGGCCATTTTGAGATCCCCACAGAAAGCTTTGAAACATATCCTCAATTCTTTTAATAACATTAGTCGGAGGATTGCTGGCAGCTAATGTATAAACAGGAATAGAAGTGAGCACCGATCTAAGGAGTACTAAACGTCCACCCATAGACATAGACTTATTGTGCCAACCACTAATCTTGTACCTAATTTTAGTTATAAGATCATCGAACATAGTAGCATTCCCCATACCCGTATTCATCGGAGCTCCCAGATATGTCATAGGCAGTTGATTAACAGCAAACCCAAATGTAGATTGAATCTCATCAATTCGATAAGTATCAATATTCTTGGAAAGATATATACCTGACTTCTCATAGTTTATCTTCTGCCCAGAAGCCGCTTCATAGTGCATGACCACCTCCATCATCTTCTGAATAGACTTCTTATCTCCTCCTGAGAAGAGAATAACATCATCTGCATATGCAAGATGCGTGATAATTTGACAGCCACTAGGAGAGTAATAAGGGATGAATTCCGATGTGTTACGAAGATTGTTTAAATTGCAGCTGAAGCTCTCTGCAGCTATGACAAATAACAGAGGTGAAATAGGATCACCTTGACGAAGCCCACATAAACTCTTGAAGTCCAAAAGGGATCCACTGTGAATCAGTGTCGTTATACATATACATATGTGAATCAGTGTCGTTATACATATGTGAATCAGTGTGAATCAGTGTCGTTATAGAGTCCAAAAGGGATCTCACTGTGAATCAGTGTCGTTATAGAGTCCAAAAGGGATCTCATCCAGCCCGGCCAAATGTATAACGACACTGATTCACACTGATACATATGTACATCACCCAGCCCGGCCAAATGTAGCCCAAACCCAGCAACCCCTACTAGTCACAGGCCTAAGCCTTTACTCCCCTGTGCAGCAGCAAGCAAGGCCCAGCCGAGCTGCTAACTGCCCGATCCCAAGTCCCCACACCCGACCCTTAGCAAAGTTTGATATATATATATATATATATGTACAGTCGAAAGAGGGAGAGAACCGTATTTATAAGCAAAAAATCGAGCGGAGTTCCAACCCCAAACCTTAGCACACGTCGACCTCCATCCATGGGCGAACCACCCCGCGGCCGTGCGCCGTCGCACCAGGCCGGAGTCGGCCGGGGAACCGTCGTCGAACCAGGCCGCACGACCACAGCAACGAGAAAACATCGGTTGCTCGACCCAGGTTCGTCATCTCATTGCTCCTTCATCTTGTAGTCAATCGACGAACCGATTGGTTCGTCGTAATCACAATATATAAGGCTTTCTTTCATTTCAATTCGTTCGAAATCTTGATGACCAGAACCCTAGAAAAATTGAGTCAAACTTCGACGAAAACTATCTCATAAACAGGGGGTTTCATAGTTCGAACGCCTGTTTTGTGAGACTGTTTCTAGTCGATCTATTACCGAATAAGGCAAACCCTTGAAAGGCCTTCTAGATAACCTATAGCACATTAAAACCTATTTCACGGTTTCTGTTTTCATCGAACAGACGCGAAGTTATCTATCTACAAACATCAAGAAAAACTATGTAATTCTGTTTTAGAAAACTTGAAAAACCATCCGATACGACGTGCGTCCCGCCAAATCGGGCGACTTGGTCGTGAACCGAAAGCATCGAAAGGTGCGTAACGGCTTCGTGGACGTGTGGACTTTGACGAAATTCAAATTGGTCGCGTGTGCGTGACGAATTTGATGCGTATCCGTCAAAATTTACCATGTCGGTCTCTGTGCAAGTTTCCCAATTACTTTGTGCACGCTCGTCAGATCGAGACGAAACTTGCTCCAACAGGACCGTATCGTTTTTCTGGTCCTGTATGCCAAGCTTGGTCCAATTCTGAGACAGTTGAATTGGAATGCCATTTTGCGGGCCCCAAGGTCCCACTCAACGGGAGATTTTGTGCACGGCCTGCCGGAATCCAACTCTGGACATACGGTTGGGTTTGTATCAAAAAACTGGACCTGTTGATATATAGTTTGACGACTTTAAAGACCATTAACTCTGGCACACTTTTCGGTGCAGAGCGGGTCCAACGGCGGACATCGTTTTTGTCCGAAATTACCGTTTTGCCCCTGTGTCCAGAATTGGACTTAAGGACAGGCAATCCTAGCTAATTTGACTATTCTGAGAATGTTGGTAATATTTATTTCAGTATCTGGAGACTTCTGTATGTGTTGACTGATTGTGGCTCATTTAGTGGTATATTATTATTGGTTTCTCCAGCAAAGGATCCCAGGCAAGTGCACTTTCTGATTGCTTTTCGATTCATAGTAGTCTTTTTATTTCATGTCTATACATATATCTTGCTGCTTGTTGACACGCTCGTCACACGGAGTAGTCGGGAGGGGAAATATCTTAGTAGACATTTGAACTATCCAGAACTATCCCATGAGTCTATTCTTGAATAATAGCCGCTGCACACGACACGTGCAGTGTGCCGAATTTACCCCTAGCCGTTCACATGTCGAAACGGATATTTCATACCACCTAGGTAGATATATTTTATTTATTTTTCTTGTCCTTTCCACCGTGCCATGTCATCAGTATCTTCTAGTTTTTCATATCTCATATGTTATTTTCATGTCTTGTTAATTCTATTGTGTTTTCGCGTTACCGTCGGTTTGTGTACTTGTTCCATTCCTGACTGGAAACCAACATTTTTTAGTTTAGCCGCGATCACTCTTAGCATTGGAAAGGCTTGGGTATGCTGAGGTCAACCTAGAAATAGAAAGCAATTGTATCAATTTCATTAATTATAAAATCTTATATTTTCTTTAATTATAAATGTTGTAATAAACTTAAAAATGTGAAGGAGTAGCAAATATTATATTTTATGATTTTGAGCATTCATTTCTTGTGGGCTTGACAGCGTTCTACCGTCGACTCTGCGGCGTAGGCTGGCTTGGACACGTCTCGTATCCGAAAAAGCGGGTACGGGTCATGACAAGTTTTTGTGGTGGCCCGTGCAGGTCAGTCTTCACAAAAGATTACGAACTCGTGATGGTACTATAGTCGTACTATTGCGAGCCTGCGCCCAGGAAATGCTCATTCACAATTAGGATTAAAATAATTTAGGAGAATAACTAGGACTAGGAGTCCCTTGTTCAAATTGACCGTTGGGTAGTTAAGGTTGTTAGATAGGCCATGCAATTTAGATAGCTTGCTAGATCCCTATAGGTACACTATTACTTTTGATATGACAATGTGATCCAATGTAGGTATACTATTCGCTTGGTATGTTAGACTTGCCTAGAATTAAGGCATTAATTTTGATAAACTGTTTAATTTTCTTTTGCCTTATTTAGATATAAATCTTCTATCATAAGTTAGAATTGTCTATTTTAAATTCTCTTTTGCTGTAAGGAGTTAGTTTACAATTTCTGATTCGGTTATTCATGTATGAATCTCGAGTTAGATTTTGATTTTCTCAAAACTCAAATTACTAGTGCCTCTTTTTTTCAAAAATCTCGCCTACTTATATTTTGACTATCTTGACCAATGCTGCTATTACAGCCTAGTTTTGTAAGCTTACACTTTTATCGAACGTGATTCGAGACATATGTTTATTGGGGACGCCCGCTAACATATTGTCTAATCGGAATCATTGTATTATAGTCTGATCAACCATGATGCAATTGGTTCGCTCTTCATCTAATTACCTTACGTGGATTGAGATGTAGATGCCTCTAGGATCGCATCCACGATTGCTTTGACAATTCTTCTTGAATTATACATCCACCCTTGAATCACGTAATTGTGTTCAGTGACATCTCCCTTGAACCCTATTGTTTTGTCTTTCACTGATTTGGAAAGACGAAAGCTTATAATTGGTAGAGAGATACAGGGTATCTCCATGGCTATGATGGTTGTATACACAAGGGTAACTACCATCGGCCAGCCAGGTGACTAGAACCTTACCTTAAGTTACTCGTCCTCTCTGCGACCCTAAACCTACTATCATGATCTTCTGGTCATTGGAGTCCGAGAATGATTAGGATCTTTTCCCTTGACCAAATGCCAACCTAGGAGACTACCTATTCTCCAGAGACCAAATATTGTGAGTCCCTAATGATTTGCTTGAAGCTTGCTATTACTAGAACCCTCGTGACAATAGTCCGGCAGGTTTGACCCCAATAGAAATTCACGACTCAGTTGTTAGAAATCCTTTCATATGATGTGCCTTAGAATTGGATACCCCGTCGACAACTCATATATACTGTGGACGAGTAGGTCATTCCATTTTATCGACCATGTGTCATTGCACACGCACTCGTTTTCCATTTATTGAGAAACGATCCTTGACTTGACTTATATCTATCGTACCCAATTACGTCTTGCCTTACTCTTTATTAACAAGAGTCGAGGTACAGTATCCGGACTTTGAAATCCTGCTAACATCATTATTCCTAAAACCATATCCTAGCTTCTAAGGTGGGTAGACTGTAAGCTTTCAAAATTTTAGGATGTACGAGGATTACCGATTGATTAGAACAATTCTCATTAGGATGATAATTAGTGCCCCATAGACTCCCACTTTCCATTTAGATTATTTTGTGCCCCGGCCGTGTCACTAATATTCGGAGCACGAGACCAGCTGTTATCTTCCAGCAAATTTTATATGCAAGATCTGGGCGAGTCTTCCTTCATCTAGATATATCATGTCCCACTCAAACCCGTCCCCTTGTACCCTATTTTTATGGTATGACTTTCAGGTAAAAAGGACTAGCTATAACCCTTACCACAATACTGGCATACTTCTCGACTTCCACTAGAGCCTCAACCTGGACTCAATTCCTTCGACCCAATATGTGGTGGTGATCTACTCGAAGCCCACTACGCACATGCCACTAGTGTGCCACTCGATAGAGGCCTCTTGTGCTACTTAAACACAAAGGTCACCGAAGGCGCATTTTGGACTTTAGGAACTTAGCTAACCAACTTGACGGACAACTAACTCAACCCTTGGATAGAAACCTATTCTAGAATACCCTAACCTAGTAGAAATAGTTCTACCTTGGGATCTTGTTCGGTCAATATAGATTGAAATCTCAGGTTCACCCAACCAGTGAGAGATGCCCGAATAGAGAACCCATCAAGACCCAGTAACACCCCTCCATGCATACCACCATATTTGGACTATAGAACCAAACTAATTGAAATAGGTCCCTATACCCATGATGTAGCCTCCACCTCTTAGAATACGAAGTCATTCGTAACCCTTATTTCAACTACCTAGAAATTGCGATCCGATCTTGTATTGCAGTTATATCCCTTGCTCGTGTGTTTAAATAAACACGGAAAAGATCACAATCTTAATTTCTTAAATTCCGTTCCATTATGGAACCTTTTTTGGATTAATTTCGAGAACGGAACTTTTGTATTGCACGGATTGCGAGCCCCTCTAAGAAACGAAGGGTGCTTCGATTTAGCAAGTGGCTAGACTAGAGTAGCACAATCTAGCAAACAAGTCAATAGGTTCATAAACTCTCTTCCTATCTGCATTATTGGATATTCTCTACCGCTCTTGAAACTTCATATTTGCCCTTGATTGTTCTTCCTTATTTTCCTATCCTTCCTATTTCGGAGCGACGAATGGTCACGCTTATTAGAATTTATCAATATTTCTTAGCTACTTGTGTAAATTTGTGCTTGTTGATTTAGGGTTGCGTGATAGATAAGGGAGAATTATAGAGGCCATAAGCAAGTAGATATCTATTGGTAGAAATTGTAGCAAGTAGTTGAATGATTATAAAACTTTAGGGACATACCTCTGAGGGGGTAGTGTAATCAAAGGTGGGTAGAAGTCCTCGATGATTCGTAGATACGGAATGGCTAGGAGGAGGATATAAATACTTTTGAAAAATTAAATTTGAGAGGACTAAAGGAATAGTAGGTTTATTTATTTTCTTTTATTTTGAATTTTAGGCACGTTTAGGAGTTAGTATTTTGAGGACGAAATTATTTTAAGGTGGGTAGATTTGTAGCTCCCCTTCCCGAAAATTTTGAAATATTTTATTATTATTCTATTTAAATGGTGATTTTTAGATTTTATAAATAATTAATTAATGGCTTATTGAATTTTGTTATTATTATTATTATTATTTTATTGAGGTTATATAATATTAATATTATTATTGTGTTTATTAAATATAAATTATTTATTATTATTTGTATCATCATCTTAATCTTTATCAAAAGATATAGGTGTATATATAAATGTATAAATATATGTGGGTGAATATATAAATAAATATTAAATATGAGTATGTGTATGAATATATATATATATATATATATATATATATATATATATATATATATATATATATATATATATATATATATAAAAATATAAATATATATATATTTTTTTATATATAAATATATATATATATATATATATATATATATATATATATATATATATATATATATATATATATATATATATATATATATATATATATGTGTGTGTGTGTGTGTGTGTGTGTGTGTGTGTGTGTGTGTATAAATATATATATGAATATGTGAATGTATACGTAAATATATAAATATATATAGATGTGTGCGTAAAAAAAATATATATATATATATATATATCTATATATATATATATAATATATATATATATATATATATATATTTTGTATATCTACATATATATAAATATATAATTATATATATAATATATATATATGTAGATATACAAAATATATATATATATATATATATATATATATATATATATATATATATATGTAGATATACATATGTATATGTATATAAATAAATTGCTAATAGAAATAGAAAAGAAATAGAAAAAGAAATAGGAAAAGGAAAAGAGGAACCAAAGAATAAGATGTAATAACCCAGCCCGGCCAAATGTAGCCCAAACCCAGCAACCCCTACTAGTCACAGGCCTAAGCCTTTACTCCCCTGTGTAGCAGCAAGTAAGGCCCATTCGAGCTGCTAACTGCCCGATCCCAAGTCCCCACACCCGACCCTTAGCAAAGTTTGATATATATATATATATATATATATATATATATATATATATATATATATATATATATATATATATGTACAGCCGAGAGAGGGAGAGAACCGTATTTATAAGCGAGAAATCGAGCGGAGTTCCAACCCCAAACCCTAGCACACGCCGACCTCCATCCATGGACGAACCACGCCGTGGCCGTGCGCCGTCGCACCAGGCCGGAGTCGGCCGGGAACCGCCGTCGAACCAGGCCGCACGACCACAGCAACGGGAAAACATCGGTTGCTCGACCCAGGTTCGTCATCTCATTGCTCCTTCATCTTGTAGTCAATCGACGAACCGATTGGTTCGTCGTAATCATAATATATAAGGCTTTTTTCCTTTCAATTCGTTCGAAATCCCGATGACCAGAACCCTAGAAAAATCGAGTCAAACTTCGACGAAAACTGTCTCATAAACAGGGGATTTCATAGTTCGAACGCCAGTTTTGGGAGACTGTTTCTAGTCGATCCATTACCGAATAAGGCAAACCCCTGAAAGGTCTTCTAGATAACCTATAGCACATTAAAACCTATTTTGCGGTTTCTGTTTTCATCGAACAGACGCGAAGTTATCTATCTGCAAACATCAAGAAAAACTATGTAATTCTGTTTTAGAAAACTTGAAAAACCATCCGATACGACGTGCCTCCCGTCAAACCGGGCGACTTGGTCGCGAACCGAAAGCATAGAAAGGTGTGTAACGGCTTCGTAGACGTGTGGGCTTTGACGAAATTCAAATTGGTCGCGTGTGCACGACGAATTTGATGCGTATCCGTCGAAATTTACCTTGTCGGCCTCTGTGCAAGTTTCCCAATTACTTTGTGCACCCTCATCAGATCGAGACGAAACTTGCGCCAACAGGACCGTATCATTTTTTTGGTCCTGTATGCCAAGTTTGGTCCAATTCTGAGACAGTTGAATCGGAATACCGTTTTGCGGGCCCCACGGTCCCATTCAACGGGCGATTTTGTGCACGGCCTGCCGGAATCCAACTCTGGACATACGGTTGGGTTCGTATCGAAAAACCAGACCTGTTGACATATAGTTTGACGACTTTAGAGACCATTAACTCGGGCACTCTTTTCGGTGCAAAGCGGGGTCCAACGGCGGACATCATTTTTGCCCGAAATTACCGTTTTGCTCCTGTGTCTAGAATTGGACTTAAGGACAGGCAATCCTAGCTAATTTGACTATTCTGAGAACGTTGGTGCAGACAATCGAATACTCAAACCCTCGTCCCTAGTGTGGACTCGCAGGTTTGAACAATTACTAACCCTTGCCCCTAGTGTGGACTCACAGGTTAACTTCAAGAAAATACCCTCGCCCCTAGTGTGGACTCGCAGGTGCAGACAAATAACTACTAACCCTCGCCCCTAGTGTGGGCTCGCAGGCTAGCATCAAGAATTACCCTCGCCCCTAGTGTGGACTCGCAGGTGCAGAACAGATAACTACTAACCCTCGCCCCTAGTGTGGTCTCGCAGGCTAGCATGAAGAATCACCCTCGCCCTAGTGTGGACTCGCTGGTGCAGAACAGATAACTACTAACCCTCGCCCCTAGTGTGGACTCGCAGGTTAGCTTCACGAAATCAAGGTACGATGAACTACTAACCCTCGCCCCTAATGTGGACTCGTAGGTTAGCTTCAAGAATTCAAGGTACAGTAATTTCGTTATGACTTATTCATCCTATGATACGATACGACTCAGTCCAAGTACAGATGATGACACAACACGACCCAATCAAGATACACGAGAGAACCAATCCAATATGAACCACAAAATTAACTATAAATAAGGACTATATATATACTAGCATGCATGATGTACAAATCACATGTTAATAATAAACCAGTAAAACTATATAATAATAAAAATAAGTATGTAAATAAACTGTAGAGGGAGGCAATGTATCTTGCCTGGAGGTTGCACGCAGATCTAACAAAATATAGTCAACTACTAACCCATGAAGTACAAATCATCACAACTGTCTTCGAAAGCTGAAATAGATAATGCCAACATTCTCAGAATAGTCAAATTAGCTAGGATTGTATGTCCTTAAGTCCAATTCTGGACACAGGAGCAAAACAGTAATTTTGGGTCAAACGGTGTCCGTCGTTGGACCCGCTTTGTACCAAAAAATGTGCTAGAGTCAATGGTCTCTAAAGTCATCAAACTACATGTCTACTGATTTTTTTAGATGATACAAACCCAACGGTATGTCCAGTTTTGGATTCCGGTGGGTCGTGCATAAAATTGCCCGTTGAATTGGATCGTGTGGCCTACGAAACGGCGATCCAATCAACTGTCTCAGAATTGGACCAAACTTGGCATACAGGACTAGAAAAATAATATGGTCCTGTTGGCGCAAGTTTTGCCTCGATCTGACGAACGTGTACAAAGTAATTGGAAAATTTGCACAGAGGTCGATATGGTGAATTTTGACGAATATGCATCAAATTCGTTGCGCACATGCGACCAATTTGTATTCCGTCAAAGCCCACACGTCCACGAAGTCGTTACGCACCTTTCGATGCTTTCGGTTCGCAACCACGTCGCCCGAATTGGCGGGACGCATGTCGTATCGAAGAGTTTTTCAATATTTCTACTGTTTTAAAAATGAGTTTTTATCAGTTTTGGAAATCGGATTACTCGACGCACAGTCGATAAAACTAATTCCTACAAAATGGAACTTGTAGCCCTATAGGTTGTCTTTAATATTTTCAATTAGTTCTAGAAAATTCTTAATGTCTCAATCACAATCTGTCTACGAAAATAGGGGTGTCAACTACGAAACTGTCCGGTTTGAACAGGTTTTCCCCGGCAACTTTAGACTCGATTTACGGCGCATACACTACGATCTAAATTAACCTATTTAAAAGGAATCATGTAATGACCCGCTCCACCCTAGCGGAATGCCGATTCAAACGGCAAGTACAACGACTCAAACGAGCCGTCGACCCGAGGAGTTGGCATCGACCTGATGAAGAATCGATGCAAGGCTTACATTGGCCCGTCAAAGATGAATCCAGACTTAGACTTTCAAAGGTGCGCTCGGAGTATCGCTCGGCCGACGCGATCATCGCTAAGGTGGGTGGCTCCGATGAATCCGTCTTTGCTAAGCCTAGACACATAACAATACGGACACTATTGCTATAATCGCTAGACGATAACACCGCGCATGCTAATAAATGACTCAACGCACCTAGCTAAGGGAATAATCCCATCTTCTATGCTTGTTTAGAATATGGAAAAGAACTCAGAAAATATAGGGACTCTCGCACTGCACTCCACGCTCGTGCTACGGCACAAGCTTACATTCAAGTTTTCTATGCGTTCAACAATAAAATAATGAATGGTTTACAACAATGAAATAGAAAGACTATCGACATAGTCGTTCCGAGTAGAGTATAGCAACATTAAAAGACTATGGGACCGATGGGTCGCCAAGGCGACTCCCGTACGGGGAGTTGCAAAATCAATGAATGAATGAATGAATGAATGAATGAATAAGTGAATGAATGAATCAACGAATGAATGAATGAATACGTGAATGAATCAATGAACGAACGAGCAAATAAAAGAAAGAAAAGAAAGAATGAATACAAGATAAGAAAGAAAGGAATGGTTAGCGATAGGTATGACGGGGACGTGCATCGGGGCTCGCTACCCGCGCTGCACGGGCGCCGCCGCCAACCTGGTCGATAACGTATTATGACTAAGGGTTAGCCTATGGCTCAGAGACAGCCGTTAAGTTAAAATGACAAGTCAATACAAAATGGTCGTGGATAATCCCCTCGTATACGGGAGGTAGGAGAAATAAAGGATTTCTGTGGCACGATCAAAGGGAGGATCGTGGCCGGCCTAGGCGAAAATCAAGGCGGCTTATGGTGCTGGCCTGGGTACGGGCTTGGCCACCCAGGAGACGTAAGTGCGGGAGTATTTTAAGAGACTATCAAAGTGTACCAGCCATTACGCTATGATAGGTGAGAATACCAAAGGAGAATATGTCCAAATTGACTTGTGATACAAGCGACCGGTTGCATATAGATTAAGTAGGCTTTGCTGGTGGCAATCCACGTACAAGTCCTTGCATTGAAACAAAGTAGTCTAAGTTAACTAAATAAAGCGCCTTCTGAACAGGCTTGAAATGTAACACACCAAATGATAAAGAGTACTTCATGCAAATAAGTTAGAGAACATGCCTATGACGTGCTAGAATCTGAGGCAGGGACACGCCCTCGATACTGAATGTTCACATGAATTATGTTAAGTTGTTACGTATGAATTGTTGACTAACTTGGTTTACTTTGGACAGGGAAGGTCGGACGGTAAGTATGGATAAGTCGTGCATGAATTTCCATGCAACACATTGAAATCGGTAACACGAGATAGGTCATAAAATATGCCATGAAACTGATCCTAAAGCAAGATTAGAAAGACAATGAATGATAGACGGTGCACAAAAGTAAATAGAACTTATTTGGTAATGATAGCATTGTGGGCGAGCTAGCCTCCCCACCAGTGCATAACAATGTACTGATAACCCCACAGTTTGCTTACAGGATGCAGGAGACGTCGTCGGGTGCGAATCTTTCCTCGAACGTGCTAAGGCGCGGAGCTAACTCTGGAGCCTTAGAGCGTTGCAAGGAGCTGAAGCACCATATAAAGGACATAATGTATTGGAACATCGTCATGAATCATTCTATCTTGTAAGCCACTTGGCACGCCTTTTATGTTTCAGAGGGAGAGAGCTTGAGAGACTTGTAAACTCGGCCTAGCGCCGCTTGTAAACTTCTTGAAAGTCAATAAAGAGTTTGAATTCGCTTCAATTTGTGTTCATTTACTTTCCGCTGCAAATGGAGACACTCTGTACGACTCTGTGGCCTAGCTCAAATCGGTCGTTTATGGACTTAGCCTTGTACGGGCGCAACCTAGGCCCGTGCGGTATCACGCCTTAGCGAGGATGATCGCTCCTACGGGAGAGGGACGTGACAGATTGGTATTAGAGCACGGCTTTACGTCCTTGGACTTTATTTCGATTCTCTCAGTTTTGAAAGCTCATTTTGAAACAAAAGAAGTATACGCTCTCTCTCGTTGTGCCTTGGGATGTTCCATACAATAAGTCTAATATTTTTAAAAGCTCGTACGAGTAATCGGTTGAACGGGATCGATAGGCGAAGGCCTTTGTGTCAAACCACGACGGACTTGAGTTGAAAGAAAAACTAATGCTAAAAGTTAGCAAATACAATGCATGCTTAAATAACCTTACGCTGACAATAGCAAACGAGTACACAAGATCGAAGTATAGTTCGAACGGGAAAATGGTTCTTAGACTTTGAGGAACGGGCGAACGCGCGATTGAACATATCGATTGGGAATCGAATGATCTTTTGAGGATTTATAGAATGACTTGACCCCGAGTGGTGTATGTGATAGGTTCGGAGAAGAATAAGAGTGAGTGTCGACGACTAGTCGAGTGGCTTGAACCCTGAGTGGTGTATGGACGTTATAGAAATTGTTCGAGCGAGACTAAAGGATTTACGGATAGAACGAGTATGTCGGCAAGCGATGATATCGCACAAAGCCTTAGAACGAGTAACGCTTAGTTGGTTGCGACTTCGAGAGTCTCAAACGAGATATTGTTCGGACGAATCGTGAATGTGTAGTACAAGTACAAAACAAGTTGAATGGAGATTCGAAACGATAAAATAAATAGAGGTCTTGGTCGAGGAAACGTAGTGGATCGTGCATGCGATTTTGAATTTAGTCGGATGGATTGAAACTTGAGTTAAGATGAAATACTCAGATGAAACTGAAGTTAGCACGGTTGGAAGATAGCGTGCATGGAAAATGTTGGTTTGAAGATACGAGAATGACTAAGGATTGGAATAGATGTTGCTCGATGACGAGTTAGCATGAGACAATATGAATTGGAGAATTATGTTGTACGACTCAAAATTCGTTACAAAAGAAAGATCGTCAGGTTATGTACATCATCGATGGTATTGAGGCGTATCAAAGATCGATGTATGATAACTCGGGGGTACTCCGATTCGATGAATGATGATCGTGTTAGAAGTTATTATTTCAAAGGATACTATGTTGGAGAATTTGGATATAAATAAATATTTGGAATAAAGAAGGGAAGTGACTTAATTGTTCGGAGATAACCACAACGACAACAATCTTGTCTTGTACGAGCGCAACTCCAGTCTCGTACATGCGTTACATCGGATTTAGGACGATCGTTCCGCGTGAGCGTTGGCATGGTGATTCATGTCCAGCAGGAATGATCGAACTCGAAATACCTTGACATGGCAATTTTGATTGCTACGACTTGTGATTTGAAGCGAAGGCGAATTTGAGGATTGAGGACTTATGATTGAAGACGAAGTAAAGTTGAGGATTGAGTATGTCACGACCCGCACCCACTGTAAGGGTACGAGCACGTAACAACGCCCAGCCTACACCACAGAGTCGGCGGTAGAACGCTGTTCTAGGTCACTATCTAACTAACCAATCACGCAGTTATATAATGTACTTGTCAAATCTCAACTCCAAATGGAGGACAAGTATAGATATAATGAATCTCAATCACATTCTAAGAACGATAAGATATCACAGAAGTTATAACTAAAGGCTAAATAACAGAAATAAATCCAACAACTAAATAATATAAACTCAGACAATCTAACTACAAACTCAACTTATATACAACTCCAGTTCTAAAACATAAAAGCTAAACAACAACTAGCTAATCTCCCAATCACTCCTGAGTGTCGGGGCCATAGGTAGCTAAACCATCTCTACAGTAATATGTAGGGCATGTGTCCTCAGGACAATCATCTGTAAAATTTAAAACAGGTCCAGTCAGGACAGGAACGAGTACAACTCATCAAGAAAACCCAAGTAAATGATAGGAAACTATAAAGGAGTTATAGACAGTTTTATTGATGAATATGACAGTTTATATACAGGTGATGGTATGGAGAACAGATAAGATACAAGGAAAGTAAGTAACTAAAACAAGAGAAGAATGATGGGAATGAAGACTGTAAAATAAATCTAGCTGAACTAAAGTAACATAATAAGTCCAGGCAGTAAATATAAACAAAGTATAATCCTATGTAAATCCAGTACGAGATGAATCTAATACAAGATGAATCTAGTACAAGATGATTCTAGGTAGTGATCAAGAATCCAGGTGAGTCCAGCTATTCTAATAGTGTGTTTTAAAATACCGAGATCGACATATAAACGGTTGTGGGTAATCAGGCACATCTCTCACTGATCAGGCGAGAGACAGCTATGCTTCCAGTAGATTCCAGTTGGAGATTTCAGATTTGGGGTATGTCTACATGTCTTACTCAATATTTCCCCGCCCCGCAATACAAATGAATCCAGAATTCGATACAAGAATCGAGATGAGTCCAGCCAAAATATAATAATTCCAGAAATAGATTTCGAAATGATTCCAGTGATTCCAGTAATAGAGGCCAGATAAGTAAGGTATGTGTGTCGCATACATGAATCCAGAAATATCCATACGTGTGGTATCAGAGAATCACATAAAACTAAATAGAACTAAATACAGTAACTGGCAAATAAATGAGAGAACTATCAAAGAATGTACTCGCCTGATACTCTGAAAAGAGTAGTGTAATGTCAGATGTCTGCACCGGAGTCACAGTGTCCTAAATAGAGCAGTACAGGTTATAATGTGTTTAAAACAAGGTAAATGATGTTTATGATGCAATCTACATGATTTCTAGGTCAATCTAGGTCAAAGTCAACTCTAAGTCAAACCTGGTCAACTGTCTAAGTCAAACTAGGTCCAAGTCAAACTTGGTCAACTCTGGGTCAACCCAAGTCAAACCAGTCAACATCTACACCCATATTTCTAGGCCATATTAGTTACCATATCCTTATAAATATTAACACAAGAATCTTATATTACATATACATACCATATCTCACACTATCTCTATTCCACATATGTTACATATTGCCAACTCAAAATTAAGTTACCCATGTACATAATATATATAATGTACAACACCAGGTTATCTAATATGCATACATACGTTATATAGTCAACTATGCAGATCTTACATCCCTCCACCATTTCCCTCAAACACTCAATACTCAACATCCTATGTACATATAACTCTCCCTCAAAACCCTCTCTCAAACCTGAGAATAACACTGATTCTTAGCTATACTATGCCTACCACATACCTATAGTCATATCTACATATATATATATATATATATATATATATATATATATATATAGATATATATATAGATATATATATATATAGATATCTGAATATATATATATATATATATATATATATATATATATATATATATATCTGAATATATAAAAAAAATATATTCAGATATATATATATATATATATATATATATATATATATATATATATATATATATATATATATATATATATATATATAACTCTACCTATATACCTAAATCTATGAACTAATATAGATCAAAACTAACATGTATCTAACTTCCAAGTTTTTCCCCTCTAGACTCTAACATACAATACACTATTATAAAATCCTCACCACAACTCAAAACCAACAGCATTGAACTCCCTGAACCAAACCTATTCACTTCCTATTTGTCACAGACACATACTCCTACACATCTCACATGATAGCACCCACACACATAGGCAAAGCCCCAAACCACCCCTTCGCTATTCTCAGGTTCAAAGCAAAGTGTGTGAATCTCAACAATGTGTGTGAGTATCACATGAACCAATGTGTGTGTGTGTGTAGAGAGTGGGCAAGTGACAGGAAACAATGTGTGAAATCAGTGTGTTAAATAGGATGTGTGTGTGTGTGAATTTTCAGAAAATAGCAATGAATGTGACAGCCAAAACAGTGTGTTCTCAGGAATTAATTGACAGAAAACTAAAGCATGTAGTGGGTGAAATCTCAGGAAAACTGAGATTAGTCTCAGGGATTTCAGTTTTTAGAAATGACAGTCCAATCCCCTATACAATTCCTATTTCTTATGAATAACTCATCTAACATTGAAAGTTCAACTTGACAGTATCTAATTCAGGTGTACATGAATCTAATATGTAATTTAGATCATCAAAATTCAGTTTTTAGAATAGGAAATCCAATAACAATTCAAACCGAATTGACAGTTCATATAGATTCATAGCTAACGACTCAACACCATTCCAAATCAAAAACCCATTAATCAAATGCTCTAATCTCAATTACAAATTAACATTTAAGTAACTAACAAATAGGTGATTGAAATAAGCATGTAATTGAATCATAATTTCTCAGTTTTGAATAGGAATTAGAAATCAAAATTTTGAAAACTAGAATGTATCAGTGGATGCATATATTTCAGTTCAAATCAACATTTAAAATCCAATAACAAAACCTAATCTAACTTGGAAATTCATCCTAGCAGTAATCTATTACAATGTAGGAATCAAATCATGGCAATTCAACATCAATAAATTTAGTTAGGCAGGAATGAAGTTCAGGAGTTATTCCTGGACTGCGTGTATCAGTCCAGTCCATTGGACATCCCCAACCCACATTCGAAATCCTTTACTTTAGTGCAAACCTCAACTAATATGTAAAACCAACCTAGCAAGTCCTATTACACATGTGTGAATCAATTGAGGACAATAAACATCAATTAAAATCGGTTTAAACAGAAATTAATTCAGGAATTTCAAAAGAACATATGGTATCAGTGAACATGGGGAAACTGAAATTCGAAAGCCAAAACATCACAATAATCCTAAAATATTGGTTGGTAAACCAATCCCCACTTGTACCCGTGTCCCACGAGTCATTCGTGTCCCACCAAGTGGACACGAGCGTGTCCAAACAACACCACACGAGTGCACTGGACTGCACGCAACGTCGTGCACGCATGCACGCGTGTCCCCGCGTGACACAGGGCACGACACGACTCGTACTCATGCCCATGTGTCGCCACATATAGGGCTACACGTGTATGGCCCTGTACCGTGTCCAAGACACGTGTCGTGTCCGTGCCAAACGCGTATCAGACGCGTTCCAGCATGAAATCGACAGCTCGTGCGTGTCCCGTACGACCAGTACGGGGAGGATTTCTCCTCGCACACAAAATGAGATGCTCCTAAATTTTGGGAGCATGGTGGCAGTCACTGCCCCACCACTCACACAAAATTTGGTATGTCCACATGCCTGTGTCGGGAGAAATAGACCCCGTGATGCAGGACACAATGCACAGTGCACGAACAGCGTGTTCGTGTCCTCGTGTGGACACGACACGACTCTAAAATCAGGAAGAAAACACAGAAATCAATAAGCAAACCATAGATCTAGGATTCTATTCAAATACATTTGCAAAATTTGCAAATCGAATCGGTTCGGGCATTTCGTCGAACACCTAGCCTATAGGTTCGATACGTGTCCGATACGGACACGAAACCTAATGCAAATGACACAAAATTTCTACAGTAGCTAGGGAACACCTATTCCTAAACCATCATGCAAAGAAATCACAATAATAATGCAATTTAAAGGGTTTTACCTATAGGTGCAAATTGTATGGAAAAGCTCCAAATGGGGGGGGGTGTTCCTCTTGATGGCCAAATGCTCCAAATGAGCCCAAAACTGAGATTAACCTCCAATAATATCAAATATACAAAAATTAGAACCTAATGCAAAAGACTAGGATGAAAAAGGAGATCAAATGAATAAATAAGAATTTTTGGAAGGGGGAAGAATACCTTTCTTTTCTCCAAGTGTTGAAATGATAAAAAGAGACAAGCCCTAATGAACAAGTGTTTATATAGGGTGGGGATCCCTATGTGGCTGGTCATAAGCTTAAAAATTAGGGTTAGGGTTCACTAAATGGCCCATGGGGTTAAGTCATGATCAATTAAATAATTAAGCCATAAGTCATTTCATGAAACCACAAGCCATGACTTAAATTCACTAAACCAAATCCCCTCATTCTAAAACTATTCTCTAATGACTAAAATAGGTTAACTCAAGTTAGACTAAGGTCACCATGGTTAGGGTTAGCTTCTAGGCTAGTTCACTAGGTCTCAACAAGTCATGGTTAACTAGAATTCGCCAATTCAATAAATCACCAAATAATTCAAATAAGTCAAAATGACCAAATTACCCCTAGACTAAAAATGATAATTAATCATCCTAATGACATGGTTAGGATCTAGGTCATGCAGTCTCTAGGGTTTCACTAGCAGCACATCAAAATCACAAGTCATGACTTAAGGCAGTTTTTAAATAGTTTAAAAATTATTAAAAATCACTAAAAATCATAATATGAATCAAATATCAATAATTAATAATTATAATTACAAAATTTCAAAATTACCCTCATCTGGAAAACTGGGGTTACAGAGTAGGCCCAATCCGCGTATCGAAAAAGAGTAAGTCTAGACGCAATGCAAGAGTTACGTCCCGATGAGAACGATTACTCCGCGGGAACGTTGACATAGTGATTCATGTCCGCCGTGGATAATTAGACTTGCGTGAGATCGGGGCGCGACATATTGTAAGGCTAGACGACCTTATGATCGACTACGTAGATTGGATAGGATGGATAGGTGAATTGTATCAAAATATACTTGAAGAGATAGACTATGATAATTGCTAGTACGGACACACGATATTGACATATCGAAGATTTGGTTGAGGATAACCTATCGTAGGATGACATTCCTAACGAGCTTGAACTTGAGCGGAGAATTTGTTGATGCGGATAGGATGAACACTGCTTGATGATTAGAATTTGAGTGAAATAAACTTAGGTAGAAACTTTCGTACAAACGAACAAAGGGTTTGACCATAGGATTTGGGGCGAGCGTCGTGCAACGACCTTGCACGATGAGCTACAGACTTGACTTGTAACTATGACCTTGTGAGATGATCTAGCAGATAGGCAGACACCCTATGCCGAGTGACTGACATTTACAGTATCGTCTGGACGGACGATAGACTTAGGGCAACAAGACTTAGAGTAGGATAGGCAACTGGAAGTGTGCATGAACGACAATGAGATTGGCCCCAAACGAAGTAAATGATAGGAATGGATGATGTGCAAGTAAAGTTGGGATAACGAATTGAATCATTGGTAGGAAGACGTACTCGATAATAGTACAATTCTTGGTCTCGAATCGGACGGAAAGTACTTAGACTTGGTCGACTCCGCTAAGAAGAAATCGTATTGATTTCGTAGACAAGAACGCTTGAGAAATGAATTGGATCATCTGAGGATCGAGATAAATGATAGTTAGACGCACATGAGTTCGGTTTTAATCGAAATTAGTAAAACGATCGGCAAATTGAAACTATCACGAGTAGCTTGTCCGACTTCGCTAATCGCTAAGCTTGGTTGAAATGTACGTATTCGGGGGACGCCTTGAATATGTGCACGATCCAAACTCAGCGATATGATAAACTCGAATGCAGCTGCAAGTGGGTGTTGAGATACGCATAAACGAAAGTGAGTTTGCCTCAGCCTACGACCCTCGCATTTGATGAATTACAACGTGCCTCGTGTGACCAATACAGCCCCACAATAGGGCACAATAGCAACAAAGTCGAAGAAACACGTTAATTGAATAAGTACCATCAACTCTAAAAAGAATGAAAAGTCATTCAACAAAATTGACCAAACGTATGCGACACGGAACTTGGAAAGGTATTGAGTGTAGTTCGGTGCCATCGAACAATAAAGCCATTCGTTAGGAATTATCTAAGATACGTACACGATATGAGTTAAGGAACGGTAGGATGACCTGCACTCAGGAAGTCTCGAGGACGAGACTTGTTTTGAGTGGTGTATTATGTAATGATTTGCTCCGTCCTAGCGGAACGCCGATTCAAACGGCAAGTGTAATGACTCAAACGAGCCGTCGACCCGAAGAGTTGGCATCGACCAGATGAAGAATCGATACAAGGCTTACATTGGCCCATCAAAGATGAATCCAGACTTAGACTTTCAAAAGCGCACTCGGAGTATCGCTCGACCGTCGCGATCATCGCTAAGGTGGGTGGCTCCGATGAACCCGTCTTTGCTTAGCCTAGACACATAACAATACGGACACTATTGCTAGAATTGCTAGGCGATAACACCGTACATGCTAATAAATGACTCAACGCACCTAGCTAAGGGAATAATCATATCTTGTATGCTTGTTTAGAACATGGAAAAGAACTTGGAAAATATAGGGACTCTTGTACCGCACTCCACGCTCGTGCTAAGGCACAAGCTTACATTCAAGTTCTCTATGCATTCAATAATAAAACAATGATTGGTTTACAACAATGAAAAGGGAAGACTATCGACATAGTTGTTCCGAGTAGAGTATAGCAAACATTGAAAGACTATGGGACCGATGGGTCGTCAAAGCGACTCCCGTACGGGGAGTTGCAAAATGTATGAATGAATGAATGAACGAATAAGTGAATGAATGAATCAACGAATGAATGAATGAATGAATACGTGAATGAATCAATGAACGAACGAGCAAGTGAAAGAAAGAAAAGAAAGAATGAATAAAAGATAAGAAAGAAAAGAATGGTTAGTGATAGGTATGACGGGAATGTGCATCGGGGCTCGCTACCCGTGCTGCACGGGCGTCGCCGCCTACCTGGTCGATAACGCATTATGGATAAGGGTTAGCCTATGGCTCAGAGACAGCCGTTAAGTTAAAATGACAAGTCAATACAAAATGGTCGTAGACAATCCCCTCGTATACGGGAGGTAAGAGAAATAAGTGATTTCTACGACACGATCAAAAGGAGGATCGTGGCCGGCCTAGGCGGAAATCAAGGCGGCTTACGGTGCTGGCCTGGGTGCGGGCTTAGCCACCCAGGAGACGTAAGTACGGGAGTATTTCAAGAGACTATCAAGGTGTACCAGCCATCACGCTATGATAGGTGAGAATATGTCCAAATTGGCTTGTGATGCCAGCGACCGATGCATATAAATTAAGTGGGCTTTGTTGGTGGTAATCCACGTGCAAGTTCTTACATTGAAACAAAGTAGTCTAAGTTAACTAAATAAAGCGCCTTCTGAACAGGCTTGAAATGTAACACACCAAATGATAAAGAGTAGTTCATGTAAATGAGTTAGAGAATATGCCTACGACGTGCTAGAATCTAAGGCAGGGGCACGCCTTCGCCACTGAATGTTCACATGAATTATGTTAAGTTGTTACTTATGAATTGTTGACTAACTTGGTTTACTTTGGACAGGGAAGGCCGGACGATAAGTATAGGTAAGTCGTGCATGTATTTCTATGCAACACATTGAAATCGGTAACATGAGATAGGTCATGAAATATGCCATAAAACTGATCCTAAGGCAAGATTAGAAAGACAATGAATGATAGACGGTGCACAAAAGTAAATAGAATATGTTTGATAATGATAGCATTGTGGGCGAGCTAGCCTCCCCACCAGTGCATAACAATGTACTGATAACCCCACAGTTTGCTTACAGGATGTAGGAGACGTCGTCGGGTACGGAGCTTTCCTCGAACATGCTAAAGCGCGGAGCTAACTCTGGAGTCTTGGAGCATTGCAAGGAGCTGAAGCACCATATACAGGACATAATGTATCGGAACATCGCCATGAATCATTCCATCTTGTAAGCCACTTGGCACGCCTTTTATGTTTCAGAGGGAAAGAGCTTGAGAGACTTGTAAACTCGGCCTAGCGCCGCTTGTAAACTACTTGAAAGTCAATAAAGAGTTTGAATTCGCTTCAATTTGTGTTCATTTACTTTTCGCTGAAAATGGGGACACTCTGTGCGACTCTGTGGCCTAGCTTAAATCGGCCGTTTATGGACTTAGCCTTGCACGGGCGCAACCTAGGCCCGTGCGGCATCACGCCTTAGCGAGGACGATCGCTCCTACGGGAGCAGGGCGTGACAAATCCGAGAGGGTTATGTTGTCGATATACCAGAGAAAACTATACGCGGAACGATCGAATGATCGACGCGAATCAACGCCGCGAAGTCCACCCTCCTGACTGCTGCTGCTGCTGTGGTTTCTGCCGCTTCCTGTGCACGCAGCGGCTCTGTCGCCGGCCGACGGCCGCCGCGGCGACGCGCTTGTTGTCAGGGTCTCTAGGTCGGGGGGGGCGCTATTAGGTGGAGTAGAATTTAGGGTTTTGACCAATACGTATGTGCGTGTGCGTATACATATATACAGAGGAATCGAGAAAAAGTGCTCGGGTTGGCTAAGTCCTATGCGTGGGGGAGGAAAGACCCGCATGGGCTTTGAAAAAGTTTGGGGGCTCGGCCTGGTTCATGGGTTTGTGGCCTGGCCCGGCTGGGAATGGAGTTTGGTTTAATATTGGTTCGTATCACTAATATATTTATACACACACATGGCCCTCTATATATATATTATATATATATATATATATATATATATATATATATATATATTTTATATATATATATATATATATATATATATATATATATTATTCTACTATATATATATATATATATATATATATATATATATATATATAAGATATATATATAAAATATATATATATATATATATATATATATATATATATATATATATATATATATATATATATAAGTAGAATAAATATATATATATATATATATATATATATATATAAGTAGAATAAATATACACACAATAATATACGCGCAATAAATATACACAAAATGATTAATATACCTCATCTAAGAACACGCAATAAATATACACAAAATGATTTATATAACATTAGCACACACACACACACACACACACACACACACACACACACACACACACACACACACACATATATATATATATATATATATATATATATATATATATATAATATATATATACATATATATACATATATATTCTACTTATAAAATACTAACCATTTATCTATTAAGAACACGCAATAAATATACACAAAATGATTAATATACCTCATCTAATCAAATAAACACACACAAATACCTATAGTATAAAATCCCAAAAATCTAGAATTATATTACAAGAAAATGTTCATCCTATTATAAGGTAGAATAATCAATTTAATATCGATAACACATATTATATATATATATATATATGTATATTTACATAACAAATGTATCGCAACATATTTACTAGCCCACTAAATAAAATACGAAATATTTACTTGTAAAATAAATGCACACCTACATGAACGTTTTTGGTTGCGCTATATGTCTATATGGCCTGGGTTTGGTTTGGGTCAAGTCCGAACTAAATTGGTGCAACCTGGTCTCCTATAAGTCGATAACCAATAATAATTAATAATTAGATTATTTATAGGGTCATGTTACAACTTAGCCTGATTTTTCTAGTTAGGACATCCATATGGCTCGGCCTTCCCTGGCATGGCTAATACACTAGTCGAGGCACGCCCCTGTACTATCCGTGCCACAATTTTTGGTCACCTTGTACTCCAATTCCTAACCATGACTAAAATCATCTACCGTAATAATTAACTAAATAATTATTTACAAAATTTTAAAAATTACCATTTAAATCAAATAAATAATAAAAATATTTCAAAAAAAATTCGGGAAGGGGAGCTACACATATACTATCGTTTTGGCCAGAATGCTAGTATACATATTACCTCTATCCAGCTGGTCACAGATTCTATTATATTCTCAAAACACTATTGTAGAATTGCATCATTGTAGTTCCAGAGATATTGCCTATTGTCTTTTATTATTATTTATCAAAAATATATACTATTTTCAAACTGTCTTACATTTTATTTATTTATTATTTAGAATATTAGATGTGGAAATACGTTCTTGCTCCCTCCTAACTGGAGACCCAACATTTTTAGGTGACTGCGACGACGAGGATCTTGCATTTAGCTCTTACTACGGGCCTGGTCTGAACCCTGACGAGGTAGCTGAACCAGATCAGGGAGCCCCAGAGTTTTAGTTGCACTTTGGACTAGTTTATTTCCCTTTTCTTGCAAATAAAACCTTGTAATAATTGAATGCTTGTTTATTTGTATTTTTCATTTTAGACCAGTTTCCAGGTTAATAAAATATTTTTCTTTCCGCTTTAGTTTTGTCTGCTTGATACAGCTTACTGCTGTCATCTCACAACGGAACAGGCTGGACATGATCCGACCGGACCCATTATATTGGGATCGGTTCGTGACACTCCCCATCGGGTTCATCTCCGCGATCCTCTTCACGGTCTCCTCGCTCTTCCTGGAGAAGAACATCTCCGTCGCGATCGGCCCGAGGGCCACGCAGTTGGCGGTGATGCCGGTCCCGTTCAGCTCCTTCGCGAGGATCCTCGCCATCGTCTCTGCGGCCGCCTTGGAGGCCATGTACGCGCTGTAGCCGGGGCTCAGCGCCCTGATGAGGGACGATGAGAGCGCCACGATCCTCCCGCCGCCCCCCTCGGACCCGGCGGTTGGCCTCCTCGCGGAGGACCAGGAAGGTCCCCTGGGCCAAGGTTGTTGTATATATATGGTGGAAAAATCAATTTCCTTAAACCATTTTGAATTTGAACGTTTTGTCTTTAATTTTCTTTAATGCTCATTCATTTCCAACCGACCATTAGTTGGCAGCCATCATCATCTTAATTCCTTCATCACATTAATTTTTTTCAATGCTCATTTATTTCCAAGTGGCCATGAGTTGGCAGCCATCATCACCTTAATTCCTTCATCAATTCCTTTTAATCCTGTTATTGCCGGGGCACAATTTTTCGATGGAAAACTGAGAAAATGAAACAATTGTAAAAACAATATTTCAAATCAACACTTCAAGGAAGGTGATTCTGAATTACGAGAATCTAAAAAGATTTTGTAATCAACAGCAATCAGATCGTAGTACTTCTAAAAGAAGATACAATCAGAATTACTGGCAGCAACGAAGAAGGTGACTGGCGAAAGATGGAAGAACTCCTGCTGGGGTGAATAATCACCGTTGCTCAAAGCTTTATTCGCCCTACATGAACAGCTTCTAGGAACCAGCAAGTTCTTCGGAAAACTTGGAACACTCCTGCTCTTCTGACTCCTCGGATGGACACGAACTCCCGTACAAAAGCAACGCTAGTGCGACGCCTTTCCTCACTCTCTCGAAGGCTACTAGAAGATCAGAACTGTGTTAAAGAACACGTCTGAAATCTCTATTTACTTGTGTTAAAAAACACTTCGTAAACTTTCTGTGGTGGCTTCTCTTTTTTTCTGTATGTACTCAGCCTTGAGAGAGAGAGGATGCCTTATATAGGCCCTGCAGCAACTGTTCGGTTGCCACAAAGTTAGGGACGTGGTAAAAACCACCCCGAACATGTAGCAACTGCCCAGAATATGCAAACGCACGTTCTGCTGCAAGTTGTGCCAACTGCGCACACCCCGCGCTTCTTGCACTCTGTGCGACAGAGCGCGCACTGAACTGCGCACACTGCGTGCACTGTACGCACTGTGCACATGGCGCACGTAGCGCAACCAGCACGCCTGCGTAACCCGAGCAAACCCGCGCAACTCAGCGCAACCCAGCGCAACCCGAGCAACCCGTGCAACTAAAGCTTTCTAAAGGAAAAACCAAAACTCCAACAATCCCCCACATATCTCTATATATATGGGTATAAGTGTTCTCCACAGTAACTGTCCATCATGCATTAGAAGATTTGTCGCTGACGACTTGAATCTTCTCGTATGGGTTAAAAATCAAACTATAATACAAGAATGGACTAAGCCTTGAATTCTGCATCAAAGCTGAAATTCTTTCCACTCACATAATGTAGTTACATGTGCTTCTGGCTACACATTAAAGGCCCTGTGCCAGCCTGGTTTTAGTGTATAATTTTGGGCGTCTACAAGCTTACCCTCAAGAGACGGCCTGATATCTCTTTGTCCATACACTATAGGTGAGTTCATAATAAAGAGACATGGCATGAAGCGTTTTGCGCTTCCCTTGCGGTGCTACGCTGCCATGACATGGCTTAAAGCCGAGGCCTTATCCCGTACCGGGAACCACATCGTAGTGTCATACTACTGTAGCATGAGGCAACCGCCTCTTTGTAGTGCCAAACTACCCAGCATGAAGCCTTAGGCTCCCTTGCGGTGTTATGCCGCAATGACATAGCTTACAAGGCCGAGGCTTTATCCCTAACCGGGTACCTCATCGTGGTGTCGTGCCACTGTAACATGAGAAACTCCTCCTCTTTGTAGTGCTGACTACACCCCTCTTTATTTTTAACATACAACATTAGGCTAACTGCCTATTTGCGGTGCTACGCCGCTGTGACTTGGCCTGCAAAACTGAGGCTTTATCCTATTACTGGGCAGCACCCCACATATAGGAACCTCATTGTGGAGTCACCCCACTGTAGCATGGAGTTTCACTCCTTGTAGTGCTGCTCTACCGTGTCTTCTGTAAAGCACACCAGGCATTCACTCTGCCTGAGAACTCATTAAGGCAATTAAGCCAACCTTCCCACAGGAACCGTTTTCCACAGAAAATAACAGTAGACAACAGTGGTTATAGGTCCGTAACCTCTCCATGCCCAATAGAACATGTACCCACCGTTCCTGATATTCTTCCGATTAGTGGTCCTCCCTTAAACCAAAAGCTAGATGCCTAGTAGATAAATCTTTGAACTAATAGCATAAAACTTTACGGTAGGAATACAATAATACAATATCAGAATGCCTTCAAGCCCATTTTACAAGCTGTGTCATCGACCAGCTGGCACTTGAGGCCCTTGGTGAACGGATCCGCCAGGTTCTCCTGACTTCGAACATCAATTACTGTAATAACACCTCTCTTGATAAGATCGTGTACTGTCATGTGCTTCAATCGCACAGTCCTCTTCTTCCCATTGAAGAGCTCATTTGATGCCACCACCGCAGTCGCCAGGTTGTCGTAGTATTTCGGTATCGCCGGTATTTGCGCCCCAACCACTGGAAGATCATACATGAGCTCCCGAAGCCATTCTGCTTCCTCGGCTGCGGTATCAAAAGCAAAGAACTCAGATTCCATGGATGACTGCGAGAGCATAGTCTGCTTCTTCGACTTCCACGATATAGCAGCTCCATCCATTGTGAAAATAATTCCACCTGTGGATCTCTCGCTCTCCACCTCTGAGCACCAGCTGGCATCACTGAAGCCTTCCACTACCGGCAGATCTCCGCTGTAGTACAGTACATATGTCTGAGTCTTATTGAGATATCTCATAACCCGTTTCACAGCTTTCCAGTGTTCAGCACCTGGGTTGCTCGTGAAATGACTCAGCATTCCCACGGCGAAAGCTATGTCAGGCCTTGTGGCAGTAGTAGCATACATCAAACTTCAGATTACGCTTGTATACTCCAGCTGCCTGACGCTTTTCCCTGAATTAGGCTTCAGCTTCAGATCACACCTGTACGGCGTATCGATCCCTGGAAGATCCCGATACCCATAACGAGTGATCATTTTCTCAATATAATGAGACTGTGACAGTGCTAGTCCAGTGTCTGTCCGGATGATCTTGATCCCTACGATCACATCAGCTTCCCCCAAGTCCTTCATACTGAACTTGCTCGAGATGAATTTTTTTGTCTCCGTGACACAGCTAATATCCGTACCTAGGATAAGCATGTCGTCCACGTACAGACAAACGATCACACCTCTTCCATCAGCGAACTTCGTGTAAACACGCTTTTTCGTATCGCTGACCATGTAGCCATTTGACCTTATAACTTTGTCAAATTTCTCATGCTACATCTTGGGAGCCTGTTTAAGACCGTACAAGGATTTCACCAACTTGCAGACTTTGTCTTCAAGACCCCTGATGACAAATCCCTCTGGCTGTTGCATGTAAATCTCTTCGGTCAGCTCACCATTTAGGAAAGCCGTATTCACATCCATCTGATGTATCACCATCTTATGTATTGCTGCGAGAGCAATCAACATTCTGATGGTGGTCATCCGGGCTACTAGAGCATACATGTCAAAATAGTCAATCCCCTGCTTCTGAGAAAACACCTTGGCTACCAACCTAGCCTTGAACTTGTCAATAGTTTCGTCTACTTTCATCTTCTTCTTGAAGATCCATTTGCATCCGATGGATTTTGCTCCTTCAGGAAGATCAACCAACACCCAAGTATTATTTGAGGTGATGGAATCAATTTCATTGTCAATCACCTCCTTCCAGAAAACTGCGTCACTGGTCTTCATCGCCTCATCATAGATAAGCGGATCAGCTTCCACATGATAGGTGACAAAGTCACTTTCGAAGTCCTTCGGCCTCCTCACTCGCTTCGTTGACGGCTCAGCGAGATCTGGTTCAACCGTTGTTTCAACAACAACATCTTCCTGGACCACATCTTCATTGAAGACCTGTGCACCCTCATTGTTCTCCGGAACATCCGCAAGAACAATATTCTTGTGCCTTGCAAATTTGTCTTCAAAATATTCTGCGTCGCGAGATTCAATGATATGATTTGACTCAATATCAAGAAATCTCCGAGCATCACTCTTCTCGGCATACCCCAAGAAGATCGTCTTAGTAGTCCTTGTCCCAAGCTTCTGAATCTTCAGATCTGGAAGCTTGACATATGCCAGACACCCCCACCCTCGAATGACATTCAAGTTAGGTCTGACCTTAAACCAGAGTTCATGAGGAGTAACGTCTGAAGTTGCATAAGGCACTCTATTTAGAATAAAAGTGGCCGTCAATGCAGCTTCTTCCCAGTAGCACTTAGGAAGACCAGCAGTCAATAACATTGAGTTAATCATTTCTGTTAACGTTCTGTTCTTCCTCTCTGCTACTCCGTTTGATTGAGGAGAGTACGGACCCGTAGTCTCATTGACAATTCCATGTTCTTTGCAGAACGATACGAATTTATGAGACCTGTACTCCCCACCTCGATCACTTCTTATCCTTTTGAGTTGTTGTCCAGTCTGCCGCTCAGCTTCGGCTCTGAACTCCTTGAACTTCTCGAATGCTTCATCTTTAGCCTTCAGCAAGTAGACGAACGCATACTTTGAGAAGTCATCGATGAAGGTTATGAAATACTTCATCCCGGCCTTTGTAGAGAACTGTTTGAAGTCACAGATATCGGAGTGTACCAACTCCAGAAGATCTGTACTTCGATTAACCCGAGGAAAGGGTTTCCTTGTCATCTTTGTTTGAGCACAAACTTCACATTTCTCTACCTTATCCCCACACTTGGAGATAAGTCCTAGACTAGACATTCTGTTTATTCGTTTACAATAAACATGTCCTAGTCTATTATGCCACAACTCAAGAGTATAAGCAGAATGAGTGATTTCATTAATCACATTAATTACATTGGACTGATTTACAAGCTGAATTTTGAACATTCCTTTGGTATAAAAAGCTTTTCCGAAATATGTTCCCTTGATAGACATCACCATCTGGCTAGCATTGATGTCTATCCTGAGGCCTTCTTTGCAGAGTAGGCCTCCTGAGATCAGGTTCTTGGCGATAGCAGGTACGTGCTTCACGCCTTGAAGCGTCAGAGACTTCCCCGAAGTCAGCATCAACACCACCGTCCCGATCCCGAGCACCTCAGCTTGTGCCTGGTTCACCATCATAACCACTTCAGAAGTAGGTGTGTAGGTGGTGAACCACTCCTTACTGGAGCAGACATGGCAGAAGGCTCCAGTGTCTACCCACCAGTCAGAGTCAGTCCTTACTGCATCAACCTGTGCAATCATAGCAACAATGTCAGTGATCATAGATATCTTACTAGGCTCTCCTTGCTCTGATTGCTTGGTCTTTGCTTTGCACTCATTCTTAAAGTGGCCTTTCTTGCCACACTTGAAGCAAAACATTTGAGACTTTGGCTTCTTTTTCTTGATAGAAGTTCCCTTGACTTTTAGATTGTCAGGGTCCTTCTTTTTGCTGTAGGAAGCCGCCTGCTTTCCCCTTGGTTCCTTAGTATGAACCATATTGGCGTTAGCCAATTGTTTGGACAGTGCGTCCACCTTCAGTTGAGCCCGCATCTGGTCCTCAACATAGATTTCCTGCAGAAGATCTTCAAGGGTGATCTCCAGCTTCTTCCTATGCATGTTTGCATATAACTTGCTCCACCCAGCGGGGAGCTTTGAGACAATCCCTCCAACAACAAATTTGTCGGGGAGGGGCATTGCCTCGTCTTCCAACTTCTGTCGCAGTTTCAGGAACTCCTTCACCTGCGGCAGCATAGACTTTTCGTCCTCAAAGAACCACTTGTGATATTTTTCATCCACAAATATTTTACTGCGGTTCTTGTCTTCTTCGTAGAGTTTTTCTAGAGAATCCCATATGTCTCTAGCGATATTCTTTTTAGAATAGGATTCTGCAAGGGAATCCTCCATAGCATTCAGGATAAGCAGCCTACAAATATTATTTTCTCTTCTCCACTTGGCCTGAAGTTTAGTAGCCGCAGTGATTGCGGCAGCAGACCCAGTATCTGGAACGGTAGGTTCTTCCTCCAGAAGCACGTGATCTACGTCTTTGAGTTGAAGGGTGAGATATACCTTCCTCTTCCAGACTTGGTAATGTTCTCCATCAAACTTTTCTAACTTACAAAAGTCAGAATTGAAGAGTGAAACATTAACGTTTTCCATCGTAGCAATAAAGCTTTGAGATTGTTATTGCCGGGGCACAATTTTTCGATGGAAAACTGAGAAAATGAAACAATTGTAAAAACAATGTTTCAAATCAACACTTCAAGGAAGGTGATTCTGAATTACTAGAATCTAAAAAGATTTCGTAATCAACAGCAATCAGATCGTAGTACTTCTAAAAAGAAGATACAATCAGAATTACTAGCAGCAACGAAGAAGGTGACTGGCGAAAGATGGAAGAACTCCTGCTGGGGTGAATAATTACCGTTGCTCAAAGCTTTATTCGTCATATACGAACAGCTTCCAGGAACCAACAAGTTCGTCGAAGAACTTGGAACACTCCTGCTCTTCTGACTTCTCGGATGGACACGAACTCCCGTGCAAAAGCAACGCTGGTGCGGCGCCTTTCCTCACTCTCTCGAAGGCTATTGGAAGATCAGAACTGTGTTAAAGAACACGTCTGAAATCTCTGTTTACTTGTGTTAAAAAACACTTCGTAAACTTTCTGTGGTGGCTTCTCTTTTTCTTCTGTATGTACTCAGCCTTGAGAGAGAGAGGATGCCTTATATAGGCCCTGTAGCAACTGTTCGGTTGCCACAAAGTTAGGGACGCGGTAAAAATCACCCCGAACATGTAGCAACCGCCCAGAACATGCAAACGCACGTTCTGCTGCAAGTTGCGCATCGCGCACTGAACTGCGCACACTGCGCACGCAGCGCAACTCGAGCAACCCGCGCAACCTGAGCGCAACCTGGGCGCGCAACTGGGTCGCGCAATTAAAGCGCACTATGCGCCTAGCGACGATGCTGACGTGCTAAGTGCAAAGTGCGCCAACAAAATACCACATTACGCCTCATGAGCCCGAGAGCCCGAGTTCGAGTCCGAGTCCGAGTTGCTAAGCCCCTACGGGGCTTAGCTCCCATGGAAATAAATTTCCCAAGAGCAAAAAGCATGAATGCTTTAATTGTTGATTTTAGCCTTTTTCCTATTAGAAAAATAACCCCACATGGCAAACCCATGTGCACCTCCACACCACATGTGCATTTCCAATAATAGCAAAGCTAATATATAGAGATACAATCTCTTTGTTTTTTCCGATGTGGGACTAAAGCTTTCTAAAGGAAAAACCAAAACTCCAACAAATCCCTATGGTATGAGCCCCTCTATATATATTATTTCCATATCTCCTTTTAAAAGATATAATTCAGACAAGGAAAAGGGCAACCATTTTCTCCATACTATTCATCCTCTTTCACAAACCACACATATACGATTTCTCCTTTCTTTCCATTCCAATATCTTCTCCTTTGGGCAAAGCTAAGTTCGGGTCGTTCTTCCAAAGTCATGTGCGGTGACGGGAAGCCGGTTGCAAGGGAATTTTACCACTAGGAGAATTCGAGAGGATGTCCGCACATAGACCTCGAATAAGCTCTTAGGGCAATGCTTCGTGCATGACTTCCCCGTAGACCGGTAAATTCAATACATTGTCATTTTTTTTTCAGGAATCAAAGGTAGAAATTTTTCCTAACAATCTAAGACCTTAATTGACCTTCTGTTATAATTTGAATATGACAACTTTTTTTTCTTAAATAAAAGTTATGCAAATTCACCTTAACGGAAATATATATTATATATTCTGTTAAATATATACATTTTCTTTCCAGCAAAGACATCTCCTTAGTACAATATGAGTATTGCTTATTTGAAGTCATGCATATATTTAGTATATATTAAGATGTTAAGGAATACATAACCTACTGACTGTTTTTTGTTAATGTTAAAGCTACTTAAACGACCATTCTTTCTTATTGTGAATGTTGGACATTCCTTACCAGCGTGGTTCTTTAATGGCCGCAGATCTGTCTTGATACGTTGACACGGACAAAATATTTTATTTCAGAGTGTCTTTGATGTTTTCAAGTTATGTTAAATCAAATGTGTGGAATATAAATTGTATATTGTCTTCATTAATACATTAACATATAACTTATAGGCAGTTATGGTTGTACATGCTAATATATTTCAGACTTTGAGTTTTATTTTGTAGCTTTTTTTTTTCTTCCCTATGTTATAAACTTATATAACCCATACATCCTCCGTACAACATAAAAGAGAACAATATTTCTAGACTAGTTTAATGTGTAAGATTACGAGTCTAGAGGGCGGTTAGTACATTACAACGTTCGTCTGCCAAGCTAATGCTTGTTTTGCATTTGTTGAGTGCCTGTTTTGTTGGATACATGCAACTTGATCTGCTCCCTTGAAGCAATGGTGATCCTCACATATGCTGTTGGTATCTATCATTGGTGACAATAACCTAAAAAATGTGTCATACATGATAACTGTTGTTTGTGATACGAAGATGTGTCATACATGATAACTGCTTCTGTTGGATGAAAGTTCTCTCTTAGCAAAAAGTCTTCCTTGTCTATAGGGCTTGTTCGGATTGCAGCTATGTTTCATCTCATCCCATTTATTCATGCGTCCATTTTTCGCATGCTCGTTGGGTCGGCGTGTCGGAAACGCCCATTTGAATCCAATAAATATACCTATAATTCCACATTTATACTGAACAATTTTTCAGTGAAATAATATATCTATAATTGTACTAATACAAAACAAATAGCAAACAAACATGCATAAAGGACTCTTTAGAAGTAACTGATATACATGATTATTTAGGAGTAACTTGATCTTAATGTACATGATTATTCAAGAGTCACTTCACTCAAATAGTTTGTGCATAAAGGATTAATATATACAACTTATCATTTTTCAAGTTGGAATATTTACTCTGTACAAATTCTTCATATTATATATCTAATAGAAACGTACACTGTTAAATATTTATTACTGTTAAATTTATATATTACATTTCTATATGATGTGTATCATAATGGTTTGCCCATAGATTTTTTTTTTCTTATTGCTAGCTGCTATCAGTTATTGATTTCATTTAGTTCATTCATATTGGACTATTCCTATATGATATTCAATTGTTGCTTAGTTCATGAGTGCACTGTTATATCGAAGTACATGTTCATACATACACACACATGAACATATTAGCAAATCTAGCTTAAAAATAAAAATCATTATTGTTTGGTTGACATCGATCAGTTAGCATTTTACGTATTACAAGTTATGGCGACATATAGCAAAGGAGATTAAATAACATCATGCTAGTTACTCCTTGCTTTGTAGTTTTAGTGATTTGGCAAATAGAATATGATTTCTCTCAAATTCTAAAACATATAGACCAGTTAATGTCTGCATCTCACCGACATTGTCTTGTAAATTATTGAATTTCTAGGTTAAATTCTCCTTTAGAATTTTCGGTTCTATGTTTTTTTTCTAATTGTCCTTATAGATGATATGCTTTGGATTTGCCTTGTTATGGAACACTACGAAAGTTAAAATATTTCATTTTAGTTAAGGCTGTCATGTAATGTTGATCATTATAGCAGATGAAATTGCTTCGAGAAGTTCCATAATATTCACCAACTTTAGTAGTGACAGTCGATGCATTTTGTTCCTTATGGCCTTCATATATCTCATTTTTTTTTTTTAATTTATCTTTTATGTTTGCGTTCCTCCTCTAGATATGGATTTGTGTCTGGTTGTAGCTTAACCTTATCCTAATCTGGTTGTTACATATTTTAATTAACTCCATTGAAAAAAAATGTACACAACTATAAAGAGTGCTTTGTTCGGTATTGTTATAATATTTGATGAATTATTATATACATCATGACCGTTATAGACTACCTCAGATTAGGCAATAGTCTCTCTTTCTCTCAGTATTAAGGGAATTGTGTTCAGCTGTAACAGATTAGTTGTTTTTTTAAAGATACATTGGTATTCAGTATTTTTTTGTGCTTTGTGTGGGAAGAATACTCATAGAGGTTCATTTTTAGCATAACATATTTTATGGTTACGTATTATGCAATTATAGTGCTAGCCTATATTTAACCATATTTTATATAATTTAGTATGATATATTTTCAAAATGTTTTCTTGAATCCTTGGATTCTTCAAAGGGCCATGATTGAACCATACATCGTTGACAATCAAATATAAAAATATATGTTGTTTTGTTTTAAATCCTGCATGATTGAAAAAAAAAAACCATTGTTAAATTTTTTTTGGGCATCGTTTTAATTACATTTCTTATTCATATGCAAAATGACACTTATTTTCTTGAAGACCGAATTGTTAGAGATTTTATCTTTTCGGACATGATATGTATAATGTTCTCTCTTCAAGTCAGAAGCATTTGTGACATGTTAGAAAAGGAACAAACTTGTCAAGGGATAAGACTATCACAAAATAATGTACTAAATGACATTTCTTCTGAAATACCGTTAATAAGCCGAAATCAAGAAGTCCAAAATTGATCCGATCACATGGAAAGGTAATTTTCACATTTACAATTCACGTATTCTATATTCATTTTGATTACCAAGTTTACTTGGACAAATATATGAATTTTGTGAGCCTTCATTCTTAGTTTCTGGTGATAATAGATAATATTTTTTCTGATTGATTTACATGTTTGAACATTAAATGACTATATTATCATAATATTAGAATCTCTAGTCAAAAAGAAATCACAATATTGTTCTGTCACAATATTTAGACAAATTTTATTTTTCTTTATCGTGACATTATAATTCTTTGATTCATTCAAACAATTTATTCAAAAGAAAATAGTTAGTGAAATTGCAAATTCTTTTAAATCTAAAGTTTTAAAAGTTGAGATTAGTTTGGGTACAAGCCAAAAGGGTCCTTCTGTCAACCGGACGTAAAAAGCCCTAAGCGACACGGTAATTAATTATCCCTCTGTGGACCTCCGCTAGCTGGGAACCGGCCCCTAAAGCCAACCCAAGGTGATCAAAACTTGATAAACTAAAGATTTGGTAAGGTCAATTAGCAAAAATCACTTAAACTATTATTCTACTATTTTAGACTGTCATTTTTGCAAACCTGGCTCATAAAGATAAATCTTTAGAGCCCAGACTGAAAGTTACTATGTCATACTTTAAGAGGTGACAGAGTCAGATAAGTTTTTTGTCACTATCTTAAGCCTGATATCCAATTGATTGAATTACATATACATTAAATAATTATGATGACACTAAGCCTGATCTATATGATTTTCTGAGTCATTATATGACAATTTTCTTCGGATATAAAAACATTAAAGATCATTAAGATCAAGTGTAAGCTTTCATCCGTGGAACAACTTTGATACTCATAAGTTGATAGGTCCATGTGACAAAGTATCATAGCTGGGAGTATCAAAGAATTTGAAAATGTATTTTAAACGTAGCTTGTGCTGAAGCTGAATAGCTCAGACATTTTTATTATGTATATACAAATTTATGTACCTTTCGTTTAATTTTAAATAAATTGTGATAATCAATTTGCTTTAAAACCTACTAAAGCATGTCTTTGTGAGTTCTAAGATTAACAGGTACCTGCAGATGCACTTCAAGTCTTAAAGATCCTAAAAGGCAAAATGTGGTTCTTGACTATAAAAGTCATAAGAACTTACAGATCTCTTGACGAAGAGTTTGTTTACTCTTAATGAAGAGTTTTTCTGGGAAATTAATCCTAGAATCATCGGGGGGTGGGGTTAAGCCCATAAGTAAGTCACCAGTAGTGGCAACCCAACCGAGTCTAACAGGAGATCCCAAGAAGTCGGTTCAATGGGTAGAAACAAGCTGGACATAGGTGACTTTACACTGACCCGAGAGTAAAATCTCATTAAAAATGCCCAAGTGGCAGTACATGTGTACAATGATTCCCCATCCATCTGGTGACAATGTTCCGGTTTGATCTGGTTAGGATGAATTTTTTAAACTCTTAATAGGTCCAAGTATTATTGTGCAGGGTTGACTCTGATCACCAACCCTTTGAGGACTTACCTATATGAGAGGTCGTGAAGGCCACGACTATGGGATAGGGTGATCCCAGACAACTCTCACGAATATGGAAAAGTATACATGGCCAATTAAAAACACCGCCCCGATAGACCCAAGAACCTCTAGCGTACTATATGTGCTATTTTCTGAATCTGGTTCAAGAAGTCTGATTCAAGGCATAGTCCATCAAGCACTTCTTCAGACAAAGACAATAGTCACTACATGAGATTCAAGACTCTAGTCCATCTCATTTATGCATATATAGTATATAGCTGCCCAGAAAATGTCTACTCTTATCCTTCTCTCTTCTTTCGGAACTTGATTTTTAGGAGGGGATTGTTGTATATATATGGTGGAAAAATCAATTTCCTTAAACCATTTTGAATTGAACATTTTGTCTTCAATTTTCTTTAATGCTCATTCATTTCCAACCGACCATTAGTTGGCAGCCATCATCACCATAATTTCTTCATCACATTAATTTTCTTTATTGCTCATTCATTTCCAAGCGGCCATGAGTTGGCAGCCATCATCACCTTAATTCCTTCATCAATTCCTTTTAATCCCTATGTTATGAGCCCCTCTATATATATTATTTCCATCTCTCCTTGTAAAAGATATAATTCAGACAAGGAAAAGGGCAACCATTTTCTCCATACTATTCATCCTCTTTCACAAACCACACCTATACGATGTCTCCTTTCTTTTCCATTCCAAAATCTTCTCCTTTGGGCAAAGCTAAGTTCGGGTCGTTCTCTCGAAGTCATGTGCGGTGAAGGGAAGCCGGTAGCAAGGGAGTTTTACCACTAGAAGAATTCGAGAGGATGTCTGCACATAGACCTCGAATAAGCTCTTAGGGCAACGCTTCGTGCATGAGTTCCCCGTAGACCGGTAAATTCAATCCATTGTTATTTTTGTTTGCAGGAATCAAAGGTAGAAATTTTTTCTAAGAAGGACCGGCCCTGGGGCCGTGCCAAAAGTATGGCCGCACAGGGCCTCCAATTTTTTGGGGCCTCAAAAAAAAAAATTAGGATTAGTTTTATAATTTTGTAATTTGAGATTCAATTTCTCCCTCAATCCCTACCATACGATCCGTCCAAGACCTCCAATTCTTCCATCCCTATTCTCTACTGACTCTAAGATTCATATTTATAATCATACAAAAAATTTAGGATTTCTCAAAGATCTTGCTCTGACCGGTGTGTTAATTGCTATTTTGTTTCTAAAGATCCCTCAATTGTTAGATTAATTTATTTTCTACAAATGATCAGATTATATATATATATATATATATATATATATATATATATATATATATATATAACCGAAACTTTATTGAAGTAATAGGCGCAAAATGTCGAAGCCTATACAAGTAAGCGCGCTCAATGCGACAAGAGAAAAAGAAAACAAACAGCGCGAGACACGCACAAAATGGAACCGGATCTCTACAACAGCCGACAGGGGCGTCACGAGAAATCCGGAGAATGGCCTAAGCAAGGGCTTCCCAAAAAGTGTTGGAGGCATGAGAGCAGCGTCTCCTTGCTTTGAAAGTTTGTGTGATAACCTCTCTGTACAATTGTGGAGGGAGGAGTTGGCGGCCTTCATATCTGAATTTGTTCATGTTCTTCCATAGGAACCAAATACCAGTGACTACGACGATCTGATGGCCGTGAGAGCAGCTCCAGTTGGCCAGGAGATCGTGGAAGCCCGCAGCCGGGGGGACAAGACTAAGTCTATTGTGCAGCTTGAACCAAATACTAGTTGCTAACTCACTAGAAAGAAGGACGTGCTCTGCCAATTCTGAAGTATGCTCCATGCAGCAGTGGCATCTGTAGAAGCATGAAATTTCACAACCAGAAAGCCCATGCGCCAGACACTACATGCGCCAGAACTCAGACGAAGAACTTCACAGCAAAGTCAATAACTATAGACATTTGAAGAAGGACTTTTTATTTATATATAAAAGTCTATTACATGTCTAGAAAAGGCTGTACAAAGGAGAATTTCTACAAAGGAAAGAGCCTAAGACTACAGCCAGCGGCCATCATGCGCCTTCAGATAAGGGCAGCGGCCACCATGCGTCTCCAGATAGGCGCAGCATCACTATGCGCCACCAGTAAGGCACAGCAGATATCATGCGCCTCCATCCAGGCGCATCCCATCATCTCTCCAGCAGCTCAGTTATGTGCATCCCTTCAGCCAAATTCTTCCAGCCAGGCTCACCTGGCCGAGCAGAGCCCAGTTATGCGCTGCTCTTCCAGCCAGGATCACCGGATAAGTGCTTCCATAAAGCATTTAACCCTCTGGCTGGAACCAAGGAAGAGAGGAGCACGGCAAAGCTGTGGCCAGAGGAGGCTTCGAAAGAGCCTCCAAAGCCCAAGGAAGACCGTGATCGAAATCATGGCACAAGGAAGCTCTCAACACAACCAGAGTGGGCGACACCCACTTTGAAGGAAGAGAAAGCCTAGCACCGCCATTCCGATCTACGGCTCTTCCCGAACAACGGAGACGAGGCCCGAGCATCCCTATCTTTGGATGCAACAGGCACCTTTCGCCTGCCTCGGAAGCCCTCGACTCCGTCTTTTGGATGTAACAGTCACCTTCAAGTACATCAAAGACAACGCAGCGTCTCATCTTCACCCTCGGGAGCACTTCGTCAGCAGAAAGCACCCGTATGTTCAAGTTCATATTGGAAGTACGTGAGGGAATGAGAAGCAAATCTTCTTTCCATGCCACTATTTATAGGCCGGGCAGATCAAACCCACGCGCCAAGTGGATGGCCCTCCGAATTCCGTACAATGAATTTACATTAAATGGATGAACCGGACGCCTCGAATTCAGCCAAACGGCTATTTATAGCACTCGAAGAGCGAGACAGCCGCATCATTAAAAGACATGTCCGATACGCCAGCCAGACAGCGCATCACACGGACGCGCCCTTCGGCATTAGGCGCATCACACAGACGCGCCCTACAGTACTCGGCGCATTATAGAGGGTGCGCCCCCACACATCTCCATACCGAGTGGAACGCCAACCGACGCACCCACTCAGCTGTCCATCGAACGTCACCAACATTAAATGCTGAACTGACAGAGTTGGCAGCACGCCTTCCAAAGTCTGAACAGTTGACAGCTTTATTCAGAAAACGAAGCGTCGGCAACGTCAGCATCATCATGACTTCCGACGGCTACTGCCACGTGGCCACCCGCATGCGCCTCTACGGCCATGCGTCCAAACCAGCATGCGCCTCAAAAGCCATGCGCCTCAGACCCTTCATTGATCCCTAAAGACAGAAGAAGAGTCTCCGGTTGAAGTTTTGCATGTGCCTCAAAAGCCATGCGCCCCAGACTGATCTCTGATCCCGAAAGACAGAAGGAAAGTCGCCTGCATGCGCCTCAAAAGCCATGCGCCCCAAATGGTTTGTAACTCCTAAAGGTTATGAGCCGCAGCCTCCTCCTGCGCCCAATCCAAGGCGCAGCCCACCAGATCACTCCTCTCCACCAAATCCGAGATCTTCGAACCATGAGTCGACGACACGTGTCTTTTGACTCAACTCATCCAAGGTTTCAGCAACGGAAAGATCTTCTCCCTGCTACATGCCGGCTCACAACAGCAGTATGAAGAGTTCTCCCCCTCGATCAGGGCGCAGCATCCATGCTCCTCCATCAGCAACCTCCACGTGGCGTTCCCACACCGGCGCATCCTACATGCGCGCATGAGCAGCCAGCCTGCAAAACTATAAATAGAAGGATCATCTCCTTCACACACAGACAGAGACTCAGAAGATAGGACTCATAGAGAATCCACAACAGAGAATCACCAGAGAGGCAGTCCTAGACACTCAACGTCTTCCTCCTCTCAGCAAGCTCCAGCACCCAGAGCAATCAACACCTTCAGAGAACCGATAACCGCCGTTAGCCGGTCAACGGAGTCAACGCATTACCACTCGCTCCATTGGCACTAAGGACCCAGCTTAAACAAAAGTGTACTCCTAGGACTACATCTAAGTCCTACATTGTAACACTGTTCTGTTTGTATTAAAGTTTTCAATCAAACAATTTTAATGGCAAATAAGCTGGCGACTCTGCTGGGGACCTCTTTCTCCTCTACCGAGAAAGTCGTGTCACAGGCCGACGATGTGAAGGTGGGCTCCTCCCACAAGACGCTGGTAGTGCGCCTCAATCAACAGGCGTACGAGGAGTTCATTTCTGAAGGAAGTGCGAGTACTTCGAAGCGGCTGTCGAAGCCGAAGAAGACCCGCGCAGTCTGGGTACGCAAAGTCGACGCCTCGGGCACCACCGTTGAAGGGGATGCGCCCGTCCAGCCTTCCCTTCCTGCTGACGTCCTCAGCAGTCAAGGTGCGCCCGCTGATGCAGCGCATCTCTCGGGGAAGCGTGCGGCTGACCACGTTCCCCAGCCATCTTCCTCTCAGGCGAGGAAGATACGTCGACGGAGCAGGGGCGCAGCCAATGCCCCGCGTATTACTTCTGATGCGCCACAACGAGCCTCTGTCTTCGACAGACTCACTCGCTGTAACGGCGAGGAGAATTTGGATGCTGAGTACTATGCGCCCCAGCGGGCTGGTACGAAGAAATCCAAGGCGGCACGGGCCACGCGCCACAAACGTGCTATGCCAGCAGCCGGCCAGAGGCACGCGCTTACAATCACGCGCGCTGCCGATGGCAAGCTGTACAAGGTTGACTCAAGTGCTCCCGCACCGACAACGAGTCGACCTTCAAAGTCCTCATCTCACTTGGGCGCATTCACTGCGTGCACAACCAAGCCGAGAGAGGCAAACTCAGTGGTCTTGAACTCCCGCGCCTCCTCTGGTTGTGCGTTTGAGGTCCGTTCAAGTCACTTCAAATGCTGTGGTTCCCCCACTACTGATCGTGATGCCTGCTTGGTATTAGATCAGGGGGCGCAGCACTCACCCGACCACCCCGGCGCTTGGCCCTGCCATGCACCTGAGAGGGGTGTGAGGGTAGCACTCTCCTCCAACGACCTGTGCAACGTGATCACTCACAAGCGCCGGTCAGGAGAGTTGACCAACAAGCACGATGCGCCTCTCACGGGGCACACTTGTGCAGTGGTCACCATCAACTGCTGTTGCAAGACGGCAGTACCGCCAAAGCAGTCGGTCTTCCAACGGCTACAATCATCGACACCCCTCCGACATCGCCTTGGGACGAAGATGTCAGCAGAAGAGGAACTAAAGATTGCGTCATGCAACGTGATCTCCAATTCCTCATCTGTCCGGAAGACGACTGCCAATTCCTCGTCTTCATCCAAAAGCCAGCCGAGGAAAACCAAGGCAGCTGTCACGACCTCTGGAGTGTTCGAAGGCACTCGGTCGAGGAAGAAGTCCTTAGAGGAAGCTGGGGGTAGCCAGACCCTTGTCGAGCCTCCTTCCGAAGACGAAGATGTCCAAAGCACAGCTGCGGCGGATCTTCATCAAGGCGAAGATGGCCTCCCCGAAGCCCCTCAAAATGACGATGTCCTCCAGGACACCGCCGGGGGTAGTGCTGAAAACGAAGAGGCCCTTCAAGACAGAGCTGAGGGCAGTCAGGCCCTTACAGATGCGCCTGTCGAAGACGAACTCCAGAATGTGGCTGGGGGTGGCCAAACACCAGGAGAAGTAACTCCCCCACATGAGAGCGAGGCTGAGAGCGAAGCCTCAACTAATCCATCCACTTCCGGCCGTGTCATGACAGTATACATGACCGGGGGTGATCTTGAGGCTGATGCGCCGCCACAGGACATTGTCCAGCGCATAGACTCGCTAGAGGGAGGACTCAAAACCCTCTCTGCTTCAATGCAAGCACTGACTCAAGCAGTGATTGAGATGCGGTCGGCCTTGATCAGGACACCTTCAAATGGTCCCGACCCAGGAGCCAATGGAGAGTCGAGTGTGCCCCTCCAGCGGACACCCTCAGACACAGAAGCACCCCGGACATCGGAGCCCTCAAACGCTCCACTCCAGGTAGTACCTCCTTCCCCGGCTCCTAGCTCCACGGAGGACGTGGTCGAAATGATCAAAGAGCTGCGGGAGCGCTTCGAGTCCAAGAACAGGCAGGAGGAACGCCAGAAGATGGGCATTCCCCAGCCTTATCCCCTTGAGTGGAACAAGGTGGTTTATCCCCCAAAGTATAAACCACAAACACTCACGCCGTATGACGGGAAGGACTCTCCACGACGGTACCTGACGTACTTCCAGTCGCAGACAGGGCATCTTCCGAAGGAGGACGCACTCCTCACCAGCATCTTTGTTGGGGCCCTGAAAGGGGTGGCGTATGACTGGTACTGCAGCCTCTCCGATAATTCCATATCATCCTTCGACGACCTGACACGCCTCTTCCTCGACCGCTTCTACGACGGTGGAAAGGACATGACGATGGCGTCTCTCATTGAGATACGCCAGAAGGACAAGGAAACGGTTCGGGCATTCATCGAACGCTTCCGTCAGGCCTGCTTCAGGTTACCTCCAGGCATGCCAGAACATGCGCTTCTCTCTGCTTGCAGTATGAACATGCTGCCTGCAGTAAAGCTCTGGCTTAACTCTACTCCCCCTCCCGACTGGAGCTCCCTAATCATTGAAGCTGAAGCTGCAGAGAAGAAGGCGGCCAATGCACGTCTTCTGGGTGTTAGCTTCCCCGCCTTTGACGATAAGGGGAAAAAGTTCGCAACCAACAACTCCGGACGAGAAACAAAGGGGAAACAGGCATTGACTGTTAATGCCTCGAAGGGCGCATCTGCGCCTACTCAAAAGCCTCCACTGGCACCAAGACCCAAGGAGGTTTATTCATTCAATGATGACGACACCCTGCAACTCTTTGAGATACTGAAGCAGGGTGACAAGATCAAGCTTCCGGACCCGAAGCGGCCCGATGAAGTCGGGAAGGTGGACAACCCAAGGTACTGTCACTACCATCGGTTTGTCGGACACCCGACTAAGGACTGCTACGTCCTCAAAAATTACATCCAGCGCATGATCAATGCGGATGTAATCTCCGTCGATTACGAAGAGAAGACGGTGTCAGCTAATGTGGTGTCACTTCAGTTCGGCACCTTGCCGCCGACTACCACACAAGATGGCGTCGTCCCCATCCCTAAGGCGACAATGGAGGTGGTGAATTTGCCACCCACCCGTGACAATGTGAGTGGACTTGTCCCACTCACCACATCTCGAGGAGAGGTCCTCTGGGTTCACCCCGACCTCGTCTCCGAGGTAACTCAACCGGAGGTACGCCCTACCTCCAAAGCAAAAGGCAGGAAGATCAAGTCTTGCCGCACGGTCTCTTCTTCAACGGAAGAGGCGCTTCCTGTGCAGACGCGTGCACAACAGAACTCCCAGCCCGGTGAAGCTGCCACCGAAGTGGTGCCTCCTGGCACCATCCCTGAGGAGGGTCCATCCAAGCCCTCAGCAGCCAATAAACAAAAGCAAGTGGAGGCCCGTTTCGACAGACCTCTGCGGAAAGAAAATGCTTCGGGGGTAGCCAAGCCCCACAATTTTGACATTCTGGCACAACTGGCCAGTACTCCCGCACGCTTGTCTTTGTTCGAGCTCCTGCGTCTCTCCAAGGACTCCCGAGAAGCTCTCTGCGAAGCTCTGAAGGATGCCGAATCCTTTCTCAGTCAGGTCAAGCAACCTGAAGACCTACCAACTACTTGTGCACACTGTCATTGTGCGGATGAAGTTATCCCAAACATAACCTTCACCCAACAAGACATGCTGCTCAAGCATCACCGACATAACCGACCGTTGTATTACACAGGGTACATCGGTTCGGTAAAGGTGAGCAGGATTCAAATCGATCCGGGGTCTTCCCTAAGCATCATTCCAAAGGCGCTGCTATCAAAGCTGGGGATCCCAATGTACCAGCTAGCGCCCTCCAATACGACCATCAGCGGCTTCAACGCCAGCAAGAGCGAGCCACTGGGCAAGATCCGGCTGAAGTGTCACATCGGCAGCCTCAAAACTGAGGTGACTTGTTATGTGGTGGATACCGAGGTCAACTACAACATCTTACTCGGACGACCATGGTTACATGAGTACATGGTGGTGCCCTCCACGCTCCACCAATGCATGAAATATGTATCCACCAACGGCGTCATCCGGACGGAGTTTGCAGATATCGATCCCTTCAAAGGGATTGAGGCCTACTTCACCGATTCCGACTTGTACAAGCCACTTGACGAGGAGGAAGCCAACGACGCCGATGATGAAGCAGAGACGGCAACAGAGCCGGACTTGGAGCCCGAAGTGACTCCTGACGCCCCCTTGAAAATCCGTCTGAAAGGGAGACCACCCCAGAAGGCGCCTCCAATGAGCATCAAGCTATCAGGAAAAGCGCCAGCTCGTGAAGCTCCCCTGAAGATACGCCTCAAGGGGAAGCCACCACAAACAGCGGCTCCCCTGGTGGTAAAATTACAAGGGAAGGCGCCACTCATCGAAGGCGCAACCGAGGCACCCCTCAAGGTGCGTCTTAAAGGCAAGCCGCCGCAGTCATCCAAGATGCCAGAGAGGGCTCACATAACCCTCTCAGACCCCAAAGTCAGAGCGGTGGAGGACTCTCCTGATCCGGCCCCAGTGCTTACAGACGAGGAGCTTGGCGAATATATCTCTGCTGATGTAGACGCACCCTCCTTCGACAATGTAATCCCACGGGATAAAATCTCGTACTTTATCAATAATAGAGTGTCTTTCAATTATTCTTGTCTTCCACACTGGAATGCCATGTATACATTAGACAACGCTCTACGGTCGTTGCAAACACAAGTAACGACCGTCTACCACAATCAAATAGTCCCGTCTCAAGGAGTCTTCATAGTCCCTCCACGAAGCCGAGACGAAGGCACCATCATCTCGGGCAAAATCGAGCGTCGTCAGAACCTCCCGTCAATCGAGCCCGAACCTGATACCAGCAGAGTACAAGTCTATCGGTACACAGATGCGGCTAAGCACATCATCCAAAAGATGGGCTACGACCTGAAAAGCAATAAAGGCCTAAACTACGGCAAGGGTCGGCATCTCCCTGTCCGGCTTTCGATGCCCAATGGAAAGCCACAGGATTACTATAATCGGACTCGACGGGGGTTAGGCTATGTCACGCCGCCATCAACTCCAGAGAGTTCAGACGCAGAAGACATAGAACATTCCCACTCGTCGGAAGCATCGACGTGGGATTCCGATACCAGTATCGGATCAGTCTTCAGGAAAGTGCTGTCAGCTAACATGACATCGGCGCAACCTCAGAAAGATGAAGGCGAAGACCAACCGCCGGAACCCTTCGAAGAGGAACCCTGGGCTCAACGCCTAGGAGAACAATGGGAGTCTCATTTTGAGTTACGAGAACCTCCCACCGAAGACGAAGTCGAGCAAATCGACCTCGGGGATGGGTCTTCTTCTAAACCCATCTTTATCAGCAAAAGCTTGAAAGGAGAAGACCGAGAATCTTTAGTCCAACTCGCTAAGGAATATATCGACGTCTTCGCCTGGAGCTACGAAGACATGCCGGGTCTCGATCCACAGATCGCGATGCATAGGTTGAACATCTTACCAGATGCCAAACCTATCAAACAACAACAGCAACGCTTCCGCCCGGACATCATGAACGCCATTGATCAGGAGGTGGACAAACTCTTGACCAGTGGCTTCATCCGTGAGGAACAACACCCGGACTGGGTAGCCAACGTCGTCCCTGTCACCAAGAAGAACGGGAAGATACGAGTCTGTATCGACTTCAGGGATCTCAACTCTGCTTGCCCGAAGGATGAATTCCCGCTCCCAATCACCGATGTAATGATTGACAACACATGTGGCTTTGAACGCATGTCCTTCATGGACGGGTATTCAGGCTACAATCAAATCAAGGTGTTCCCCGATGACGCAAAACACACGTCATTCAGGACTCCAAAGGGTGTTTTCTGCTACACAGTAATGCCCTTCGGCTTGAAGAACGCCGGTGCAACGTACCAGCGAGCTATGAGCACCATCTTCCGTCAACATCTTCGCAAGACAGTTGAGTGCTATGTTGACGACATCGCAGTCAAAAGCCGCCTCAAAAGAGATCACCTACAGGACCTAAAGACGGTCTTCGATCTCATGCGGGCACATCAACTCAAAATGAACCCCGCTAAATCCTTCCTGGGGGTTTCTAGCGGCAAATTCTTGGGCTTTGTTATCACGGCAAAAGGCATTCATGTCGATCCCGAGAAGACTAAAGCCATCCTTAACATGGACCCTCCGAAGAACCTTCGAGAACTTCGGGGCTTACAGGGACGTTTGGCATACATCCGGAGGTTCATAGCAAACCTCTCCGGTAAATGTCAACCCTTTACTCAGCTCATGAAGAAGGGAGTCTCTTATGTCTGGACAGAGGAGTGCCAAAAGGCTTTTGACGACATCAAGGCTTACTTAACAAGCCCGCCAGTCCTAGTGGCACATGTCGCCGGCAAACCATTCCTCCTCTACGTCCGTGCCATGGATCATTCCCTCGACGCTTTGCTGGCTCAAAACAGCGATGCAGGCTACGAGCAAGCAATCTACTACCTCAGTCGAACACTCATCGGGGCCGAACACCAGTACAACCCCGTTGAAAAGGAGTGCTTGGCTTTGGTGTTTGCCATTCAGAAGACTCGTCATTACGTCTCGGGCCAGACAATTCACGTCATCTCCCGAGTTAATCCGCTCAGGGTTCTCATGACGAAGCCAGGGTCATTAAACTCCCGGCTGGCTACATGGGCAATCCTACTAACACCATACAACATGGTGTTTGTCCCACAGAAGGCAGTCAAGGGTCAGGCTCTGGCTGACTTTTTAGCTGCACACCCCATCCCAGAGTCTTCAAAACTCTATGAAGATATCCCGGATGAAGTCCAAGAATCAAACGTCACTGAAGGAAGCCCCGTTTGGCGGATGTTCTTCGATGGCGCTTCAAGAACGGGCCCCAACGGCCAAATCATCGCAGGAGTGGGGGTAGTCTTGGTCTCCCTCGATCAGCTGGTCATCCAGCGCGCATACTCCCTTTCGAAGCCGTGCTCCAACAATGTTGCTGAGTACAATGCACTCGTCATGGGACTCCAGCTAGCACAACAACTGGGGGTGGATCATCTGGAAGCCTACGGCGACTCGAAACTCGTCGTAAACCAGATTCGGGGGCAATACGAGGTTCGCCATGAAGATTTGATCCCTTACCATGAAGTTGCATTGAACATCATTTCAACCTTCACTGGGTTCTTCATCGAACATGTACCCCGCCTACAAAACTTGGAGGCTGACGCTCTAGCTGGCCTCGCAGCCTCATTGGCCGTGCCCCTTGGGACTCAACACTATGTCACGGTAACTGGCCGAGACTTGATTTGTCCCAGAAACAACCTATGTTTGCAAATGGCTCACGCCATGCCGACAAATACTGGGGTTAATGTCCGAGACTGGAGGTTCCCGTTCATCGACTTCGCTGTCTACGGAATCCTTCCAGAGGACCCGAAGGAAGCCGTCTCAGTCAGGAGACGCTCTCTTCGATTCTACTACGATACAGCCACTAAAACGCTGTACCGACGCTCCTTCGACGGGCTTCTCCTTCGATGCCTGTCTAACGAAGAAGCAGCCGAAGCTCTTCGAGAAGCTCATGACGGAACTTGCGGCGCTCACCAACCAGGGCCTAAGTTGCAAGATCGACTGCGACGTATGGGCTACTACTGGCCAACCATGGTTGCCGACACAGTGGAATATGCTAAGAAGTGCCATGCATGCCAACTTCATGCAGACTTCATACATACACCATCTGAACCTCTACATCCTACAGTCGCCTCCTGGCCATTCGAAGCCTGGGGCATGGACATTGTAGGGCCAATCACCCCTCCTTCATCGAGAGGACACTGCTTCATCCTGGCCATCACCGATTACTTCTCCAAATGGGCGGAAGCAGTCCCACTAGCGAAAGTAAAAAGCTCCAGGGTGGTCAGCTTTATCAAACACCATGTCATTTACCATTTCGGAATACCCAGGCGAATCATCCATGACAATGGTCCCCAATTCATCAGCCACATTTTCAGCAGGTTCTGTGACAAGAATCGCATTCAAAATGTGGCCTCAACCGCCTACAATCCGGCAGCAAACGGATTGGCCGAGGCGTTCAACAAAACTATCGTCAGGCTACTCAAAAAGGTCGTGTCATCCAACAAACGCGACTGGGACGAAAAGTTTGGCGAATGCCTTTGGGCCTACCGCACAACGGTACGGACCCCAACAGGCAACACTCCATTCTCCCTGGTCTACGGGAGCGAAGCAGTACTGTCTCTCGAGATACAGATACCTTCGCTCCGCGTGGCAATCACAAACGATCTCACAAAAGAAGACAATCAACGTCGTCGTCTGCGGGAATTGGAGGCACTTGACGAAAAGCGTCTCCTAGCTCAACAACGCATCGAACTTTACCAAGCCCGTATATCACAGGCTTTCAACAAGAAGGTCAAGCAAAGAACTTTCCAAGTTGGCGACCTGGTTTTAGCAGTCAGAAGGCCAATGGTGTTAACTCACAAGACACCAGGGAAGTTCGAGCCCAAATGGGAAGGACCCTTCATCATTGAGACGGTATACTCAAACGGTGCTTACCGGCTCGCCAAACCCAATGGGGACTTGTTCATGATGCCCATCAACGGCAAGTTCCTAAAAAAGTACTACTCTTGACATCCTCTAAGACATGTATTTCCCCAAACAACCTCTTTTCATAAAATCAATCGCTTCCGGAACCCAGCTGTTCCGTTGCATCCTTCCGTAGAAAGATAACCACGTCCACATTACCTCTGAGTTGTCTCTCTACATCCTACAAAGCGGAACCTTACACTTCGTGAGCTTACGCTATCCTTCATGTTTACCACGTCCACATTACCTCTGAGTAAACATCCCGTACAAACAACTCCTGTGTTGTCGTACATTGATCGCAGAACTTCCACGTCCACATTACCTCTGAGTTGTTCAGCGTATCCCCCAGGATCATTTCTACCACGTCCATAAACACCTCTGAGTAGGAAGATTCTATCATTTGAACCTAATGATTGCCATGTCCACATTACCTCTGAGCAAACATGTTGGTTCCTTTATACTTATTATCTGTACCTAAAAACCAAGGTGCGCAAAAGATAATAGGTCCACATAAATCATCAAGTTCATGAAATCAAAAATGAACACATCAAAGAGATAGTGTATTTCTTTATTTTTTTTTAAAAAAAAAGGAGTACAGAAATACGCTATTTCCCCAGCAAGAGTTGCAAAAGAAAAAAAAACACATAAAAAAGAAGAGAAGCTACAATCCCCGATCCTCCCCAGGGTGGGACGAGAGTTCTCTGACTCGACGTCTCAGGTCGGCAATGCGAGTTTCCACAGTCGCCTGGACTCGCAGCTCGGCTTCTTGACGCATTAACCCGACAGCCTCAGCGGAAGTTTTACTCTCATACTTCTCATCAAGCTGTCGTCGCTGCTGAGCCAAAGCAAGGGTCCGCTGAGTAAGAGTCGTTTCCTCCTGCTTGAATGCCACGTGTTCAGCCAGGACACGCTCAGCCTCTAGTTGAAGTTGGGCCCGCTGGTCTTCAAGACGGCGCATCTGAGCATCAACCTCTGCGATGTTAGCATCCACCGCGGCCCGCTTCTCCGTCGTCTTCTTCATAGATTGAGACAGCTGCTCCGCCGCAGCCTCAGTCCCAGCCACTTCACGCTCCCAACTGCTCACCTCGGCTCGATGGGAAGCCTCGATCTCAGCCATCGACTTTCCTATCTCTGCATCTATCAAGACCGAGAGGTCATTTCGTTGGATGCGCTGCAGTTCTGCGAGCCGCTCGTCCAGCTCCATCACCGAAACCTCCAGAATTTCGGCCATATGGTCATGGCCCTGGTGAGTGCGGATCAGCTCGATACAAGGCATTGCCAAAGCTTTTGCTGTCGCAAAGCTCCCCTTGCCATCCATCACTGCAGATACTCCTTTCTCCAGCATTTTGTACACTCCCTCGACGAGGAACTTCACATACTCGTCGGCATCCGCCAGCACCTGCGGTGTCATAGCAGGAGTTGGGGGAGCTACTACAGTTTGCGGACCGGAGGAAGATCTGCCAACCTCGATCTGAGAGGTTTGAACCTCGGCAGCAATAGGCTCTTCATCAACAGGGGCCAGACTGCTAGCCCGAGGTGCCGAAGGAACAGAAGGAGCCGGCACATGCGTCGTGATAGTACCCCAAGTAGAAGGAGCAGCAGAGGGTTCCACACCCTTACCCTTCTCAAGCCCGGAGACATCACCGACGTCAACGGCCACCTCTTCTACCCCCGACATTCTATCAGCATCAGCTACCTCCCCCAGCAAAACGGGAAGATCAACATTTATCTCCTGGCCAGCCCCAGGAGACAAGACCGGCAGAAGGATCTCACTCTTCTCAAATCCCTCTACAGGGACAAAATCTGTCGCTACCGTCTGATCGGTAGCCATCTCTATGTCCATGGTTGAAGCCAAGGAAGGATTCGGCAATGATTCAGCCGACCACCCTTCATCATGACAAGGAGGGGAATCAACCCTCTCCTCTATCCTCACTGCTTCTGCTGCCCCCACAATGGACCCTTGCAACGCTGGAGGGACGTCACCAGAAGGCGACGAACTCCAATCCACTTCATCATCAGGATGCCTCGAGTCTGTAAGACCCTCAGCGTCCAAGGCCTCCACGGCAGATGGTACTATCCCAGAAGTTGTTGCGACTTCAAAGTCAGGAGATACTAAAACCTCCGCGGGAACATCTTCGGAACCCTCCTCCACAGGAGACATCATCATTGGTGGAATGCGCTCCTCAGAAGAGCCTGCCACCTCCTTCGGCTTACTGGTGCCCGATTTCGAAGCACGAGACTTCTTCTTCAATCCCTACAAGAAGAAGAGCATAAGTCGCCACAATGACATAAAAAACTGGAATTATGAAGCACTCCTTACCTCAGCGGGAGCTAAGCCCGTTGGCGTTACAAGTAGCGTTTCCGTAATCTTCGGGGTCGACGTCCTTCTCGACCTTTTCAGTACGGAAGAACCAGCTTCTGGGTCAGCCCGCCTTTTCCCGACAGACGGGTCTCTCACTGGTGCCATAACAGCAGCCCGATACCCCGCCAATTCTGGCGGACGATATGACCGAGCCGCCACCAACATATTCGATGTTGCCTCCAACTGGGTTCCAATGATGAAACTAGTCTCCCTGTCATAACCAGGAGACGTAGTATTCATAGTACAATACAGCTTGGCGGCCGGATATAAGATCGGCGGCCGAGGATTGCGAACTGGTGTGGTAAACGTAACGCTAGTGCATCCAGCGTTATAATACTGCCAGCCCCGGGCTCCATCCAGCAAACTCCCGATGAAGCCTAGACTGCTACTGGGATTCTGCAGCATTAGCTGAGTGTAGCCAAATTGACGAGCAAATCGGCTTGGCAAGTACGGTTCCAGATAACACCTGTTCTGATTTCGGTAGACCAGATGCGAAGGCCGGATACTCTGCAACCAACAAAACTCCATTTCGGCAAAGTAATCGCATCCTCGCCAGAATCAACCAAATCCTGGTCGACCTCGAAATTCTTGAAGATCGGGCCAACCTTCACGATTTCCCACCCCTGAAGGAAGGACAAAACCCTCCTACAAACGGGGACGCCAGTGTAAGACCACTTCCTCTTGTAGAAGCGGCGAATGAAGGCATCTCCTTCAACATGGTCCTCCTCAGGACCAGGACTCATCACATTCGGATGATGTAAGATCAGCCAACCCATAAGATAATGGAAAGGCAGCTCGGCCCGGGGAAAGTTGTCATTATTACCTTTCTCGTGGATCACGTCATCAGCAAAAGACCTCAAACCGCGCAGCAGGTTGCACACCATCGCGGGGAGGAGAGCCAGAGGTCGTCCAAAGGCCAACTTCACGGCAGGCAAAATGAGATTCCGATGTACCCTCTCAACAGCACCGGATCCCCCTGTAAATATGCAATCCCGGAGCCATATCATCAAGTAGGCCGTCAACACTGCCTTAGATGACATCCGGTGCCCGCAGTGCCAGAAACAGCTGTACGTGTTCTTGCCGCTCTCATTTGAATGTGGGGTCCTCTCGTCCAGCCGGGTTATTTCAGAACTCACTTCCGCGGGTGTCAAGCCCTGCGGAGTCGCAAACCGGATCCTCGAAGGATCCGCCAAATCCTGTCTGAAAACATAGTCCCTCCAAGCAGTCACGTGAGGTTGGGTCTTACCCTTGTCCCTCCGGTGCATCAGATAATGATGGCTCGTCACCTCCTTGAAAACGGCCATCATCTCCGGGTCCTTATCTTCCAAGACCTGGATCTCTTCATTCGATGGAAAATATTCCTCGTACGGTTCCGAGCCCCAAGGAAGCTTGGACACTTCGTACATCTCATGAAGGGCCAATCCCAACTCCCCCACTGGAGTAAAGAAGCTGCCAGTCTGGGCGTTGAAAAGCTCCAACAGCGCAAGGAACATCGGCTTATTGAGGTCCACGCCTGCCTGCGTGGCCCGAATGGCAGCAGTCAGCCCTATCTCTTTAAGCTCAACTTTGAACCTGGAAAGCACCCAGGAGGTCAACTCATCCCACTTTGGGATGTAGTGACACCAACCTTCGACTCTAAAACCAGCTGTCGGATACGTGACCTTCGATGTCAGCATCCGATTTGCAAAAGTCGGGGCACTGAAGGGAAACGTGTCATTTGGGACTTCACTATAGATGCTCCCGGGACGCAAAGCTCGGTAACTGAACGAAGAACCGGTTCGTGAGGCGGTCAAGGTATCTCGCTGGTTCGAGGTGGTGTCAATCGAAAGGGAACCCCCCAAGGCACCTCCTTGAGAAGGAGTAAGTTCCCAATCCATCCTTCTCTTCGAAGCTAGACGGTAAAAGGCTGTCAGTGGCAACTGGCGGTCAACCTGCCGCATGTATAACATCATGCCCTTAGCAGCAAAGAACCAGTCTTCTCTGATCTTCAATATCTTCGCTTCGGAAGAGACTAATCGGTCGCCGAACAGAAAGGCAGGCTTTAAGAAAGTCACACCTTCAGAATCAGCAGACTTCAGTTTACCGCTCTCCATCATACTCTGGAGGAAAAGCGGCAACTGGACCTGGATTTGTAGCATCCTCTCACGAGGTTGGTCCTGAAGGATAGCATCCTTTACAGGGTTAATCACCGCCTCATCAAAATCAACTCCCATCTGACAAAGAGAAGCGTCCAGGAGGACCTCATTCAACAAAGGGATCGTCATCGACACTGGCACGACAAAAGTGGAAGTCAGGCAAAAAGACAAAATATGTCAAGCAGACTGGCACATTGCCAGGGTATGAACCTATGCGCATCTGCTTCGGCGCATCATCAGGGCACAGGCCCATGCGCGTCAGCATGTCTCGGCGCATCATCAGGGCGTAAGCCCATGCGCGTTGGCATTGGAGCTTCGGCGCATTATCAGAGCGTGAGCCCATGCGCGTCAGCAAAGGCTTCGGCGCATCTTCAGGGAATAAAACCCATGCGCGTCAGCCATTAAAACCTCGGTGCATGATAAAGGTATAAACCTATGCACGTCGGCAGGATAGAACCTCGGCGTATCATTAAAGACCGAAGTTTATACGCGTCGGCAGTTAGGGCACAGAGCCCAAAGCAGAGACGAAACCCACCTGTCACCTCAGGACGAACGTCGGCAAGAGGCGCAAGAGTGATAGGTACATCCTCATCCGCGGACTCCTTCATTTTCTCCTTCCCCTTGCTGGCAGCGCCGCGAGGAGTCTTGGGAGCCATTCTCTCGAAGAAGGAGAAGTTAGGGTTTTTGAAGAAGAAACTCTAAAGAAGCAGAGGCACAGAGAAGAAGAACTCTTTCTCTCTCCGACTCTTACTTATTTATAGGGCATGGTCGCACGCGTGAACAGATGACGTGTGATCTCAGCCGTCGCCTCGGGTTCTGCAAGGATAGCAGCAAATAAAACCAAAAGATCATTATTAATCTTTTCGGTTACCGAGGCATCATCATCATCAACTGAGAAGAGCATGCGCCCGAACAAGCATGCGCCCAGAAATCATGCGCCCTGACCTCCATGCTTCTTATTCAAAGTATTCCAAAACTTATTCAAAAGTTTTAAAAACTTTGAAGGGGGTCTTGTAGAAGCATGAAATTTCACAACCAGAAAGCCCATGCGCCAGACACTACATGCGCCAGAACTCAGACGAAGAACTTCACAGCAAAGTCAATAACTATAGACATTTGAAGAAGGACTTTTTATTTATATATAAAAGTCTATTACATGTCTAGAAAAGGCTGTACAAAGGAGAATTTCTACAAAGGAAAGAGCCTAAGACTACAGCCAGCGGCCATCATGCGCCTTCAGATAAGGGCAGCGGCCACCATGCGTCTACAGATAGGCGCAGCATCACTATGCGCCACCAGTAAGGCGCAGCAGATATCATGCGCCTCCATCCAGGCGCATCCCATCATCTCTCCAGCAGCTCAGTTATGTGCATCCCTTCAGCCAAATTCTTCCAGCCAGGCTCACCTGGCCGAGCAGAGCCCAGTTATGCGCTGCTCTTCCAGCCAGGATCACCGGATAAGTGCTTCCATAAAGCATTTAACCCTCTGGCTGGAACCAAGGAAGAGAGGAGCACGGCAAAGCTGTGGCCAGAGGAGGCTTCGAAAGAGCCTCCAAAGCCCAAGGAAGACCGTGATCGAAATCATGGCACAAGGAAGCTCTCAACACAACCAGAGTGGGCGACACCCACTTTGAAGGAAGAGAAAGCCTAGCACCGCCATTCCGATCTACGGCTCTTCCCGAACAACGGAGACGAGGCCCGAGCATCCCTATCTTTGGATGCAACAGGCACCTTCCGCCTGCCTCGGAAGCCCTCGACTCCGTCTTTTGGATGTAACAGTCACCTTCAAGTGCATCAAAGACAACGCAGCGTCTCATCTTCACCCTCGGGGGCACTTCGTCAGCAGAAAGCACCCGTATGTTCAAGTTCATATTGGAAGTATGTGAGGGAATGAGAAGCAAATCTTCTCTTCATGCCACTATTTATAGGCCGGGCAGATCAAACCCACGCGCCAAGTGGATGGCCCTCCGAATTCCGTGCAATGAATTTACATTAAATGGATGAACCGGACGCCTCGAATTCAGCCAAACGGCTATTTATAGCACTCGAAGAGCGAGACAGCCGCATCATTAAAAGACATGTCCGATGCGCCAGCCAGACAGCGCATCACACGGACGCGCCCTTCGGTATTAGGTGCATCACACAGACGCGCCCTACAGTACTCGGCGCATTATAGAGGGTGCGCCCCCACACATCTCCATACCGAGTGGAACGCCAACCGACGCGCCCACTCAGCTGTCCATCGAACGTCACCAACATTAAATGCTGAACTGACAGAGTTGGCAGCACGCCTCCCAAAGTCTGAACAGTTGACAGCTTTATTCAGAAAACGAAGCATCGGCAACGTCAGCATCATCATGACTTCCGACGGCTACTGCCACGTGGCCACCCGCATGCGCCTCTACGGCCATGCGTCCAAACCAGCATGCGCCTCAAAAGCCATGCGCCTCAGACCCTTCATTGATCCCTAAAGACAGAAGAAGAGTCTCCGGTTGAAGTTTTGCATGTGCCTCAAAAGCCATGCGCCCCAGACTGATCTCTGATCCCGAAAGACAGAAGGAAAGTCGCCTGCATGCGCCTCAAAAGCCATGCGCCCCAAATGGTTTGTAACTCCTAAAGGTTATGAGCCGCAGCCTCCTCCTGCGCCCAATCCAAGGCGCAGCCCACCAGATCACTCCTCTCCACCAAATCCGAGATCTTCGAACCATGAGTCGACGACACGTGTCTTTTGACTCAACTCATCCAAGGTTTCAGCAACGGAAAGATCTTCTCCCTGCTACATGCCGGCTCACAATAGCAGTATGAAGAGTTCTTCCCCTCGATCAGGGCGCAGCATCCATGCTCCTCCATCAGCAACCTCCACGTGGCGTTCCCACACCGGCGCATCCTACATGCGCGCATGAGCAGCCAGCCTGCAAAACTATAAATAGAAGGATCATCTCCTTCACACACAGACAGAGACTCAGAAGATAGGACTCACAGAGAATCCACAACAGAGAATCACCAGAGAGGCAGTCCTAGACACTCAACGTCTTCCTCCTCTCAGCAAGCTCCAGCACCCAGAGCAATCAACACCTTCAGAGAACCGATAACCGCCGTTAGCCGGTCAACGGAGTCAACGCATTACCACTCGCTCCATTGGCACTAAGGACCCAGCTTAAACAAAAGTGTACTCCTAGGACTACATCTAAGTCCTATATTGTAACACTGTTCTGTTTGTATTAAAGTTTTCAATCAAACAATTTTAATGGCAAACAGCATCTAGACGCGAAGCTAAATCCGATAGCTCTGATTTGGTCGTCCGTCGGAAGCTTCCGACGTAGTGCTCGCCCGATAAGAATAGACCATTTGATGGGAATACAGGACTGGCAAAATTTGGCACACATGGTATCCGGCGCTCCGCTGCCTCTGGCCAGTCTGGCGGAAGCCAGCGTAAAGGCCCCGTACGGATTAGGGGACCATCTCCACGTGTCGGTCATGTCAGTGATCCGCAGATTAGCTGCAAGTAGACCGTCGGCCACCGGCTGACCAAGCCAATCTCTGACCCACTTCCAATTCCATCCAAAACTGCCCTCCCATAGGTTCCTAATTTTGTACCCCTGCGATGTTCGAGCGTTGGGCTGTAAGGTGTTTTCTCCTAACCACTACTCCAGACAGGCCGATGAGCGACCGTCGCCCAACTGAAGACAGATTACACGTTCTGTATTGTTGCATCCCCGAATTATGCGATGCCACGACGTCGAAGATCTGTTGTTAGTGACCGCCTCCGACAGATGGGAGAATCTGGAGTATCTAGCTCTCATGAACCTCGTCCATAACGAGCTTTCCATACGCAACTTCCACCACAGCTTCATGGAGCAGACGTCCACGATGTGGGCAAGTCTACTAAATTCCAGACCTCCTTCTTCGATGGGTTTAGCCATGGTCTCCCAACCGGACCAGTGGTGTTTGTCCTTGCCATCGCATTGACCCCAGAAGAACTTGGCGAAGAGGAATTCGAGAGAAAGGAGGACCTTCTTGGGAAGGGAGCATACGGCCAGGGTGTACAACAGGATGGAAGAGAGTACGTGTTTGATAAAGGATCATCTTGCCTCCAGGTGATAACGTTGCGTTGTGCCATCCTTCGATCAGTTTGCGGATCTTGTCTACAAGGTGCTCGTATATTCCCGAGTTAGACTTTTTGTACACCAGCGGGCAGCCCAAGTATAGGAAAGGATGGTAGGTCGTACCGAACGAGGTTATGTTGGATAGCAGGGCTGAGCGGGTTCTGTCGGCTTTGTGATGGGTATAGATGACGCTCTTGTTGTTATTGACGCGTTGTCCGGAGCATGTGGTGTATCTCGCGATCGTACTCAAAACTACCTCGATCGATCCGCTGTCTCTAGAGGAGAAGATAAGGATGTCGTCAGCGTACGCCAGGTGGGTGATAAGCAGACAGCTAGTTTTGGTGTGGAAGTGGTAGAAATCGGGCATTCTAGACATGCTATTGAGGCTTCTGCTAAGAGCTTCTCTCGTAATGATAAAAATGGTGGAAGAGAGGGGGTCCCCCTGTCTAATCCCGTGAGTTGATCGGAAGAACCCTGCTGTCCAGCCATTGATGATGGTGGAAAACCAAGCATTGCTGATAGATCTGAATATGATGTCAATCCAGGGTTCGGAGAAGCAGAAAGCCCTGAATACCCAGATCATGAATTGCCAGTCCAGACGGTCGTATGCCTTCTCCATGTCCAGTTTGATGGCCACGTTCCCCCCTCTGGACGGGAACTTCATACATGTGATCATCTCTTGGGCGAGGAGAATTTTGTCAGTTATGTTACGGCCTTTAAAAAACCCACTTTCCTCTTCTGAGATGATCTTGGAGAGGAGATCGGACATCCGGTTGGCAACGATCTACGATATGATCTTGTTGGTGAAGGTGCAAAGGCTGATAGGATGGAAGTTTTTGAAGGTTTTCGGGTTGTCTTTCTTGGGGATTAGGATGATGTTGGCGCAAGAAATGGAATTGGGGTATCTCGCCCTTAGAAAAAGGCTATAGTAGCCTCCAATAAGTCGGTTTTTAAGATGTCCCAACAAACTCTAAAAAGACCCCATTGAAGCCATCCGGCCCTGGAGCACTGTGTTCATTTATGGACCAGACAGCCGCTATGACCTCCTCCTCCGATGGGGTAGCCAACATGGTCTCATTCTCACTGTCACTGATGAGGGATGGGATTTCGGACAGGAGCGCATCGTCTTTAACGATAGGCTCTTTAGTGAAAAGGTTAGAGTAGAAGTTCTCCATCGCAGCCTGAATACCTTCCTGGTCGTCCACCAGGGCACCATTGTCGTCGTAAATCCGATGTAATTTTAATTTGTTCATGCGGCCTTTGACACACGCATGAAAGAACCGGGTATTCCGATCACCATCGGTGTCCCAGGTCAATCTGGCTTTTTGCCTCCAGAATTCCGTTTCAACTTTCAGCCTGGATTTAAGAAGCGCTCTGGTAAGATTGAGCGAGGCGCGGGCAGCCGGAGATCTTTCGATGGCAAACGAGGAATCAGTGAGGGTAACTTCGTCCTCTGCCACCTTAATAGCCTGGAAGATGTCTCCAAAAGCCTCTGTGCTCCAGGACATTAATGCCTTACGAGTGGCTTTAAGTTTGGCCGCCATCCGAACCAGGGGGTCAAGTTCCAAAACGGAGTTCCAAGCGGAAGCCACGACGTTCTGAAATTGGGGGTGATGCCACCAAAAGTCGAGGAAGCGAAATAGTTTTTAGTGGTTGTGTGGTTGTTGCTGATCTTGATAAGAAGAGGGGAGTGGTCCGATTCTGTGGAGTTCAGATGAGATAGGTTTGTGATCAGGCCCATGTCAGACCAACTGTCGTTGATTATCGCCCGATCCAAATGGGAGTACTGCCGTCGATGACCCTCTTGTATGTTGCACCAGGTGAATGCGCTACCGAGGAAGGGGATGGGGGTTAAGTTTCCGTGGAAGATGAAGTTGTTGAAGTCGTCCATCGCAGGCTGGGGGGCGTGCGGCCACCAGATTTCTCCTCTCTACAGGACACCGTATTGAAAACTCCGATGCAGAGCCACGGGAGACCTTGGTAGGTTAATGCAGCTTCCAACAGGTTTTCCTAAAGCAATCTTCGCTCGAGGATGTCACAACTACCACGGACGGCGAAAAGGATGAAGCGGAACTTGAGGGCCGGATTTTCAACCCATCAAGATAGAGCCTGAGGCAAGTCTTTTATGGTGCCAAATTTAAATTCTGGCGCGAAAAAATCCAGATGTCATTACATCCTATGATGGCATGAGGGAATCCTAGCTTGAGTTTAGTGGCTTTGATTCTTCTTTGAGCAATTTTTGGTTCAATATTGATAAAGAGGTCTATTCGATTAGTTTTCTTGAGGATGAGGATTCTATTCAGCGTCGGTTTGTTTCCAAGCCCTCTTACGTTCCAGGAGATGATGCTAAGCATTTAATGTGGTAGTAGGAGGGAGGTGATTGAGCTTCATGGCGGACCTAGTTGTCATAGCCGTCTGCTGCTTTTGTTTATTTTTGTTCTTCTTGGAGGAGGTTTTTTTTTGTGGGTGTGATGGTGGACCCGTTGACTCTAGTAGTATTGCTAGTCCAATCGGGTTTGCTGCTACCATTGACATCTGTGGAGGAGGTAGTAGAATCATTATCATATTCTTCTAGGGTGCATAAGGGGTTCCCATGGTCCAGGAAACCCACTTCTTTGGCTTGCCAGAACATACCGGTTAAAGTAGGGTTGAAGCCGGGTTTGAACGTCTGCTGTGTGAGGAGGAGGGTACCGAGGGGGCCCAGCATCTGTCGAGGGGATAGTTGGCTCGGGTGTGAGACGAGTTGGATGAGCGTCGAGAAGCCGGGGGTCAGTGTACTGCTCAAGGCGGCTCTCCGTCTGGACCTCTCCAGGCTGATGAGGGCGGTAAGTGGTAAGAGGGGGAGAGTGAGAGTCCACGGGAGTGGGGATTATGAGCTCAGATATGTTGTGGGTTGAGAGGGGGGGTGGCGCAGTAGGAACGATATCAATGCCTAGGTGTTATGTGCGAGAGGGGTTATACCGCTCGGCAGAACCGCCGGGCTTAGGCGAATCTGGCTGGACGTCTCCGTCGGGGAAGGACGAAGTGGGCTCACTTGAGTTATCGAAATCACTGTCAGAAGTGATGCATGTGAGGAGTTCAAAAGAATCGTTGAGTGAGAAAGCAGGTGGATTGAATGGGACGATAGCGGAGCTAGTCATGACGGTCGGACGGTGGCAGGGCAGTCGTAAAGGACCGTCAATCAGGAGGGTAGGATTGGAAGGCGAAGTTTGATTGTCAGTGACAGGGTCTCGGTGAGCAGCTGGTGCACGCGGGTTGCGTGGGCTAGATTTCTTTAGCTCTGGGTGGCATGGAAGCAGTGTTGCACTAGATAACCGCTCATCTGGCAGTGTTTACAAAAGATGATGTTGTTGTCATAAACCAGCGGTTGGCGGTGTGTTTTATCTCCGAGTTCGATCACTATAAGTTTGGGAGGGTCATTCGTGAGGTCTAACTCGACAGAAATCTTCGCGTAGTTGCACTTGGAGATATTGCGGGTTTCTTCTGCGATAGCTACCACGGTCCCAAAGGAGCTGGCTATCCGTTTCAGGGCAGCTGCGGGGAAGCAAACCAGGAAAAGGTTGGGGAGGGTCATCCATGTGGATATGATTGTCTAGTCAACTTTGGGGTTGAAGTTCGGAGACAATTTGACGATTTTAACGGTCTGTGAGCTGATTCTGGAGGTGCCCTTGGCCCGGACTACTGAATAGTCCAGTTCGGATGATAGGTGGAGGAACATGTGCTTGGGGTCAAGCGGAGCAACCCGGTAGGCTGCGGAGAGGCCCCACCTTGCGACAGCTTCCATGAATATCGTGATTTTCGGGCATCCGGATCCAAATTTGAGGACAAACGTATTAGTGAAGGAGGAGGATAGGGAGGAGATTTCCAACGCGCGCGAAGGGGACTTGGATGGGGTAGCCGGCGATTGGTGGTGGGAAATCTACGTCCGAAAGCTGAATCTCAACCACCGGAGGGGGTAAATGCCTCCTACGATCTGGCCGGAGAGCCTCGACATAAGAGGGGGCACGAGGGGGACCACCGCACTGGGGATGGCCGAGTGAGAGGAGTCTCCGGGTGGGACCACTGTACAGGGATTATCCGATGTGGAGGAGAGTCCGAGAACGTCGGGAGAGGTGTGGTCAGCGGGGTGTGCATGGTCCAGAGGGGACGACTCCTGCTCTCTAGCGGGGGGGTGAGGTGCATCACGGGGTGGCACGCTGGTTAGGGCGACCAGAGGTCGGAGATGCCATCGAAGAGGCAGGCACGCGCATCATGCCCACGAGAGCACCTCCGACAGAAGTCGGCGCCGAAGAGGGGTTGGATGTCGGCGGGGCAGAGCCAGCGCCAAAAGGTGCGTGGCAGGAGGGAGGGAACGTGATAGACGGTGTAGCACCACGCGCCAGGAGGGCGTTGGGGTACGCAATGCCAGCATGGCCAGGAAGAGAAGCGACATTCACCGGGGTGGGGAGCGGGATCGCTCGAGGAAGCGCCTGGCCTACAAGGTTGGCGCAAGACATAGCGTGCACCGAGGGGCAAGGAGGGCCACCTCCTGTCGCGGGTTGAGCCGGATTGGGGGCGCAAGTCGCAGCGTGCGCCATCGGGCGATAGGAGCCAACACCTGGCACTGGAAGCGCCGGAGGATAACACGGTAGAGGGGTGGCGCAAGTCATTGCGGGCGCCAACGGCCGGGGATAACCATCACCATAGGCAAGTTACGCCATGGAGGGACACATGTGCCACGGGAAGAGGGGGATAGCCCACCACGTGAGCTCCTGCGCAAACCGTGGGTTGCGCCAGGGAGTAGCTAGTTGGTGGCGCCAAGGGGAGGGCACGTGTGCCCAAGGAATAAGGGGGTGGCCTGCCACGTGGGCCCCTGCCTCCCAGGAGAGGGACTTGGGGCACAATTCATGGGTTGCGCCAGGTGTTGGCCAGCTGGCGCCCAGAGAGGAATCCCGTGAGCACTAGGCGCAAGGGGGTTGCGCCTAGGCATGTCTGCACGTCGCCCGAGGGGGGAATTGGAACTGGAGCCTCGGGGGCTGGAATGGGGAAAGGACAGCTGGAACTCGGGTCCAAGTCCCGTCACGCCACCCGAGGGAAGATAGCATAAGGTGGATGCGACCCCTATCGGTTGGGGCGCTGGCGCATAGCCCGAGGCTGGGGTAGGCGAGGCCGCTGGGCCAACGGCGCTGGCCGCTGCGACTGATGAAGGGACAACCTCGCTTGGGTCAGGCAAGGGGGGACCGACCCGATGAGGCTGGGAGGGGCGTTCCTAGCCTCGAGCACAGCGCCCTTCGTCGGGGATAACGCGGGCAAAAGAGGCGAGGGGCGAATGGGAGGCGACGCCAGCGGAGGGACGACGTTCGGGTGAGACCGTACCCACCAGCGCCCTAGTAGGGCTAGCTGCTCTTCCGTCCATTCGAGGGTGGGGGAGCGCCGAGGTTGGATGGGGAGGACCCAGGTGGGGTTGGTTGCTGCGACGGCCTCGGCCTGGGGAGATAAGGGTGGCGGAAGCGCCGTCTCCGCCTACGACTGGAAGACGAAGAAGGGCGCGCGCCGGTGAGGGTAGGTAGGAAAGCCTATCCAGCTTTCTGCGGCCAGCGCGAGGGCGGTGTTGAGGAGGAAAGTTGGGGGAATGGCGGAGACGGGGAGAGGGGGGAAGCCGGGAGAAGGGGGGGGAATATATATATATATATATATATATATATATATATATATATATATATATATATATATATATATAATTTAAGAATTTGATGTGCAGGCCTAGTCTTTATTTAAGAAACAATGATGTCAAAGACCGGAGCTCTTGGTCTTGCATCAGGTGACTCAGGTCCATGGTCGGTCCTATGATTTATGGGACCTATGACAAAATCTAAAATTTGGACCATTTTTCTCACGTAAATAAATTTTTTTTATGTATTTTTACAAGCAAAATCATCAATCAAGCTATCATATTTTTTTTTCCAAATTGGAGCGCATGTTTTTTTTTTTTTTTCAGATTGGGACTTTGTTTTAATTTTTTTTAAATTTTTTGATATACCTAATCTATTTTAAAATTATGGGACCTTACAAAACTGGGGGCCCAGGGGTCTCCCACCTCGCTCGTGCCCTGGTCTGGCGCTGCTCAGGTCTTGGAGGTTCTAAATTGTGTGATTACATATTACTTCTCATTCAGGTATTGATCATTATTCATTTTATTATATGTTCTCATCAACAGAAAAAATTGAGGTCAGGTTTAGACAATTTAACGACCACTACTTCCTCGATCTAAAATATCTTTATTATACTATGTAATGTGCTTGAATATAGATAATTTGAGCTTTGGTTATTTTGTTTAGTAACTAACTACAGATTCAATTATAATATACCATCAAGAACATCTCCAAAGTTTTGATAAAGACATATAATATTATATTTAAAAATATATAAATAAATAAATTTAGGGTCATAATTTAAGTTTCGCACAGGACTTCACTTATTAAGGACCGGCCCTGCCCCGGGCGTTGGTGCTGAATATGGCGTCGAAGTCCTCGAGCGCGGTGGAGGCTTTGGTCGGGTACTTGGGGTCCAGGACGCCGGCGTTGTGGACCACGATGTGGGCCTGGGCGCTGAACGCCTCTTCAGCGAGGTCGAAGAGCGACTTGACCGCCTCCGGGTCGGAGACGTCCGCTCTGTTGGTCACTGCTCTGGTCCCTGAGCTGGAGTTGATTTCCGCGGTGAGGAGGTCGGCCTGGGCGGAGTTGGCTGCGTAGTTGAGGACGAGGTTGGCGCCGAGGGAGGCGAGGTGGAGGGAGATGGCGCGGCCGATGCCGCCGGTCCCGCCGGTGACAAATCGCGGTCCGGCCGGTCAGAGGAAGAGCCATTGAAATTTTTGTTGGTCGAGTTGGGATTTGCTGTTATTATTATAGATTTGGGTTCTACTTATTTATAGAGGTCGATCGAGAAGAAGCATACTGTTCTACTGAGCTAAACGAGTTTGACTAAATAATTTAATTTAATTTAATTTAGAATGTGGTTTCATTCAAGGTGCAGCAGATGGCTGGCTTAAATGAAAGCCTTCACTGCTGACATAAGTGCTGACGATGATAGCTAATTAATATGATGTGGTGTTGATTTTATTTGGGGTTAATTATGCTGAGTATTTGAGAACCATTCATACTCCAAAAATAATTACACTGACCACCTCTTTTCTTTAGAAATTTTATTAACTATAGGGATGGTTCAGTGCTACTAATTTTTGTAGAAAATAGATATAGAGAGGTTCCGTGTAATTAGTTTCAAAGCATGAATGGTCCGTGTAATAAGTGTAAAACATATAGATAGTTAATACAATTAACCATTTTTTAATTGAATTTGAACTATTCTACTTATTGAAGCATTAAAAAAAATTGGCTTAATTTCAACTCGATACTTTCAACTATTCAAGTTTTTCAATTTGATATCCTAAACTTTAATATCATACCAATTAATATCTCAACTACTGAATATTTTCAATTCGATACCCTCCGTCAGTTAGGGGTTAATTTTTTCGTTTCAACAAAATAAATAATATTTTTTCAACCAAATTATCTGCCACCTCTTAGTAGTATTGGAAGTGAGCAACAATGAGGGGAGTATTTTTGTCATTTAGGATTTTTCGTTAACATTCTTAGGATATTAAGGTGTACAATTATATTTGAGGTATTTAGTTTTGTAATATTAAAGCTTATGGTATGAAGTTGAAAAACTTGAATAATTGAAGATATCAAGTTAAATTTTAGCCTACGTTTTTTTGGAGAATTTTGTACGACTAGTTTTACTTTCTGATTAAGGTTCACAAGTCACAATAACATAACATTTGATGTAATTTAACACATGCACAAAGTTAACAGGAATGTAAAGTACATAGCTAAAGAGTTTAACATAAATGTGAAACAAATCTAGCGAAGACAAATCCACTGCTAAATATAAGGCTGTGTTTGATTGGGCTTTTTTTCCATGAAAAATATTTCCATCACAAATTTTCAACCATTGTGTAATGTTTGATAGCTTATATTTTTCATGGAATTATTTTCCAAAAAACTATCATTTTCCTTATTTTCATCTAAAATGGTGGAAAATGAAACTTGTCCAACCCAAAGGAAAATATCATTTTCCATGAAAAATAACTATTTTCCGTGGAAAATAATGGCAATCAAACACCCAAATTAAGTTTTCCATGAATTTTTTTTTAAATTTCATGGAATTTTTTTCCTAGAAAAATAATTCCGTGGAATTATTTTCTTTTCCACATATTTTCCACCTTGCAATCAAACACACCTAAAAGAAATGCAAAAGAAAAAGAAAACTAGATCGAAAAAAATTTCATGGAATTTTTTTCCTAGGAAAATAATTCCGTGGAATTATTTTCTTTTCCATATATTTTTCACCTTGCAATCAAACACACCCTAAAAGAAATGCAAAAGAAAAAGAAAACTAGATCCAAAGAACATCGATCTGGGTAATAACACTTGAATTCGAAGGATAGTGTCCTACCAAGTTCACAGGTACTCTGAAGGTAAGATCTCCAATTTCTCTACAGAAGCTGCTTCTAATTACAGCCCTAATCCGTACACCTCTGGGCACTCCTGCTCATATATGCTTGGAAAAACCACGTACTCAGAAAGATGTTACAAGATACAAAAAATCTTGTCACATAAAAAAATAGTAAATATCATACACAACACATGGCCAGGGCACAACTACACTAATCATCTACGTAAATACAAATTAAGGATAACATTCGCATGTGTGGGCTGTCAAGACTAAGGGGTGTAACTATTGCAGCTTATCGGAATCTCGTAGTTTATAATACTGCAACTCAACTCATCCGATGTTCACAATCTGTAATAAGGTTTCTAATGTTGCTTATAGACATGTCAATGGATAGTCGAAAATTTGAATCTGATTCGATTCTGTATCCGAACTTTCAGATATTATTCAAAATTCAGAATATCGAATTCGGATATCCGAATATTTTTCGGATATTATCTTTATTCAGATACAAATTTGGATATTAAGGTATTTGAATCCGTCAATATCCGATTCGATTTTAAATTGTAAATTTTGGATATCGGGCCCAGGTATCCAAAATTTCTATATATATTATAGTATAATGTACATGTAATATATATTAATTACTAGAGAAGATTAAAGTATTTTATTCCCAACTGAGTTTTTACACAATTCAATTCATTTATTACATTTCTACCTTTATATTTTAATACAATGTATACATAATAATAATATATATATATATATATATATATATATATATATATATATATATATATATATATATATATATATATATATATATATATATATATATATATATATATTAATTATAATTTACAACACAAGAGCAACATATATATATATATATATATATATATATATATATATATATATATATATATATATATATAGAGAGAGAGAGAGTCTGGCCTGTGCAATGCAGGGCATCTACAACGTCGGAGGACTGACGAAAAATGGCCACGATCTGAGATGGCGTAGGATAGAATGGGGCGTCCCATGCAAGAAAACTCAACGGCTAGGGGCGTCGCACGGGCGGTCGATGACCAGCACCATTCTACCACAGGTATATATAAACGACGGCCGACCACGAGCCCGTCGTGCAGCACCCAATGGACGACGGGAAGACGTTGTAAGGGCGTCGTGCGCATAGAACGGGTGGTTGGGCGGCATCGACTATCGTAGGCATCGTGAAGATGTCGGGGGCGCCTTCGGCGTCGGGGGCGAAGCGAGGTGTTGAGTTACCGGCGTCGAAAGACGTCGGCCGTCCCGTGAGGCTCGGGAGCGCGCAGAGTGCACGAGGCGTACGTGTGGGGAGATGATAAAAAAGCCAGTATGGACAAGATCCGCACGAAGAATCCGAAGCGACAGGATGACCGGCTAAAAGTCGTATACTGGAAGACACACGATTTAACTGAGCCTGCACGTGCTGAATATATATATATATATATATATATATATATATATATATATATATATATATAACATGTGTGTGTGTGTGTGTGACCGGCTAAAAATCGTGTACGGGGAGACACACGATTTAACTGAGCCTGCACGTGCTACATATAGTGTCTTCCCGTACACGATTTTTAGCCGGTCACACACACACACATGTTTTATATATATATATATATATATATATATATTCACACATGTTTTATGTATATATATATATATATATATATATATATATATATATATATATATACATAAAACATGTGTGAATATATATATATATATATATATATATATATATATATATATATATATATATATATATATATATATAACATGTGTGTGTGTGGCCGACTCAAATTGAGCGTTCTTGAAATTTTTAACAGAAATGAAAGGGCTCAAATAGAACAATATATAGAGTAAGTCGAGCATTCTTGGAATTTTCAATAGAAGATCAAAGGGCTCAAGTCGAGCAATTGAATTTGGTTTTTGGATATTCGGATAATAACTAAATTTTTAATATTTTGAATTTCAAATATTCGAATAATAACATTCTAATTTTTTTAGCTGATATGATCGGAGATTATCCGATATACCGCTAGACTAGACGAATATGAATTCGAAGTGTCAAAAGAGACATTTGTTCGGATATCGGATCAGATTCAAATATTATAAAAAAAATCAGATATGGATGTTATCATATCCGTACTGATAAGCATCCATTGACACCCATAGTTGCTTGTTGGAGGCTCACGGTCATCGAGAAGGATCATGTGTAAAGAGTAATCCAAAGTGTAGTAGTTGTCCTCCCTACCCAATGCTACCATCCCAGTCATGTTCACAACATGTCTAATCAAGAATCAAATACCGTCATGAGTCCAATAACAATCCAAGAGTTTATAAATCATATTATCGATAATCCAACTAGATCAGTGAACCAACACCATCCATATACACATCCTACCCATTACGACGTACGATAAGTCATGTACGAGAGTACGTGCCCTAGTATGAATGCATAAGTCATATTCTGAGTCTAAGTCTTGTCCAAACATGTACATCGAGATATACAAATATCATAACATGTTTATTGCAGTCAACCAACTATCTAAGTCCAATATCTTACCCGATTGACTCCTACGATCTATTGCACCCGAGCTGCTCGAACGCTCGGATATCCATATAAGAGACATACAAGCACAAGAACGATGACTAACAACATAAAATATATATTATGTACTGTAATACTAATGCCAAGGTATACTTAATTACCTAGTTGAAGTTTGGTTCACGTATTGAGATGAACCAACGGTCATGAAAATATACGTCGAATGTGTCTACAAGCCCATTATGATAATAACATATAACCCCTATTTTCCCAAAAATACTGAATAAACATTTTTCTAGATAGATTATTAATATTCTTAAAAAAAAAAATTTCTAAAAAAACAAACCTAACCATCAATATTAACTAATTAATTATATGAGTGTTAATTAGTAATTATTAATTAGTTAAATAAGGCAGATGGTTAATTACGGATCTAGAAGATTCTAACTAACTCCCTAAAAAACCAAACCAACTCCCTAACAACCCTAACTAACTAACTAACTAATCTCATATCGGGAATGTGCTTAATTAGGGGATAATCTATTACTCCCAAAACAGATCTTAAATGGAAGGACGTGAGTGGGCAGAGTGATTCTCAAGAACAAATTTTCATCACACACTCTGCATAAGAGAAACTTCGAGAATTGCTTCTCAAAAAGATCCTGAAGTCTCTATCTCCAAGAGGGAGGAAGAAGAAGAGAAGGAAAGAAGAAAGGCGGAAGAAAAAAAGAAGGCAACTTTGCTGTGGTGATGAAGGTCACCATTGCTCAAAGCAATATTCGTCTTTATACGATCCGCTTTCCGGAACCAGCAAGTTCTCAAAGAACTTCTAGAACGCTCGTTATTCAACTTTTTGTGACTCGAACAGGCTCCCTGGACTCAACGAACTCCCTTTTCTCTCTTCTTTGGTGCATCTTACAAAGGAGGCCAGGAGACTCTATTTATAGAGTGGAGTGAGACTTTACATTTTTTTCTATCCGATGTGGGACTAAAATAATAATACTCTAAAATAGAGTTTGATATTTTAGATCATCCCCCAACCAGCATGGTCATGTGCCAGTCCACACCTACCCCCCTCCCACCAGAGCACGCCCGTGCATGCATGAGGCATCCTGGATTCCGTGTCTAAATCTGAGTCCGAACGACAAAAATCAACTTGCTTCCTTGTTGGAATTAATCATTTTTCCTTTTAGGAAAATACTCCCACATGGTACCCACTTGTGCCCCACTACACTTCATGTGCATACCTCACCACAAGCAAAGCATTGTATTGAGATACTTACCATTTGGTGTAGCTGATGTGTGCCTATCTTTCCAAGTCTAAAGAAAAAAATACCAACAATTCTTCACATATCTCGATATATGGATTGAACGTTCCCCACAGTGACTGCCCATTATGCATAAGGATAGATGTCGATTCGATTTGAATCTTCTCACATGGTTCAAACAACAGTATGATATAAGAATGGACTTGTAGCTCCCCTTCCCGAAAATTTTCAAAATATTTTCATATTATTTATTTGATTTAAATATGATATATTTATTACTCTTATATATTATTAATATTGATTATAGTTAGAATACTTTATTGTCTATGTGGAATTTTGTGGTATACATATATGTATAAATACCAGGACACATATATTATATAGGCAGGTAAATATATTTATAATTTAATGACATATATATACATATATTTATGTTATATACATATATATATTACATATATGTATGAATGTGTATGTATATATATAAAGGTATATGAGCGGGTATATACAAATATAAATAGGCCCATACGTTTTTGGGACTAGTAGACTGTACAAATGATATACATACCATTATTTGATTTATTAAATTTTGTTATTAATATTATTATTATGTTATTGGGATTGTTATTTAACATTATTATTTTATTGGTTATGTTATTTTATTGTCAAATAGATATTATATATGTGTGAATGTATGTGCATATAAATAGTATACATGTGTGTATTTGTATGTATATATAAATAAATATATTATATGGATATGTGTATGTGTATATATATAAATGTGTGTATATATAAATATATAAATATATATATATAGGTGTAAATATATATATATTGTATATATATGTGTATATAAATAATTTATTTGGAAATATATTTTATATTAATGTTAAATATCTTAGATTAAATATGGTACTTATACACAAAGTATATATGTGTATTTATAAATATATATTGTGTATTTGTGTAGATATATATATGTATACATGTAAATAAACATTTATGTATAGATGTAGATATATATATTATTTAAACCCAAAGCAAACAACCAGGCCGGGCCAGCCCAGCATAGGCCAGCCCAACCCGGCCAACAGTATAGCAGCCAACCAGCTGAGCCGAGCCCAGCACCAGTTCGTACTCGAATCTGAGTACACAGTCGAGATAGAGAGGGAGACCCGTATATATATTCGAACAGAGGGGAGAAGTTTGAAACCCTAAAACCAAAACACTCGCCACCACCTACGCCTGCACGCCCCTCCTCCACGCTGCGCGCGTGCCGCCGAGGGCCACCGTCGGCCGATCGCCGTCACCGCGGCAGCAACAGGGAGAACCGAGCATTGACAGCAGCAGGGTGCTGCGGGAAGTCAACTTCGCGATCCAAGACCTCCCTCCTCGGTCGACGAAACTTCGTCCCGATTGCCCAGGTACGACCACAATATAACCAACTTCCATTTCCTTCAAACATTTCGTCTTGTTTTGCATTATGCGCATCGTATAGCGAGCTCGAAGTTCCCGAAAAACTTTTCGGAAACAGAACGTATAGGACAGTCCAACACCCCTTTTTGGAAGACAATTTGCAGCCAATCCATCTACCGATTTGGAAATCCTTTTAAATAGATTTATAGACAATATGAGTAGGATTAAAACCCAACTTTTAGATTGAATTTTCATTCATTATGCAGTACGAAAATCCCATGTGAAAGTCAAAAAAATTTGGTGAAACAGTTTTCAAAAATCAATAAAATCTCCCGATACGACGTGCGTCCCGCCATCCCGGGTGACGTGGTAGCGAACGAAAGCATCGAAAGGTGCATAACGGCATCGTGGTCATGTGAGCTTTGACGGAATTCAAATTGGTCACGTGTGCGCGACAAATTTGATGCGTATCCGTCAAAATTTACCGTATCGACCAATTTGCACAAACTCCAATTACTTTGTGCACGCTCGTCAGATCGAGACTTAACTTACGCCAGCGGGACCGTATCATTTTTTTGGTCATGTATGCCAAGTTTGGTCCGATTCTGAGACAGTCGATTGGACCGCCGTTTTGCGGGCCCCACGGTCTGACTCAACGGACGATTTTGTGCACGGTCCGCCGGAATCCAACTCTGGACATACTGTTGGGTTCGTATCAAAAAATCGAACCTGTTGACATATAGTTTGACGACTTTAGAGACCATTGACTCTGACACGCTTTTCGGTACAAAGCGGGTCCAACAGCGGACATCGTTTTTGTCCAAAATTACCGTTTTGCCCCTGTGTCCTTAATTAGACTTAAGGACAGGCAATCCTAGCTAATTTGACTATTATGAGAATGTTGGTAATGTTTATTTCAACATCTAAAGACTTCTGCATGTGTTGACTGATTGTGGCTCATTGAGTGGTATAGTATTATTGGTTTCTCCAGCTAAAGACCTCAGGCAAGTGCACTTTCTGATTGCTTTCGATTCATAGTAGTCTTTTCATTTCATGTCTATATATATCTTGCTACTTGTTGACACGCTCCTCACACGGAATAATCGGGAGGAGAAATATCTTAGTAGACATGTGGACTACCCAGAACTATCCCCCGTGTCTTTCGTGAATGATAGCAGCTGCACACGACACGTGCAGTGTGCAATATTTACCCCCTAGCCGTTCACATGTCGAAACAGATATTTCACACCACCTAGGTAGATGTCTTTTATTTTTCTTTTCATCTCCACCGTGCCATGTCATCAGTTACTTTCTAGCTTTCATATTCCATATGTTATTTTTATGTTAATTCTATTATATTTTTGCATTGCCGTTGGTTTGTGTACTTGTTCCATTCCTGACTGGAAACCAATATTTTTCAGGTTTAGCCGCGATCACTCTTAGTACTGGGAAGACATGGGTATGTTGAGGCTGACCTAGATAGTGGAACTAGTTGTCATTTTCATTAATTGTGAGAACATTATATTTTCCTTCAAATATAATATTGTAAATGTTGTAATAAATTTAGAAATGTGAATGAGCAATAAAGTTTATTTTTGAGCATTTATTTTCTTGCGGGCTTGACAGCGTTCTACCGTCGACTCTGCGGCGTAGGCTGGCTTGGACACGTCTCGTATCCGAAAAAAGCGGGTGCGGGTCGTGACAAGTTTTTGTGGTGGCCCATGCAGGCTTATTTTCGCAAGAGATTGCGAACTCGTGATGGTACTTAAGTTAGTCGTACCATTGCGAGCCTGCGCTCAGGAAATGCTCATTCACAATTAGGATTGAAATGATTTAGGAGGATAACTAGGATCAGGGTCCCTATTAATTTGACTAATTGGGTAGTTAAGATTGTCTGATAAGTCATGCCACTTAAATACAAAATTGTTAAATTTAGGTAGCTTGTCAGATCTCTATAGATACACCATTACTTTTGATATGACAATGTGATCCAATGTGGATATACTATTCGCTTGATATGTTGGGATTCCCTAGAATTAAAGCTTTAATCTTGATGAACTGTTTAATTTTCTTTTGCTTTATTAGATATAAATCTTACATCATGAGTTAGAATTATTTTTTAAAAAAAATTCTCTTTTGCTGTAAGGAGTTAGTTTATAATTTCTGATTCTGTTATTCGTGTACGAATCTCGAGTTAGATTTGATTCAAAGTTTTTCCCTCAACTATTTGGAATATATTTGAGATAAATGTTAGGATGTCCTTATTTTTCTTATCGTCAGTTAATTCCCCCGGTCAACCTTTTACTTTAAGGATTGAGACTTACAGGCAAGCGTTTACGCTTTCTACCATAGTCAACTAAGTCTAATCCCTAGCAGCTCTTTGACGTTCTTAGGAATATAGTTAGAGTAATTAAACGACTGCGATGACTAGACAGCAGCGCACTGTCGCCAATTACCTGAGAACGGAGAGTGTGGGTTTACTGCAGCCAGCAGCGCACTGGCGAGGCACAACCCATAGAATTGAAATTATTTCGAGGATCATAGGTTATAGAACATTGTTAAGACTATACCTTTGTTGACCTCTTTAGATCTTAGATACTCTTGTGTCAATATAAGGTAGAGTACCCGATAGCCTATCACATTTGAATCACGGAACCAAGGTTTACCCCAGCCAGAGTATACGGGCGAGGCAAAATTCTTGGTAAAATGACTTCAGGCGTGATTGTCAGTTTAGGATACTATAGAGGATAGAAAATGCCCTGTATGTCCTTTAAGACCCAATGCCAATACTAGTGGAAGCTCTGTAAGTGGTAGCATGCCCCTCAGCTTAGCATCATGTGGTCCTTGTGATTTATTAACAAGATAAATGACTAATACTAATAGGTTTACCTGGAGTATAAAATTCAGAAGTCCATAAGCCATTAGTCGACTAAAGCCTTATGGATAAGAATATAATAGGTTGACTGTATAGGCAAGAACACCAGGTAAGGATTTGATTTTCTCAAAACTCGAACTATTTGTGCCTCCTTTCCAAAAAAAAAAAAAATCTCGCCTACTTATATTTTGACTATCTTGACCAATGCTGCTATTACAGCCTAGTTTTGCAAGCTTACTCTTTTATCGATCTTGATTCGAGACATATGTTTATTAGGGACGTCCGCTAACATATTGTCTAATCAGAATCATTGTATTATGGTCTGATCAACCATGATGCATTTGTTTCGCTCTCCATCTAATTACCCTACGTGGATTGAGATGTAGATGTCTCTAAGATCTCATCCGCAATTGCTTTGACAATTCCTCTTAAATTATGCATTCGTCTTTGAATCACGTAATTATATTCAGCAACATCTCTCTTGAACTCTTTATTGTTTTTGTCTTTCACTGATTGGAAAGACGAAAGCTCGTAATTGATAAATGGATACCGAGTATCCCCATGGCTATGATAGTTGTATATACAAGTGCAGCTACCATCGGCCAGCCCTGTGACTGGAACCTTGCCTTGAGTTACTCGTTCTCTTCTCGACCCTCAAGCTACTATCAGAATCCTTCTAACCTAGTTATTCCTAAAACCATATCCTAGCTTCTAAGATGGGTAGACTGTAAGCCTTCTAAAAATTTTGAGATATACGAGGATTTCCGAGTGATTAGAATAACTTCCATTAGGATGATGATTAGTGCCCTTGGACTCTCATTTTCATTTAGACCATTTTGTGTCTCCGACCGTGTCATTAATATTCGGAGCACGAGACCAGCTGTTATCTTTCAACAAATTTCATATGCAAGATCTAGACGAGTCCACCTTCATCTAGGTATATCATGTCCCACTCAAACCCGTCCCCTTGTACTCTATTTTTGTACTACGACTTTTAGATTAAAAAGGACTAACTATAACCCTTACCATAGTACCGGTATACTTTTTGACTCCCATTAGAACCTCAGCCCCGACTCAATTCCTTTGACCCAATATATGGTTGTGATCTACTCGAAGCCCACTATGCACATGCCACTAGTGTGCTACCGAATTGATGTAGTGCCCCTACCCGCAAGATGACTTATGATGGATGGTTGGTTCGATGAAGCCTTGTTGGACTTGGGATTATGCGAAGGATCGCTTGGAAGGCTATACGATCGTGGCGGGAATCGTCCTATGAATGTGAGTAGTGTTGAACCCTTCAAAGATCCTTTAGCTTCACGCTTAAAATAAAGGATAGTGTGCTATGTTTTCTTATTGTGTTGCTCAATAACACCTTGCATGAAATTTGGAAAGATAATGAAAGATAATAATCACCTGAACGTAAACTGTTGTGGCTAAATAAATTATATGCTTGTACACTGTTGCGATGAAATACATGACAGGTGAAGGCAAAGTCCCAAATACTTGGGCGGTGAGTATATCGAGCTTTGGCTCGATGAATAGATGGCAAAACAGATGTTAAGACCCAAGAACTGGACAGTGAGTATGCTTGATTTGCATTCGAATGAATATAAGCTAAAACAGATGCTAAGTCCCAGGAATTGGGCGGTGAGTACATTGAGTTGGTTGGAAAGATGTATGGTATCAAAGATATGGTACAAGGGAGTGGGTAACAATATTCTATTATCCTGTTGCCGATGTAGAATGTTGATTACGCCAAGCTCCTGAAAAGATGGTAAGATGGCTAGATGGCAAGATGGTAATATGAATGAGAATGGTGGCTGAATTACTTAGTTTTCCTTATCATGCATTATATGTTTTCTTCTTAGATAAGTTGCATATAGTTGCATGGTCATGGACAACTTGTCGACAAGGTGGTTTCTCAAATGGTATTCCTGGGCCATGGAACCCGGTTCGTCCTGGGGGAAACCAATGCTGAAGTAGTAGCAGTACTGAAGTAGTAGCACGGTATACAGGACTTGCAGTGGGGCTAGCTACCTGCACTGGCAAGGGCGCTGTATACCTGTAAGTCGGTCCAAGATGGCGTGTCGCCAGTGACCTTCATATAGATAGGTCCGGTGCTAATGATGTCTTATGCAGGCAGAGTAAGTTATTACTCAAATATAGGAAAGGATGTCGGCTGTTGGTAAGAATCACCTAAATGGTGATATTTATATTGAATCATGATATTGTTCCTAACAATGTCTTGTGCAGGCAGAGTAAGTATTATAAATGTACAGGGATGGCTATACGACCGTGGGTAAGAATCACCAAAGGGTGATAACAGTATACTTTAAATTATGTTGGCTATGAGATTTGCATGCTTTATTTCTTGTCAGCTATTACATGAAATTGACCCTAAGGCAACGAGAAAGACCACTGATAATAATGTTCTGTAACATGATTACTTAGTGTTGTCTTCTTAGGTGAGTTGGGCCAGCACCGCTCGCCAGTACATTGATGATGTACTGACCCACGTTGTGGGCAATATTACAGGTGTTCGCTTGGGGGAAAATCCTATGAATCAGTGCTTGGCATCGATGAATCGGATGGATGTGCAGAAGCTCTTCTTTCAAGACGATGTCTTCTGCTATACGGGACATAATGTATGGAACAGGGGAACTCAGTTATACCAGTGAGATTGTAGCCAAATTGGCAAGTTTATTGTAAAGAAGTCGGTATATTCATTTGTAGCCTAAAGGACAAGTATATACATTCAGTTGGCTATTCAAGAGTCTTGTAATCAGTTGTAAACTTTGTATTCCGCTGAAAGTCTTGTAATATATTATGATTATCAATAAAGAGATACATTTCTTCATATCTTGTGTGACTTCAATTTATCTGCTTGGTTCTGCTGCGTTGTCGATGTTTTCTGAGAATTACCAGGAACTGTAATAGTTTTGCCTTGTACAAGTGTAATCTAGAATTGTACGGCATCACGCCTAGTGGCTAGTTTTTGATCCTCCGGGATTGGGGCGTGACAGAATGGTATCAAAGCACGGCTTTACGTCCTTGGATTCCTATTCGATTTATTTCGAATCAATGTTGCTACTAAGATGATTCTTTGCTGCTTCCGCGATGATTCAAAGTTGCTTCCGCGATTATTCAAAGTTGCTTCCGCGGTGAATCAAAGTTGCTTCCACGAATACTCAAAGTTGCTTCCGCGATAAAATCAAAGTTGCCTCTATGATGACTCGTAGTACTGCTGCGATTATTTCGTGTTGCTTCCAAACTATTCTATGTTGTTCCCTTGACTGAAAGTCCGTTGATCATTCTAACCTCTCACTGGGTGTTCCATACAACAAGTCTAAATATGTGGGCTATGATATGTTGCTTTGTTGAGTTTCTAAAAAGATACCAAAAGAATAACAATGATGCGATGTGATAATAAGTTTGTGATGTATGCTAGATGTCTTATGCGTGGGATTCAATGAGTCGATTGTTATGCAGCAATCGAACGTGGGTGATGGCTTGGTATGTTGGAACAGAATATGCATGGATTTCAGTGAATGAGAATCGACAGAATCTTGAGTCGATATTTGTGGTCAGTATAACCACTGTATGATGGATTGTCTATAGTGGACGTTGGTTTGATGCGAGGAAATGTCGTCTCGGAATGGCTTGAGCTCTGAGTGGTATATTATATATACCCTCGTCATGATAAGATATCCCTTGACCCTTGATGTGTTCATAATTTTGTGATTGCTTTACCTATAAGGTATTGGATAGTATCGAATTGTAGCTAAGATTACGATTGATACATGTTGGCTAGGCGTGTTCCTTGATTGTTAAGTTGGATGACCCATTGTGAGATTTTGATGTGTTCAGATGAACCATCGCAAGACCTTGTCGGTTAGCATTATGTTGGGTAATAAGAGAATTGAGAATATGAAATGAATGCCTTGGTTGGGAAGAAACAAAATTTTAGATTCAGACGAGTACATGGATCAGTTGGGTAAAAGGATGGTAGGCTTAGTATCGATGGTATTGTGTTGCTATCAAATGATTGGAAGAATAAGATGGACCGAATATTGAACGCTGTTGGAATTGAGTGAAAGAAATTGCATGTTGGATATCGACAGAATTGATGGTAATGTTAGATGCCTATCGGGATGTTGCAAATGATTTAGAAGATACAGAGAGTTGCATCAATGATCAAAGAGTAGAAAGTGGGCTTGAGAAATAGATGATCTTAGCACGTGGTGCAGTTGGGCTTAAGAGAATTTGATGTGTCCCGAATTAACAAGTTACGACCCTTGACTATTTTGAGGCATAGAGAATGAGTATTTGTCCCTTGATGCATGAAAGAGTAGATGTTCCTTATGAGAGTCGAATGGCTGGGATACAAATAAGTATCGAGGTGCAGCGATATGTAATGGACCATGTCGGTAGATGATGTTGTCGCATGAATAACAAGTTTGGTGGAATATAGAATTGTGGGATTATGACATAGCTAATTAAGTTATGTCATATTCAATTGGATGATCGAAGTACGAATGCTAGATGATTGGTGCTATAGAGATTGGATCGGTGCATGAATAATAAATCTCCTTATGGAATCACAAGGTGATGATGCAAAACGAATATTGATGGTTAACGTGAATTGCTAAGAGATGACCGTGTTGGTGCTAGAAAATTTATGCCTCGGAAGAAATACAATTTTATAGTTGCCTATGTTATTGGTTAAAGAGTACGGACCGTATCGATGATCTAAGAATGTGGGAAACGAATGTGTCGCGAAGAGACCGTAGGAAAAGATCGTAAGTTATAAACTATTGAGGTAACAATGTCGGATGATGACATGGAATAGTTGACCTGATTGAATAGACTATTTGAGTACGATATGAGGATACAAGTCGGATTGAACAAGTGATGCTATGTCTATGCAAGTGAAAATTGAAAGTTTGGATATTCGATTGATAAGTTTTATATGATAGCCTCAGGATTGACCCATAAGGATTGTTGGATAGAATTGTCGGATAGAATTGGTCGGTTACGGGTAAGTCTAGAATGAGACTCCGATGGGTATGACCCAAGTATGAGTACGGGTAGAAAGACTTGACCCTAGAATGTTGGTTGGTTTCTTAGAATGTCGGTTGATTGCCTAGAGTGTCGGTTGGTTGCCTAGAATGTTGGTTGGTTGCTTAAGTTTCAGATTGGTTGGCTATGTTCTTCAGTTGTTCATATTGGGAATAAGTTCATAAGATTGGGGTGGTGTCCCATATCCCTAAGTTGGTCAGACCATAGAGTTGCCCCTATGATGAGAGTTGGTTGCCTCTAAGATAAAAGATAAGTATGTCCCTGATAGCTATCCATCTCATATGAGTTAGCTGAATGTTTGGTTTAGCATAGATTAGCTGACCATAGAGACTTGACTGAATGCTAAGTTGACTGTTGGAAAACCGTAGGATGTCCCTATTGATGTTGCGTGAGTATAGTCGGAATGAGTAAGATGTGTCGGAAGGTAAACTTGGAATGGAATAAGGATTGAAAATTTTGATGTTATAATATTGGATGGGATGACGGATCATGTTGGTTTCGAAAATTGAGTTGCCTTTGTTGGAATACTGGAAACTGTTGGAGCTGGTTGGATTGGTTGATTAATATTGAGCTGCATAAAATTGATGTTAGTGCTTTGAGACAGTTGGAATAATTTCATGGATTGGATAAAAATTGAGGATATAAGTGTAACGACGGAATTGGATAGTATATGTAGCCGAGATCGGCGAGAGCGAATGTAAATAGGAATGACCCTCGAGATTTATGTTACTAGAGATAAGAGTTGCCTATGCGGGAGGATAATATGTTGGCTTGATCAATACGAAAAAATATTTGAGTACAACGAGAAATATTGCTAGAGTGGAATGGTGGTACAACTTGAAGGATGGTACGATTTGGGAGATGGATTATGATCGAGAAATTTACAAGTTGTAAACAAAGTGTATGGATGCGAACGATGACAAATACAAGAATTGATCGATGAGAATCGGATATCGAAATAAAATGTGGCTATAGGATTTATCAACTTTGGTGGCATGGATGACAATGAACTTGAAAGGAATACTTGATACATCTAAGTCTGAATATTTTGGAATTGTTGGATCGGTTGAGGAAAATTTCTCGAGTTGGAATTTATAATATCTATTGTGTTATTAGTTGGTTGGGATATCGAATAAACAAAGTGGGATTTTACGAGATGCTCAAAAAGAATTACTGATATTCGGAAAGGAAGTTACACCGTAGCTCGTTCGTCTTCCCTAGCACTGAACTTTGCTGAAATACATGTATTTCTGGGACGCCTAAAATATGTGTATGATTCCAACTAAGTGATATGCTGAATTCAACGAAGCCACGGGGTAGATTATCATGTGCTAAGGATTTGCACGAGTGTCAGAGGAAGGATCAAAGATGGTAAACTATTTTGAATCATTGAGATGCTGTAACGAGATGGTACATTACTTGAAATCAATCGAGAGATTGCGGAGAAATACTAAATGGTGCAAGTTAATCGTTGAGAAGTTTCATGAAAAATCGGTTGAAGTTTTGGGAATGAGTTTTGTTTTGAGTTTCGAGGACGAAACTTTTTCTGAGTGGTATATATTGTAGTGCCCCGACCCGCAAGATGCCTTATGATGGATGGTTGGTTCGATGAAGCCTTGTTGGACTTGGGATTATGCGAAGGATCGCTTGGAAGGCTATGCGATCGTGGCGGAAATCGTCCTTTGAATGTGAGTAGTGTTGAACCCTTCAAAGATCCTTTAGCTTCACGCTTAAAGTAAAGGATAGTGTGCTATGTTTCTTATTGTGTTGCTCAATAACACCTTGCATGGAATTTAAAAAGATAATAAAAGATAATAATCACCTGAACGTAAACTGTTGTGGCTAAATGAATTGTATGCTTGTACGCTGTTGCGATGAAATACATGACAGGTGAAGGCAAAGTCCCAAATACTTGGGCGGTGAGTATATCGAGCTTTGGCTCGATGAATAGATGGTAAAACAGATGTTAAGACCCAAGAACTGGGCAGTGAGTATGCTTGATTTGCATTCGAATGAATATATGCTAAAACAGATGCTAAGTCCCAGGAATTGGGCGGTGAGTACATTGAGTTGGTTGGAAAGATGTATGGTATCAAAGATGTGGTGCAAGGGATTGGGTAACAATATTCTATTATCCTGTCGCCGATGTAGAATGTTGATTACGCCAAGATCCTGAAAAGATGGTAAGATGGCTAGATGGCAAGATGGTAATATGAATGAGAATGGTGGCTGAATTACTTAGTTTTTCTTATCATGCATTATATGTTTTCTTCTTAGATAAGTTGCATATAGTTGCATGGTCATGGATAACTTGTCGACAAGGTGGTTTCTCGAACGGTATTCCTGGGCCATGGAACCCGGTTCGTCCTAGGGGAAACCAATGCTGAAGTAGTAGCAGTGCTGAAGTAGTAGCACGGTATACAGGACTTGCAGTGGGGCTAGCTACCTGCACTGGCAAGGGCGCTGTATACCTGTAAGTCGGTCCAAGATGGCGTGTCGCCAGTGACCTTCATATAGATAGGTTCGGTTCTAATGATGTCTTATGCAGGCAGAGTAAGTTATTACTCAAATACAGGAAAAGATGTCGGCTGTTGGTAAGAATCACCTGAACGGTGATATTTATATTGAATCATGATATTGTTCCTAACAATGTCTTGTGCAGGCAGAGTAAGTATTATAAATATACAGGGATAGCCATACGACCGTGGGTAAGAATCACCAAAGGGTGATAACAGTATGCTTTAAATTATGTTGGCTATGAGATTTGCATGCTTTATTTCTTGTCGGCTATAACATGAAATTGATCCTAAGGCAACGAGAAAGACCACTGATAATAATGTTCTGTAACACGATTACTTAGTGTTATCTTCTTAGGTGAGTTGGGCCAGCACTGCTCGCCAGTACATTGATGATGTACTGACCCACGTTGTGGGCAATATTACAGGTGTTTGCTTGGAGGAAAATCTTGTGAATCAGTGCTTGGCATCGATGAATCGGATGGGTGTGCAGAAGCTCTTCTTTCAAGACGATGTCTTCTGGTATACGGGACATAATGTATGGAACAGGGGAACTCAGTTGTACCAGTGAGATTGTAGCCAAATTGGCAAGTTCATTGTAAAGAAGTCGGTATATTCATTTGTAGCCTAAAGGGCAAGTGTATACATTCAGTTGGCTATTCAAGAGTCTTGTAATCAGTTGTAAACTTTGTATTCCGCTGAAAGTCTTGTAATCCATTATGATTATCAATAAAGAGATACATTTCTTCATATCTTGTGTGACTTTAATTTATCTGCTTGGTTCTGCTGCGTTGTCGATGTTTTCTGAGAATTACTCTGAGAAATACCAGGAACTGTAATGGTTTTGCCTTGTACAAGTGCAATCTAGACTTGTACGGCATCACGCCCAGTGGCTAGTTTTTGATCCTCCGGGATCGGGGCATGACAATTGAGGCCTCATGTGCTACTTAAACTCAAAAGTCATTAAAGGCGTATTTTGGGCTTGAGGGACCTAGCTAACCAACTTGACTGGCAACTAGCTCAACCACTTGGGTTAAAACCTAGTCTATGTTACCCTAACCTAGTAGAAATAGTTTTTACCATTGGAATCTTGTCCAGTCCATATAAGATTGAAAATCCAATATTCATCCAACCAAAGACTGATATCGAAATAGAGAACCCATTAAGACCCAGTAGAACCCATCCATGCATACCACCATAATTGGACTATTGAACTGAACTATTTGAAATCGAACCCCATACCTATTATGTAGTCTCTACCTCTTAGGATGTGATATCATTCGTAAACCTTATTCCATCTACCTGGACGTCGCGATACGATCTTGTATTGCATTTATATCCCTTGCTCATGTGTGTAAATAACCACGGGAAAGATCATAATCTTGATTTCTCAAATTCCGTTCTATTATAGAACCTTGTTTGGAATTTCGAGAAACGGAATTTTTGTGTTGCATGGATTGCAAGACCCTCTAAGAAACGAAGGGTTCTTCGATTTAGCAGTGGTGAATAGACTAGAGTAGCCCAACCTAGCAAAAAAAATTCAATGGTTCGTAAACTTTCTTCCTATCTGCATTATTGGATACTCTCTACCGTTCTTGAAACTTTATATTGCTCCCGATTATTCTTCTTATCATCCTGCCCTTCCTCATGCTGAGCGATGAATGGTCAGACTTATTAGAATTTATCAATATTCATAGCTACTTGTATAAATTTTGCTTGTTAAGATTTTGGATTGCTTGATAGATAGGAGAGAATATATGTGCCATATGCGGTAGATATGTATTGGTAGAAATTTTAGCAATTAGTTGGAAGATTATAAAGGTTTAGCGACAGGAGATCTGATGGAGTAGTGTGACTAAAGGTGGGTAGCAGTCCTCAAGTATTCAGAGTTATATAATGGCTAGAAAGGGTTATAAAATATTGTGAGGAATTAAATTGAGGAGATTAAGGTAATGGTAGATTTTAAATTTTAAGGAATAGTTATGGATTAGAATTTCGAGGACGAAATTATTTTTAAGGTGGGTAGAGTGTAGCTCCCCTTCCCGAAAATTTTCAAAATATTTTCATATTATTTATTTGATTTAAATATGATATATTTATTACTCTTATATATTATTAATATTGATTATAGTTAGAATATTTTATTGTCTATGTGGAATTTTGTGGTATACATATATGTATAAATACCAGGACACATATATTATATAGACAGGTAAATATATTTATAATTTAATGACATATATATACATATACTTATGTTATATACATATATATATTACATATATGTATGAATGTGTATGTATATATATAAAGGTATATGAGCGGGTATATACAAATATAAATAGGCCCATACATTTTTGGGACTAGTAAACTGTACAAATGATATACATACCATTATTTGATTTATTAAATTTCGTTATTAATATTATTATTGGGATTGTTATTTAACATTATTATTTTATTGGTTATGTTATTTTATTGTTAAATAGATATTATATATGTGTGAATGTATGTGCATATAAATAGTATACATGTGTGTATTTGTATGTATATATAAATAAATATATTATATGGATATGTGTATGTGTATATATATAAATGTGTATATATATAAATAAATATATATATATATATATATATATATATATATATATATATATATATATATATATATATATATATATATATAGGTGTAAATATATATATTGTATATATATGTGTATATAAATAATTTATTTGGAAATATATTTTATATTAATGTTAAATATCTTAGATTAAATATGGTACTTATACACAAGGTATATATGTGTATTTATAAATATATATTGTGTATTTGTGTAGATATATATGTATACATGTAAATAAACATTTATGTATAGATGTAGATATATATTATTTAAACCCAAAGCAAACAACCAGGCCGGGCCAGCCCAGCATAGGCCAGCCCAACCCGGCCCACAACATAGCAGCCAGCTGAGTCGAGCCCAACACCAGTTCGTACTCGAATCCGAGTACACAGCTGAGATAGAGAGGGAGACCCGTATATATATTCGAACAGAGGAGAGAAGTTCGAAACCCTAAAACCAAAACACTCGCCACCACCTACGTCAGCGCGCCCCTCCCCCATACGCGTGCACGCCGCCGAGGGCCACCACCGGTCGGTCGCCGTCGCCGCGGCGGCAACAGGGAGAACCTCTCATTGACAGCAGCAGGGCCTCCTCGGCCAACGAAACTTCGTCCCAATTGCCCAGGTACGACCACAATATAACCAACTTCCATTCCCTTCAAACATTTTGTCTTGTTTTACGTTATGTGCATCGTAAATTGAGCTCGAAGTTCCTGAAAAACTTTTCGGAAACAGAACGTATAGGACAGTCCAACACCCCTTTTTGGAAGGCAATTTGCAGCCAATCCATCGACCGATTTGGAAATCCATTTAAATAGATTTATAGACAATATGAGCAGGATTAAAACACAACTTTTAGATTAAATTTTTGTTCATTATGTTGTATGAAAACCCCATGTGAATGTCAAGAAAAACTTGGTGAAACAGTTTTCAAAAATTAATAAAATCTTCCGATACGACGTACGTCCCGCCATCCCGGACGACGTGGTCGCGAACTGAAAGCATCGAAAGGTGCGTAACGGCATCGTGGTCGTGTTAGCTTTGACGGAATTCAAATTGGTCACGTGTGCGCGACGAATTTGATACGTATCCGTCGAAATTCACCGTATCGACCACTTTGCAATGTTGGGTTCGTATCGAAAAATCAAACATGTTGACATATAGTTTGATGACTTTAGAGACCTGTCACGACCCGCACCCACTGTGAGGGTACGAATACGTAACGACGCCCAGCCTACGCCGCAGTGTCGGCGGTAGAGCGCTGTCCTAGGTTACTATCTAACCAGCAATTATAATGTACTCATCATGATCAACTCCGAACGGAGGACAAGTATAAGATATTGAACTCAATCACAGTCTAAGCACGATAAGATAAACACAAAGAAATTAAACTAAGAATAGAAGAACAACTACTGAAATAATAACAACTCTCTCAACAAATATCAAATACTACACAAGTCTCAAAACTTCTATAACAAGTTCAACATGGAAACAGATACTAGTCTACTAAACTAAATCCCGATCACTCTTGAGAGTCGGGGCCAAAGGTAGTCATCCCGTCTCCGGGTCCATAATATGTAGGGCATGTGTCCTCAGGGCAATCATCTGTAAAATTTTAACAGGTCCAGTCAGAACAGGAACGAGTACAACTCATCAAAAAATTCCAATTAAATGATAGAGAACTATAAAGCAGTTATAAACAGTTTTATTGATAAAATATGGCAGTCTGTATACAGGTGATGGTATAGAGAAACAGTTAAGATGCAAGGAAAGTAAGGTAAGTAAAAATAAGAGAATAAACATAGCAATAAGGACTGTAAATAGAAACTAGCTAAACTAGAGCAACATGATATAAGTCCAGAATGTAAATGTAAACAAGTACAAAACCTAAGTAAATCCAGACAACATGAATCTGATACCAGGTGATTCCAGTACAAGATGAGTCCGGTATAAGGTGAGTCCAGTTGGTGATCAAAGGTTCCAGGGTGAGTCCAGCCTATACTCTAACAGTGTGTTTTAAAATATCGGGATCGACATGTGAACGGCTGTAGGTAATACGGCACATCACACACCTGGCCGGGTATGAGATGGCTATCATTCCAGTATAATTCCAAGGGAGTGGTTCCAGTATTTGGGTATGTTCACATGTCTATTCCAATATTTTCCCGTCCAGCAAGTATAAGTGAATCCAGAAAACGATACGAGAAATCGGGATGAGTCCAGCCAAACATAATAATACCAGCAAAAGATTCCAGGGTGATTCCAGTAGGTGGTTCCAGTAGTGATTCCAGAAGGTGATGCCAGTAGTGGTTCCAGAAAATAGAGGCCAGACAGATGGTATGTGTGTCGCATACATGAATCCAGAAATATCCATACGTGTTGTAAGAATCACATAAAACTATCTAGAACTGAAGTACAGTAATTGACAAGTAAATGAAAGAACTATCAGAGAATGTACTCGCATGATACTCTGAAAAGAGTAATAAAATATCAGATGTCTGCACTGGAGTCACAATGTCCTAAATAGAGTAGTACAGGTTATAACATGTCCAGAATGGTAAATAAGTACATACAATGCAATCTACATGATTTCTAGGTCGATTTAGGTCAAAGTCAACTCTAAGTCAAACCTGGTCAACTGTCTAGGTCAAACTAGGTCCAAGTCAAACTTGGTCAACTCTGGGTCAACCAAAGTTAACATCTAGTCAAAATAGGTCAACTCTAGGGTTTGGTCAACTGTAAGTCAACACTATAACTCTAGGCCTATTACCATACCAATACAGGCCTACTAGTACAATACCCAATGTAATATCTATACACTATATTTCATATATAGGCATCACACACACATTCCATGTTATAATAATATGTAGAAAAACTAGATATATGTAAACATACATATACAAACATATATTGAAGGGAAGAAGGAAATTTAGAAAGTGTAGTGTGTGAACATATTGTGGTGTGTCAAAGTGACAGTGTCAATATGTGTGTGTATAGTCTAACATAAGTGTTCACAGATTTTAGGATTAGGTGGTTGTGTGTGAAGAGTGTATGCTGTGTTGTGTGATACATGGCTATGGTTGGTGACTAAAACATTAAGGTTCATTCTAACAACTTGGACTGGATATACTAAACCTTAATGGTCCCTCACTAGGTACCAGTCAATAGGAAAAACTGAATATTAATCCTCAAGAAATGATCCTGTGTTATACAGGACAATATCATGTGTTGGGGGGAAATGAAATTCCCCAAATGGAGGCTGATCCCATGGGGTGACTGAACATCAAGATGACCCCCTATACATTACATGTTGTTAGGAGTATCCCAAGCCTACATCAAGACTGATACAAAGGTAGAGGGCTGTTCTCAGTTCTCAGAAATTGAAGGATATGTATGTGTGTGTACTGTCAATGAAAGTTTAGGAGAGGAAGGTTTTCAGATCTAAAAGTTCGGGTAGAAATGTGTGAGTGTGTGTTTAAATCCATAGAGATCAATGTGGGTAAAACCATTTTTGTACCCTCTCAGAATTCCAGTTTACATCATCAATTTCAGTCCATTACAGGGATTAGAAAATGACAGTAGGAAGATGTCAACGGCTGAAATCAAGATGATTAAATCACCATCCCAAAACCAGGTTTCAATTCCTGAAACCATCTCAGGTTCTCAGGAAATAACGTAGGCAGATTTTAGTTTGCAAAGTGTGTTGAATAGAGGGATACAAGGAAAGTAGGGGGGTTCAATCTATGTTCAGTTCTCAACATGTAAAGTTGAAATCAATCCAACTCCTAACCAAATTAGTTTTAGTTTTATACAACAGTCAAGGAATCCTCAGTGCATTAACAGTGAATCAAAATCTCAGGATCTCAGGAATCATTTCAGTGAATATCATTTCAATGCATACACATACATATAGACATAGCTACATATATTTAGATATAACAACCAACTGAAAGCTAAATATATGGAAACCTATATGAGCCAACTGAAATTAACATCAATTCAGGTAATGTATGAACTCGTTTTGAAATCAAATTGAATTATTGAAAACATCTTAAAGAAACAGTAACAATTTATCAGTGAAAAAAATGGATTAACACATGACAGTTACCAATGTTCAGTTTCATTGAATCTGGTATATAATTCGAATCTCCATAAACCTAAAACTAAAATGAACATTTCGAATCCTATCTGGAATCTAAGCATCGATAGGAAATGAATAGATCAAAACTCAAAGACCCAAACAATCCCCAATCCGAACCCAGGTATCAGAAAAAAATGAGTATCATGAAGAATGCTAAATCAAAGCTAAATCCCAATTAAATCCAATTACAGTGTGAGCAAGTGTTCTTCCTATAAGTACATGTCCTAGGGGGTATTCGTGTCCATGCAAATGGACATGAGGTGTCCAAGAATCAAATCGAAACAGTGCATCAATTACTGCACATGCAGCCTCGTGCAGCCATATCGTGCCCGATTGGACACGATACAGAGCTCAAGAGGTGTCGAGCCTGTGCATACACGTTCACCCATGATAGGGCTAGAGTTTCATCACCCTGCAATGTGTCAAAACTGCATCGTGTCCAATTTACAGCCCCGTATCAGAGACACGAAACACGCACGCACAGTGCAGGAAAAAACACGTACACACGCGATTCCTTTGCGCACACACATCGAGGTCCCATGAAACTTTATGGGTAGGATGTCAGTCATGTCCCCTAGCTGTGTGTCAATTTTCACGTGTCCAAGTGACACAGATACGGAGAAATCGTGATCGAGCAGCAGGACACTGCACGACAGTGTCGTGCAGCGTGTTCGTGTCCATTTTGGACACGGACACGGCTCTAAAACGTGCTCAGTGTGTTGGATTCGTGATCAGCGTGCCAAGGGCTTCAAAATCATGTACTTAGTTTTTGAAAATAACAATATTTAATTCTTACAAGCATTTCAACAAACACGTTCTATATAACACTGATACGTGTCCAAAAAGGACACGAAAGGACACAAAATTCTGGGGATTCCTATTCCTACAGTTAGGTTAGGGCTAGGGCATCCTAGAAATGCAATTAAACAGGAATTTCATGGGTTAGAATAGATTATACCTATTGATGTGCAAAGCTCATAAAAGCCCCAAATGGAATAGTTCTCCAAGCCTCAAAAACTCCCACAAATTGATCCTACTCTGAAATATTCTTACACAAACAGAAAGAACAGAAGAATTAGGTCCTAATGCAATTGATTTGAAGGAAAATGGAGTTGAAATAGATTTTTTATGATTTTAGAAAGATGGAGACTCACCTCTTCCAAAACTTGCACAAATCCCAATGGAGGCTAGCCCTAAATTCTAGGAGGGGATTAAATAGGGGGAAAGGATCAATAGTGGCTGCCATGGGCTGATTAGGGTTAGGTTTGGTTCATGGTGTGGGCCTATGGGCTATAAGTCAAGTCATTAATCATGACTTATGAAGTCATAAGCCATATTAGTCAAATCAACTCCAAATCTCTCCAAACAAGTTCCAATGACTTAAACTTCACTAAATTAGGTCAAACCAAGTTTACTTAACCTAACCAAGGGGTCTTAACCTAGGTTAGTCACTAGGTTAGTCTTCTAGTCAACACTAGTCAAAGTCAACTATAGGCCCAAAATCAATTCTACTAAAAATTACTAAAAATCACTAAAAATCATAATATGAAATAAATACCCTTAAAGAATAATTATAATTACAAAATTTCAAAAATACTCTCATCTGAAAAACTGGGTGTTACAATCCTACCCATCTTATAAAAATTTCGTCCTCGAAATTAAAATGGTCGCACCCCTTCTAGGTCAAATCCAAACAATCAAGGTCAAGAGATAATCATGCAAACAAAATCTTACTGGTCGTGATTCCACAGTCTCGTACAGGGTAGCTACACTATCTAGCAATCACAAACAATATCCTGGCAGGTACTAAGGAAATCACACAGGAAAGTGGGGAGGAAGAATGAGAAGGACAAACCTACTAACCCATTACCTGCAGCGTCGGTCTCCTCGACCGCCATCGCAAAAGCTCTACCCCTCTGGTGCTGAGCTACATGTGGCCTAGCTCCCTCATAAGGAGGTGCAGCGGGACAATCTATCATCTTGTGAGCACTAGACCCACAAAATAGATAAACCTTCAGCCTCCTCCTACAAGACTCCCAAACATGCCCTACCTTCCTACAGTAGGCACAAGTCGGCACCTCGCGGTCCTGTCCTCTATGCTGATGCTGTGCCTGCTGCACTCTCACTGGTGCCTGTGCCTGCTGAATCTGCACGTGAGGCCTCTTGGCCTGACCTTCGCTGCTGCTACCACCCTGGGAGTCCCGACCCCTCTTCAGCTTCAACCCTAGGTCGTCCTCCGCTGGCATAGCCCCAGAAAATATCTCCGCGTAGGTAGCGTTCCGGTCACTCTTAGTCAGCGACCGAACCTCTCTAATCAAGCCTCGGCGAAACTTCCTCGCCTTCGTCTTCTCGGTCAAGTCGTCTATGAACCGGGCCAATCTACAAAACTCCCCAGCATACTCAGCTACTGACTGGTTCCCCTGAACCAGGCTCTCAAACTGTGCCTCTATACCTCCCAATGCCACATCAGAAAAGAACTGCTCCTTAAACAGCTCCTTGAACTGGGCCCAAGTCTGGCCGTCAACTCCCACCCTGGGATCTGCCTGATACCACGCACGGGCTAAGTCCTGCATCTGGCTGCCCGCCGCCTCGATCTGGAGTCGATCTGGTATCTCCGCCAGTCGAAAGATCTCCTCAATATGCTCGATCCAATCATCCGCATAATGGATGCCCTCAGTGCCCAAGAACTCTCTAGGATGCATCTTCTGAAAGTCCTGAATATCCTTCTCCTTCCGGTAAGGCTGCTGCTACTCCCCTCGAGCAGTCACCATCTCTACTGTAGTACGAACCAGCTGGTGGGCCTCGTCAATCCCCTGACGATAATCGGCAGTCTGCCGCTGCTGCTGCAGCTGCTGTTGGTGAGACGCCAGAATCCTCTCCACGAAAGAAAATAGATGAGCAACATCTACCATCCCCGCAGGTGGAGGCTGCTGCGGTGGAAAAATCTCAGGAAGCATCGGACTCTACCTTCCAGCTAGTGGAGGTGCTCCTCCGAAAGCTGCTGAGATACCCACCCCAGCTGGCATGACAGGGGCTGCAATACCAGGAGCTGGCTGCTGAAGGTGAGAGGTGGCAGACCCCTCTGCAGCGGCTACTATACCAGAGCGATGAGATCGTGTCTCCACCATCCTGAAGACAGATCGGAAAGGAAGTCAATACTGAGCAGGAATCGATAAAATCAAAGGAGGACATTTTATTACAAAGAAGACAAGTCAGTAAGATATGTAGATGGCATGATTTGAAGCAGAATTTTCCTAACTGTGATTGAGTACCTCTCCGTTAAAGCCTATCTCTCAATCCTATCGCAGGCTCGCAGCCGTACAACTAAGTCGCCGTACTACCATGATATCGCACTAATGCGACTCTCGACCTGCATGGGCCACCACTAAAAAAACGTGTCACGACCCGTACCCACTATAAGGGTACGAATACGTAACGACGCCCAGCCTACGCCGCAGTGTCCGCGGTAGAGCGCTGTCCTAGGTTACTATCTAACCAGCAACTCACGCAATTATAATGTACTCATCATGATCAACTCCGAACGGAGGACAAGTATAAGATATTGAACTCAATCACAGTCTAAGCACGATAAGATAAACACAGAGAAATTAAACTAAGAATAGAAGAACAACTACTAAAATAATAACAACTCTCTCAACAAATATCAAATACTACACAAGTCTCAAAACTTCTATAACAAGTTCAACATGGAAATAGATACTAGTCTACTAAACTAAATCCCGATCACTCCTGAGAGTCGGGGCCAAAGGTAGTCATCCCGTCTCCGGGTCCATAATATGTAGGGCATGTGTCCTCAGGGTAATCATCTGTAAAATTTTAACAGGTCCAGTCAGGACAGGAACGAGTACAACTTATCAAGAAATCCCAATTAAATGACAGAGAACTATAAAGCAGTTATAAACAGTTTTATTAATGAAATATGGCAGTTTGTATACAGGTGATGGTATAGAGAAACAGTTAAGATACAAGAAAAGTAAGGTAAGTAAAAACAAGAGAAGAAACATAGCAATAAGGACTGTAAATAGAAACTAGCTGAACTAGAGCAACATGATATAAGTACAGAATGTAAATGTAAACAAGTGCAAAACCTAAGTAAATCCAGACAACATGAATCTGATACCAGGTGATTCCAGTACAAGATGAGTCCGGTATAAGGTGAGTCCAGTTGGTGATCAAAGGTTCCAGGGTGAGTCCAGCCTATACTCTAACAGTGTATTTTAAAATATTGGGATCAACATGTGAATGGCTGTAGGTAATACGACACATCATATACCTGGCCAGGTGTGAGATGGCTATCATTCCAGTATAATTTCAAGGGAGTGGTTCCAGTATTTGGGTATGTTCATATGCCTATTCCAATATTTCCCCGCCCAGCAAGTACAAGTAAATCCAGAAAACGACACGAAAAATCGGGATGAGTCCAGCCAAACATAATGATACCAGCAAAAGATTCCAGGATGATTCCAGTAGGTGGTTCCAGTAGTGATTCCAGAAGGTGATGCCAGTAGTGGTTCCAAAAAATAGAGGCCAGACAGATGGTATGTGTGTCGCATACATGAATCCAGAAATATCCATGCGTGTTGTAAGAATCACATAAAACTATCTAGAACTGAAGTATAGTAATTGACAAGTAAATGAAAGAACTATCAGAGAATGTACTCGCCTGATACTCTGAAAAGAGTAATAAAATATCAGATGTCTGCACCGGAGTCACAATGTCCTAAATAGAGTAGTACAGGTTATAACATGTCCAGAATGGTAAATAAGTACATACAATGCAATCTACATAATTTCTAGGTCGATTTAGGTCAAAGTCAACTCTAAGTCAAACCTGGTCAACTGTCTAGGTCAAACTAGGTCCAAGTCAAACTTGGTCAACTCTGGGTCAACCAAAGTTAACATCTAGTCAAAATAGGTCAACTCTAGGGTTTGGTCAACTGTAAGTCAACACTATAACTCTAGGCCTATTACCATACCAATACAGGCCTACTAGTACAATACCCAATGTAATATCTATACACTATATTTCATATATAGGCATCATACACACATTCCATGTTATAATAATATGTAGGAAAACTAGATATATGTAAACATACATATACAAACATATATTGAAGGGAAGAAGGAAATTTAGAAAGTGTAGTGTGTGAACATATTGTGGTGTGTCAAAGTGACAGTGTCAATATGTGTGTGTATAGTCTAACATAAGTGTTCACAGATTTTAGGATTAGGTGGTTGTGTGTGAAGAGTGTATGCTGTGTTGTGTGATACATGGCTATGGTTGGTGACTAAAACATTAAGGTTCATTCTAACAACTTGGACTGGATATACTAAACCTTAATGGTCCCTCACTAGGTACCAGTCAATAGGAAAAACTGAACATTAATCCTCAAGAAATGATCCTGTGTTATACAGGACAATATCATGTGTTGGGGGGAAATGAAATTCCCCAAATGGAGGCTGATCCCATGGGGTGACTGAACATCAAGATGACCCCCTATACATTACATGTTGTTAGGAGTATCCCAAGCCTACATCAAGACTGATACAAAGGTAGAGGGCTGTTCTCAGTTCTCAGAAATTGAAGGATATGTATGTGTGTGTACTGTCAATGAAAGTTTAGGAGAGGGAGGTTTTCAGATCTAAAAGTTCAGGTAGAAATGTGTGAGTGTGTGTTTAAATCCATAGAGATCAATGTGGGTAAAACCATTGTTGTACCCTCTCAGAATTCCAGTTTACATCATCAATTTCAGTCCATTACAGGGATTAGAAAATGACAGTAGGAAGATGTCAACGGCTGAAATCAAGATGATTAAATCACCATCCCAAAACCATGTTTCAATTCCTGAAACCATCTCAGGTTCTCAGAAAATAACATAGGCAGATTTTAGTTTGCAAAGTGTGTTGAATAGAGGGATACAAGGAAAGTAGGGGGTTCAATCTATGTTCAGTTCTCAACATGTAAAGTTGAAATCAATCCAACTCCTAACCAAATCAGTTTCAGTTTTATACAACAGTCAAGGAATCCTCAGTGCATTAACAGTGAATCAAAATCTCAGGATCTCAGGAATTATTTCAGTGAATATCATTTCAATGCATACACATACATATAGTCATAGCTACATATATTTAGATATAACAACCAACTGAAAGCTAAATATATGGAAACCTATATGAGCCAATTGAAATTAACATCAATTCAGGTAATGTATGAACTCGTTTTGAAATCAAATTGAATTATTAAAAACATCTTAAAGAAACAGTAACAATTTATCAGTAAAAAAAAATGGATTAACACATGACTGTTACCAATGTTCAGTTTCATTGAATCTGGTATATAATTCGAATCTCCATAAACCGAAAACTAAAATAAACATTTCGAATCCTATCTAGAATCTAAGCATCGATAGGAAATGAATAGATCAAAACTCAAAGACCCAAACAATCCCCAATCCGAACCCAGGTATCAGAAAAAAATGAGTATCATGAAGAATGCTAAATCAAAGCTAAATCCCAATTAAATCCAATTACAGTGTGAGCAAGTGTTCTTCCTATAAGTACGTGTCCTGGGGAGTATTCGTGTCCATGCAAATGGACACGAGGTGTCCAAGAATAAAATCGAAACAGTGCATAAATTACTCTATAGACAGCCTCGTACAGCCATGTCGTGTCCGATTGGACACGACACAGAGCTCGAGAGGTGTCGAGCCTGTGCATACACGTTCACCCATGATAGGGCTAGAGTTTCATCACCCTGCAACGTGTCAAAACTGCGTCGTGTCCAATTTACAGCCTCGTATCAGAGACACGAAACACGTACGCACAGTGCAGGGAAAAATATGTGCACACGCGATTCCTTCGCGCACACACATCGAAGTCCCATAAAACTTTATGGGTAGGATGTCAGTCATGTCCCCTAGCTGTGTGTCAATTTTCACGTGTCCAAGTAACACAGACACGGAGAAATCATGATCGAGCAGCAGGATACTGCACGACAGTGTGGTGCAGCGTGTTCGTGTCCATTTTGGATACGGACACGGCTCTAAAACGTGCTCAGTGTGTTGGATTCATGATCAGCATGCCAAGGGATTCAAAATCATGTACTTAGTTTTTGAAAATAACAATATTAATTCTCACAAGCATTTCAACAAACACGTTCTATACAACACTGATACGTATCCAAAAAGGACACGAAAGGACACAAAATTTTAGGGATTCCTATTCCTACAGTTAGGTTAGGGCTAGGGCATCCTAGAAATGCAATTAAACAGGAATTTCATGGGATAGAATAGATTATACCTATTGATGTGCAAAGCTCATAAAAGCCCCAAATGGAATGGTTCTCCAAGCCTCAAAAACTCCCACAAATTGATCCTACTCTGAAATATTCTTACACAAACAGAAAGAACAGAAGAATTAGGTCCTAATGCAATTGATTTGAAGGAAAATGGAGTTGAAATGGATTTCCTATGATTTTAGAAAGAGGGAGACTCACCTCTTCTAAAACTTGCACAAATCCCAATGGAGGCTAGCCCTAAATTCTAGGAGGAGATTAAATAGGGGGAAAGGATCAATTGTGGCTGCCATGGGCTGATTAGGGTTAGATTTGGTTCATGGTGTGGGCCTATGGGCTATAAGTCAAGTCATTAATCATGACTTATGAAGTCATAAGCCATATTAGTCAAATCAACTCCAAATCTCTCCAAACAAGTTCCAATGACATAAACTTTACTAAATTAGGTCAAACCAAGTTTACTTAACCTAACCAAGGGGTCTTAACCTAGGTTAGTCACTAGGTTAGTCTTCTAGTCAATACTAATCAAAATCAACTATAGGCCCAAAATCAATTCTACTAAAAATCACGAAAAATCACTAAAAATCATAATATAAAATAAATACCCTTAAATAATAATTATAAATACAAAATTTCAAAAATACCCTCATCTGGAAAACTGGGTGTTACAAGACCATTGACTCTGGCACGCTTTTTGGTGCAAAGCGGGTCCAACGGCGGACATCATTTTTGCCCGAAATTACCGTTTTGCCCCTGTATCCAGAATTGAACTTAAGGACAGGCAATCCTAGCTAATTTGACTATTCTAAGAACGTTGGTAATGTTTATTTCAGTATTTGGAGACTTCTGCATGTGTTGACTGATTGTGGCTCATTGAGTGGTATAGTATTATTGGTTTCTCCAGCTAAGGACCTCAGACAAGTGCACTTTCTGATTGCTTTCGATTTATAGTAGTCTTTTCATTTTATGTCTATATATATATCTTGCTGCTTGTTGACACGCTCGTCACACGGAGTAGTCGGGAGGGGAAATATCTTAGTAGACATGTGGACTACCCAGAACTATCTCCCGTGTCTTTCGTGAATGATAGCAGCTGCACACGACACGTGCAGTGTGCCATATTTACCCCCTAGCCGTTCATATGTCAAAATGGATATTTTAAACCACCTAGGTAGATGTCTTTTATTTTTCCTTTTCATCTCCACCGTGCCATGTCATTAGTTACTTTCTAGCTTTCATATTCCATATATTATTTTTATGTCTTGTTAATTCTATTATATTTTTGCATTGTCGTCGGTTTGTGTACTTGTTCCATTCCTGACTAGAAATCAACATTTTTCAGGTTTAGCCGCGATCACTCTTAGCACTGGAAAGACATGGGTATGTTGAGGCTGACCTAGATAGTGGAACTAGTTGTCATTTTCATTAATTATGAGAACATTATATTTTCTTTCAAATATAAATATTGTAAATGTTGTAATAAATTTAGAAATGTGAATGAGCAATAAAGTTTATTTTTGAGCATTTATTTTCTTGCGGGCTTGACAACGTTCTACCGCCGACTCTGCGGCGTAGGCTGGCTTGGACACGTCTCGTATTCGAAAAAAGCGGGTGCGGGTCGTGACAGGACTAAGCCTTGAATTATGTACCATAGCTGTAATTCTTTCCACTAACACAATGGCATAAGCTATGCTTTCGATTGCACATTAAAGGCCTTGTGCCTGCATAATTTTGGTGTATGTATATTGTGTGTCTACAAGATTACCCTCAGATATGACATATATCTCTTTCATACACTCTAGGTGAGTTCTTTTAAAGAGTCTTGACATGAAGACTTTTGCTTCCTTGCTGTGCTACGCTGCTATGACATGGCCCAAAGTCGAGGAAATGCCTCATGTGGTGTCATATCACTATAGCATGAGGCCCAGCCTCTTTGTTGTGCCAAACTATCCAGCATGAAGCCTTTCGCTTCCTTACGGTGTTATGCCGCCGTGACATGGCTCACGAAGCCGAGGTTTTACCCTTTCTAAGTACCTCATGTGGTGTCACCCACTGTAACATAAAGCCCAGCCTCTTTATAGTGTTGCCTACCACTCTTCATTCTACATCATTATACCCTCTTACCTATGTGCGGTGCTACGTCGCTGTAACTTGGCCCGAAGTTGAGGATTTACCCTAACTAGGTACCTCATGTGGTGTCACCCTACTGTAGCATGGAATACTATACTCCTTTGTAGTGCTGTGCTACCCGTGCTTCCTATAAAGTACACTGGACATCACAAATGCTCGAGAACTCCTTGAGGCTTCCAAGCCATCCTCTCACAGGATTTTGTTCTATTTAAAGAATAAACAGTAGACGATAATGGTTCTGGATCTATAACCCTGTAGTATCCCAAAAGGATTGCCCACTTACAGCGGTACTGGGTTTGAAATCCCATTATATCCTAAAGTACTGCCCACTAACAGTGGTTCTAGGTCCAAGACTCCGTAATATCCAAAGGATTGCCCACTAACAGTGGTTCTGGGTCCGTGATCCCATAATATCCAAAGGATTGCCCATTGCACCTGATATTCTTCCAGTCAATAGTCCTTCTTTGAACTAAAACTAGATGCCTAGTAGATTTCACTTTGAACGAATAACATAAAGCTTTATAGTAGAATTACAAAGATACAATATCAAAGTGTCTTCAAGCCCATTTTATATGTTGTGTCTTCAACAAGCTGGCGCTTAAGACCTTTGGTGAACGGATCTGCTAGATTCTCCTGGCTCGAAACATCAACCATAGAAATGACTCCTTTTTTAATAATATCATTTATCGCTCTGTGCCTTAGACGCATAGTCCTCTTCTTGACATTGAAGAGGTCATTCAATGCCACCGCTGCAGGCACCTGGTTGTCAAGTATATTGGTACTGTCGGTATCTGCGCACCAACCATTGGAAGATCATACATGAGCTCCCAAAACTATTCTGCTTCATCCGCTGCAGTCGTCAGTGCATAGAATTCAGATTCCATAGAAGAGTGTGACAACATAGTCTATTTCTTCGACTTTCACGATATAGCAGCTCCACCCGTAGAGAAGACATATCCTTCTGTGCACCTTTCACTCTCTACTTCTGAGCATCAGCTTGCATCACTGAAGCCTTTTACTACTTTTGGGTCTTGTAGTCCTCTTAAGTTATCTCATTAACCTCTTTACAGCTTTCCAGTGCTCCATACCTGGATTGCTCGTGAACCGACTCAACATTCCCATGGCAAAAGCTATCAAGCCTTGTGGCAGTAGTCGTATATATTAAACTTCTGATGATGCTTGAATACTTCAGTTGTCTGACGCTTTCTCTTGGGTTTGGATTCAATTTCTATATGGCGTATCGATCCCTGGAAGATCCTGATACCCATAGTATGTGAGCATCTTCTTAATGTAATGAGACTGTAACAATGCCACTCCAGTTTCTGTCCAGATGATCTTTATCCCTAGGATAACATCAGCTTCCCCTAAGTCCTTCATGCTGAACTTAGACGAGAGAATCTTCTTTGTTTCAGTGACACTTGCTAGATCTGTACCCAAGATCAGTATGTCATCCATGTACAAACAAACGACAACTTCTCCCCCGTCAGTGAACTTTGTGTACACACACTTGTCCGTCTCACTGACCCTGTTGCTGTTTGATCTTATGACTTTATCAAACTTCTCATGCAACATCTTGGGAGCTTGCTTCAGACCATATAGAGATTTCACCAAATTATAAACTTTGTCTTCGAGGTCTATGACGACGAATCCTACTGGCTGTTGTATATAAATCTCCTCGGTCAACTCATCATTCAGGAAAGCAGTTTTGGCATCCATCTGATGAATAACTAGCTTGTGAATTTCACTCAGAGCAATCAACATCCGGATGGTCGTCGTCCACGCTATTGGAGCATAAGTGTCAAAATAATCGATATCTTGCTTCTAAGAAAATTCCTTGGCTACCAACCTAGCTTTGAACTTGTCTATAGTTCCATCGACCTTCATCTTCTTCTTGAACATCCACTTACATCCGATTGGTTTGCTTCTTCAGGCAGATCGACTAATATCCACGTGTTGTTAGAGGTTATTGACTCATACTCATCATTAATAGTCTTCTTCTAGAAGACAGTGTCTCTGGTCTTCATCGTCTCATCATAGGTAAGTAGATCTGCTTCTACATGATATGTGACGAAATCTTCTCCAAAGTCCTTCTGTCTCCTCACTGACTTGGACATAGGTTCTGTGAGTTCTTATTCAACAGTTGTTTCTATAACAACTCCTTTTTGGACAACATCTTCTACATCCTTGTAAGAAGCTTCAGCCTCATGTGCACCCACACTATTCTCCAAAAATATTCGCGAGAATAATGTTTGTATGCCTTGCAAATTTATCTTCAAAGAATTTTACATCGCGAGATTCAATGATATGATTTGATTCAATATCAAGGAATCTCCGAGCATCACTCTTATCGGCATAACCTAGGAATATAGTTTTCGTAGTCCTTATTTCCAGCTTCTGAATCTTCAAATTCGAAAGCTTCACATACGCCAGACACCTCCACACTCGAATGAACTTCAAGTTGGGTCTGACCTTGAGCCAGAGTTCATGAGGAGTGACTTTGGATGTTACATGCGGCTCTTTGTTTAGTATGAACGTAGCCGTAAGCACTGCTTCACCCTAGAAGTAATTTGGAAGACCCGCAGTCAACAACATTAAGTTTATCATCTCTGTTAACATTATGTTCGTCCTTTCTTTAACACTATTTGATTAAGGAAAGTACGGAGCAGTCGTCTCATTAACAATTTTATTTTCTCTGTAGAATGATAAGAATTCATGAGACATATACTCTCCACCTCGATCACTTTTGTGTCTCTTGAGTTGTTGTCCGATTTGATGCTCTGCTTCAGCCTTGAAGTCCTTAAATTTCTTAAACGCTTTATATTTAGACTTGAACAGATAAACGAACGCCACTACGCCAAAATGGACAATTTGGGACACTGTGTGTTGTCCAACAATGATGGAGTAAAGCTGTCGTTAATGTTTTGACGGATTACAACCATCGTTTAACATTAGACTTTCACTTATGTAATAGATTTGGCTTTGACGGAGTGAAAATTATGTTAAAAAATTGACTCCTAAAATTTTAGATCCCTACTCCTTTTCCAAAACCGTAAAACTTCTATGCCAAAGCCCGCGTCCACAAAAGCTTTTCTTCTCCCCTCTCATCACTTTTCTTTTCCCACGATTTTTCTTCTCCCCTCAAAACCCACGAAACCCTCTCACCCCTCAAAATCGTAGGAAACCCCCTCCCAAACCAGGCGCAGGACACCCCCTCCTAAACCCTACGGTTGAAGCGTCGTCAAACCCTAACAAATCATCAGGTAATCGCTGGTGTTTTCAAGAATTTATTTTCTAGGGTTTATTTGCTAGAGTTTGTTCTGGTTTATTATCTAGGGTTTATTTTCTTTATGTAGCAATTCCTTCAATTTTAGGATTTCTAGGGTTTATTTTCTCCAATCCCTCCAATCGCAGGACTATCAATTTCTCCCAAGGAAGAAATATTTCGTCTACTGAAATTGGTTATTAGACAGTTGACACTTGGATGAATTGGAGAAATTTCAATTCAGTTTCAGTACTACACTGCAGGAGTGACGTTGGTATTTCATCCCCCATATTTTTTTCTTGTGAAGTTGGTTGTCTATTTTTTTCTTGTGAATATAGTATGCCAAACTATGGCTATTGACACTATTTTGGATATCCTTGACTGCTTCCATATTAATCTGTATCTGACCTTTGAATATCATTGTGTCAAAAATCAAGGTATTTTGGATAGATCTTATCCTTTTATGCTTTGTGAATTTTCTTTTTTCCTCATTAAAAATGTTCTAAATTTATGAACAATCATGATAGACCGAAACTAAGCAAAGTCTAGTGGCGTTATATAGTAATTGACGAAGGTCATCGAATAAAGAATGCATCATGTAAGCTCAATACAGACTTGAAGCATTATCAGAGCTCTTACCGCTTTCTGTTGATAGAACACCTTTACAGGTATTCTTCTGTCCATAATTAGCTCATATGTTGCATGAATAGTGGCAATTGGCATGCCATGACATATGAATACACTGACATGGGTATGTCTCAGGTTTCTGTGTTTTGGTGCATTTTTGTCACGAGTCTATACATGCTTGTCATGTACCCAATATTAAGCACCTATGCTACCTATCTTATCTTATACTCCAGTATTTGCATTTGTGCTAATCTTCGGTTGGCATTTTCATTGGCCGCGGTTGATATTATATCCTTTCTTCATCTCTCCATTTATTTAAACAACTGGTATGTAGTATTTTATTTTTCAATCTCCATTGTCTTCTGCCCTTTCTTTAGGTCCTTCAGCGTGTTAAAAACTGTTTAAAGGTCATTAAGATTTGTCATGCACTGGTCTTGTAATTTTCCTATTGATGATATTTACCTGTTACATTGTGTGCAGAATAACCTTGAGGTGCTGTGGGCACTGCTTAATTTTTTATTACCAAATGTATTTAACTCATCAGAAGACTTTTCTCAGTGGTTCAATAAACCATTTGAGAGTAATGTAGATAATTCACCGGACCATGTAAGTATTATCCATCTTTGTTATGTACAGCTCCAGAGATCCTTGCTATGCAGTTTCATGGTGTTGGAATTTTATGGTGGTTGTTACTTCAAGTGCATTCTTTTATAGGCTCTACTATCTGAGGAAGATAATCTTTTGATCATCAATCGTCTTCACCAAGTGCTTCGACCTTTTGTACTTCGAAGGCCAAAACACAAGGTCTGCAGTTGGTTTAGAAATTTCTCGTATCTAAAACTGTGGAGGATAAAACCAACTACTTGTACTTTGCTTAAACTAGTATATAATATACAGTAATAATGATTATCTGCTACACTCATTTGTTATGGTGGTATCATATTCATCTTCTTGGTTAAACATGTGACTTTAGTTAAACAATTCACTTAAATGTGCTAGTAAGTATCATGTTTCTTTGTTTATGTGATTCACCTGGCATCTCTCTTTGCAGTATGATGAATAACTCAAATTGGTTACTGTCCAAGGCCTAATTTAATCCACTGTTCTGTCTCCTACTTAACAAGTTATATGCTTACTCCTGCCATCTGTCCCTCTAACTTATGCGCTAGTCACACCTCCATATTTCACTTATTTCTTTTCCATCTCTACATTTTTCCAACTGTTTCTCAATTAGCTGAGCAGCTTGAGTGATTTTAAGACTGTTTTTTTTAGCATCATGTCTTTCCCACATTTACTGATGTCTGACATGCTATCATATCAGGGTCGATCTATTCACAATACTGTTATGGAATTGCGGAACATATGCAATCACCCGTACCTCAGCCAACTTCATGCTGAAGAGGTATGCCTATATTGGACTTTGACTTATACTCGAGAGTAAATTCTAATATTGTCCTGTGTTTGCCTGTTGGAATTTGTTTGTCTTGTCACACCCCTCAGGTAGACAGAATGCTGACTGTGCATTATCTAAGGCCACCTCAAGAGAGGGAAGAGAGGATGCGTCAATTTTATTCAAGTGAAACTGTGAGTTCATAAAGAGATTTTGATAGATTTTTTATGAATTCCTATACAACTTTTGCAATCTACAATTTCTTTCACTTCATTTACTCTTTTTACAGCTGATAAATAATAAGTAGAACACATTGTCTTACATTTCTGCATCTTGAAACATTCAGATTGTTCGTTTTGACATGAATTTGGCAAATAAAGATGTTGGGATGTTAGCATTCACATCAGAACAAATTTTTGCGCCTTTCTTTCTTCCGGAGATGGTGATGCATTCACTACTCGTGCATATTTTTTGCTTATTAAATGTGTTGGAAAAGAAATACGGAAACCTTTCCCCAAACTAGAGAGTATCTGCGAGAGAACCGAGCAATACAACGCACGAACCAAAACACCAAAACAAACCACGCAGACAGAGAATTTTTGACGTGGAAAACCCTTGCGGAAAAAAACTACGGGACGATCGGAGTCCAACCCTGAGAAGCCTTCACTAATAAAATAAAGGAGTACACCCTTTACAAACTTCTTTCGATCCAAATCGGATCCCCGCAACACTTAGGAGCAAGAATAGTGATTACAAAGCTACAAAGAACAAGGACGATTAGTAGATATTATCGAAACACGATCCTCCTTCGAAAACGGCCTTCAATCCTCCTTCTTCTCTTCCAAAGTTGCAATGGCACTCTTTCCTCTTTTCTCTCTTGTTCTTCAATGTTGTGTTGTAATTAGGGTTAGGAATAACCAAGTATAAATCCCCTAATCCGTAGCAAAACATGGACCGAAGGATATCATCCAATGTTGATCAATCACCCTGAAAAATGGTTCAGCCTCGACGACACAGAGTTCGGCCAGAACTCTGTCCTGGGGCAGAGTTCGGCCAGAACTCTGTGTTTGGCAACCAGAACAGTTCTGGAACTAGAACACAGAGTTCGGCCAGAACTCTGTCTTGGGGCAGAGTTCGAACTCTGCCCCCTCCTTCCAGCAGCTCCTCTGTCAGCTCTCGAGTGCCTCCGTCATCTCCGACTGGCCTTGTCACCTCCTCGAGCTTCTCTGACACACAGACGGCGCTCGTCGCACTCTGGGGTCTTCTCCACATAGGTTGGAAATCCCACCCACTCTAACAAATCTCTTCCTTCACAACTAGGTGGAGGAGGTCGTCATCTCGACGATCTGCCTGCAGTACTCAAACTTCTCCCTCGGTAGATCCTTCGTGAGCATGTCCGCTCCATTATCATCAGTTTGAACCTTCTCAAGCGTTGTGTCCTTCTTCTCAACCATATCCCGTATCCAATGATACCGAGTCTCGATGTGCTTGGACCGACTATGAAATGTCTGGTTCTTTACAAGGTGAATAGCACTCTGACTGTCGCAAAGCAAAGTATACTACTCTTGTTTCAGTCTAATTTCCTGCAACAGCTTTTTCATCCACAACAGCTCCTTGCAAGTCTCCGTCGCCGTAATGTATTCTGCCTCTGTCGTCGACAAAGTAACACACTTCCGCAACCGCGCCTGCCACGATACCGCTCCTCCAGCAAACATCATCACATAGCCCGAAGTCGATCGTCTCGTATCTACATCTCCAGCCATATCAGCATCGGTATACCCAACCAGCTTTGGCTCATGACCATCAAAAGAAAGTCTTCAATCGGCAGTGCCCTGAAGGTATCGTAGAATCCATTTGACCGCACTCCAATGTACCCTTCCAGGATTTGAAAGATACCTGCTAACTGTGCCAACTGCATGAGCGATGTCTAGCCTCGTACATACCATAGCATACATAAGGCTCCCCACAGCTGAAGCATATGGAACCCGCTCCAAATCTTCTTTTTTATCCTTGGTAGACGGACACTGCTTCTCAGTGAACTTAAAGTGGGCCGCAAGGGACAACCCACTTTCTTCGACCCGTCCATCCCGAAATGCTAAAGTACCCGGTGAATGTACTTCTTTTGGAACAAATGTAGCATATTGAACTCTCTCGGCTGATCTCCATCCCAAGAATAGTCTTCGATGTGCCCAAATCCTTCATAGAGAAGGCCGTACCTAGTTGGCACTTCAACTCTGCTATCTTAGTGGCATTCCGACCCACTAATAGCATATCATCAACATAGAGCAATAAAATGATGAAATCATCCTTGGTAAAATACCTCATAAATACACAGTGATCCGACGTCGTCCGTGCATAACCATGCTCTCCCATAAATGACTCAAACTTCCTGTACCACTGCCTCGGAGCCTGTTTCAGACCATACAAGCTCTTCCTCAACCGACGGACCAAATATAACTTGCCCTTCTCATAGAATCCCTTTGGCTGCTCCATGTATAACTTCTCTTCAAGATCACCATAGAGGAATGTCGTCTTCACGTCCATATGCTCGACCTCTAAGTCGAGACTGACTGTCAATGCTAGCACCACCCGAATAGACGAATGCTTGATGACAGGCGAAAAGATCTTATCATAATCTATGCCTTTCCACTGACCATAGCCTTTAACTACCAGCTTTGTTTTATATCAAGGGCGAGTATCATCATCCGTCTGCTTCACTCTGAACACCTATTGATTCTTCAAAGCCTTCTTGCCCTTTAGCAACCGCACCAGCTCATAAGTGGAATTGGCGTGTAAGGAACTCATCTCCTTCTGTATAGCCTTCATCCACTCCTGTTCGTGTTCGTCTTCTACAGCCTCTGCAAAACTTTTGAGCTCTCTTCCGTCAGTTAATAGCACATACTCACCCGGTGAGTATCTCGTAGATGGTCGACGCTCTGTGTCGCTCTTTCTCAGTGGAGCCACTGGTGCTGGCTGTATACCAACGGCCTCCTCCTTTTCAGGAACTGCCTCCCCGGCATGCTCATCCTCCTGAGGGACACCCTTACCACCATCAACAGGCTGATAATCAAGGTTGAGAGTAACTCTATGTACTAGCTCCCCCATAATTGGATCCTCTGCGATGTCCTCTGGAAACTGCTCGAAGCGAAATGACTCTAACTCAGGCAATTCCTCAGCCTCAGAAGACGTCTCAGAATCCTGAGTGTTGTTCATGGTCTGATCCTCGACGAATACCACGTCCCTGCTTCTGTAGAGCTTTCTTCCCACCGGGTCGTAGAGTCTATAGCCAAACTTATCCCGACTGTAGCCGACAAAGACGCATCGCCTCGTCTTCGGCTCAAGTTTGGACCTCTCGTCCTTCGGTACATGCATAAAGGCCTTACAACCAAACACTCGCAGGTGATTGTATGACGGTTCTTTGCCGTACCATACTTTGTCAGGCACATCACCCTGCAAGGGAGCACTAGGAGATAAATTAATAATATAAGTAGCTGTGAGAAGAGCCTCACCCCAATAACTGTCCGACAAGTTTGCTTCGGACAACAAACACCGCACCCTCTCCATCAGTGCCCTGTTCATGCGCTCCGCTACACCATTGAGCTGAGGTGTCTTGGGCGGAGTCTTCTGGTGTCGTATCCCCTGCTCTCTGTAATAAGTATCAAAGGGACCGATGTATTCGTCGCCTTTGTCGGACCGAGCACACAATAACTTCTTACCCGTCTCTCTTTCAACAGAGGCCTGAAACTTTTTGAAAGTAGGTAGCACATAATCCTTGGTCTTTAAGGCATAGACCCAAATCTTCCTGGAACAATTATCAATAAAAGTTACAAAGTAAGAAGCACCAACAATAGATTTTACCTTCATAGGACTGCAGACATCCGAGTGAATCAACTCGAGCAACGCCAGCTTCCTTGAACTTGGGTGACTTTGGAAAGACATCCTATTTTGCTTCCCAGCTAAGCAGTGCGTGCACTTCTCCAACTTTGTAGACTTGAGCCCTGGAATCACCTTCCTATTCACTAAGTAGCTCATCCCCTTCTCGCTGATATGGCCGAGCCGCCTGTGCCACAACTCGGTAGACGCATCACAGACTGCATTCAACTCCTGTGCTCCTTATGCGCTCCCCTCTATATAGTAGAGACTGGACTTCTTGCTTCCTCTGGCAATCACCATCGAACCTCTAAAAAACTTTCCACTGACTATTCCCGAAGAGACTAAAGAATCTTTCGTCATCCAACCTTCCAATCGACACCAGGTTGAAACGGATATCAGGGACATGACGAACATCTTTGCGAACAAGAACTGCATCCGTCTTCGTTCTCAAATGCACATCTCCAATGGCAACCGCCTTCAACACATCTTTATTGCCCATCTTCAATACTCCACAGTCACCTGTCGTATAAGTGGCAAATAGTGCCATGTTGTGAGATACATGCGCCGAAGCCCCTAAGTCCACCAGCCAAGAATTGTCATCGCAAGAGAGGTTTGTAATAACCTCATCACCTATGACGATCACATCGCCTCCATGTATCGAGGCTGCCAATGTAGTGTTCTCATCTTGCTTCCCCTTGTCACCCTTCTTCTCTCTCTTCCAAGCAAAATAGTTCTGCTTGATGTGGCCCTTTTTGCCACAGTGGTAACACTCCGAATCCTCGTAGCGACCCTTGGACTTCTCCCTGCTCTTGTCTCTGCCACCACCTGAACCCCTGCTTTTGCCTCTTCCGCGGCTCTCTAAAACCAATGCCTCTGAGTGGTGGGACGTGTATGAAGTGCCCTGAGAACGTTTCTGTATCTCTTCATTCAGCACCCCGCTCTTGGCAAACTCCAGACTGACCACGCCCGCTAGAGCAGAAGCATCATAGATACTCGTACGATCTCCTATGAGTCTGGCAATGTACACAGCAGCCATAGTCTCTGAACCTCATCGTCGAACTTGACTCCCATTGAAGACAGCTGGTCAACCACGCCCTGAAAAATACTCAAGTGATCCGTAATAGACGCCCCATCTTTGTACCGTAGACCCATCATTGTCTAGATCAGGAATAACTTGTTTACCCCGGTCTTCTTCGCGTACAAAGATTCCAGCTTATCCCATAACGTCCGCGTGCTTAATATTAGCAACGTGGTTGTACACGTTCTCGTCAATGAACTGCCTGATATATCTGTACACCTGTATATATAACGTCCGTATTTTGGAATACGTATCTTAATTAGGCTTATATGTATTTCGGACCTGTATTTTATTTTCTTGAATTTTGGCCTGTAATTGTATTTTGGCTCGACTTGCGGATTTTGGTTTTCTCGTAAATTGGGTTTTTGGACCTGGCATGGTTTTATTCTTTGTGGAGAAGGGTTTGGTTTGGTTTGCATTGGACTACCTTAGTTAACCTCCACCCTCAACACAACACACCATCCCTCATTAAAACCCTACCTAACTTTCTCTCTCCTCATTACTCTTCCATTAATTCTCTCCATCTTCTTCTTCCTTCCTCCACCAACACCATAGGTAAGTGCACCTTGCCACCAAATAGGAATCCTATTTTATTTGTCTATCAGCTAGATTAGGCCATGGTGAACAACATTAGAACTTGGCATTTTGTGATTTGGAGCTTCCATTTTTCTAGATCTAAGTTTTAACCATTTTTGGAATTCTTTGGTTTTGATCTATTAAACTTTAATTTTTGCTTGATTTGAGGCTTCTATGTGGAAGAGAATTCAAATTTATACAAGTTGGAACTTTGAAAATCTAAATTTGGTTTTGTTTTGGCTAAGTTATGAAGATTGGAAATTTGGAGTTCTTGGGGTTTTCTCTCGGCCTGATGGAGAAGATGACCCTCGGCCAGCGCTCTTTAGCGCAAGGCCGAACTGCGTACCCTTCCTCGGCCAGCGCTCTTTAGCGCTGGGCTGACCCGCGCTGGCGCTATTTAGCTCCAGCGTCTTCCTTCCATTGGCGCACTTGACCGATGCGCAGCTCGCTCTCCAGCGCGCTTGACCTCAGCGCAACCCAACTTCCAGTGCGGCTTGGCTCCAGCGCAACCCAACCCTCAGTGCAACCCGACTCCCAGCGCGGCTTGGCTCCAGCGCAACCCAACCCTAGCGCAGCTCACCCCCTGCGCAGCTTGACCCAGCACAACCCGCCCTCAGTGCAAGCCGACCCCCTGCGCAACCCACTTGCCCATGATGGTTTGGTTTTATTTCCTTGGACTTGGCTTCTCTTTTGTGGATTGGAGTTTTGAGATCTTGTTTCACACAACACGACTGTCTTGACCCAACACGACCTGGCACGGTTTTCGGTATTTTGCTTACGACTAGTACGGTCTTCGTGATTTCTGTGATTTATGATCCTAATACTTTTTGATCTTCTTAATAGTAACCCAATGGGGTGCGCTCTTAACTTGTAACCTGTGATTCATGATTTATCTTTGTATTGGATAACTTGATAGTGGCCCATGGCAGCGCACTCCTGACTTGTAACTTGACTTGACTTGAATGCTGTTGCGATGGCTAACTTGACTCATATAATCAACTCTGACGCCGTGGGTGTTCATTCTTGCTGCTTTGTGCAATCCACTTGTCTTGTCTCGCATCATGTCTAGGACGTGACTCCCTGGTTACCACGGTCAGGAATTCACACTGAATATGGATTAGGCTAATTACTAGATCAAACTATAGTTCATGGAGAATTTCTAGTCACAGGCGATCTCGTTATCTGAGCGCTTTAAATGGACTTGTAGCCTGCCGACAAGTAGGGCACATTTCCAGCACACTGTCATGTGTTGCACCCTCTAAGTCACCTAAGGGTACATTGTCTCCCGTGTAATGTACCCAACCATACTCTCAACCCGCGAAAGGATAACTGGATAGTCTGCAGGGCTTGGGACTGGGAATTTCTTATTTGCATCTTGCTAGTAACTAGGCTTGTGATAACCCTAGTTAGTTAAGTAGTAAGCCGTAGTATTTGTTTGGCCGTTTGTGAATGGATGGTGTCCAGCCCTGTCTAAGTCTCGTCTAGTCCTAGTACCTGGTACTCCTGAACATGATTGTTTTACTTATCTTTAACAATAAATGGGTAGAGACAAAGTGCTATCCAGACGAAGGGTTACAACCCCGGTCCTTGTTTGGGTTAAGGGTTGTAACCTGGCTTCCGGAATGGTTCCACGTCCCTAGTCGTTTAACTGTCCTGTTGTACTCTTTATTACTTGTACTTTCTTCTACTCCTTATGTTCTGATATGCTGGCTTTTGTTCTTATTTCGTGGCCTCCTTGTGGCACTTGCTCTTTCTGGGGTTTGACCCAGCTGGCTTTGTATGGCCAGATTTCGGAGCAGCACCCGAGGATCTACCGAACCTCCAGCCCGATGGTGGCGACTAGAAGGAACCCGGGCTACGAGTGGGTTTTCCATTTTGTTTCGCTCACTACATTGTAAAATAATATTTTTGAGGCATTTAGCCGACGAACACCTGTTAGCTCGATGTATTTTTACTTACTGTCTGCCTACGGGCTGTAACATGATTAACAAATCCTAGGGTTGATCATATATGACTGAACTCTTGCTAGTCTTGACATTTTGTACGACTAGCTTCATGATCATCCAATATGTAATGTATGGGACGTCTTGCTATTATATATTTGGTGCTCTGACATCTTGTAACTATTATTGCTTGCTTGAGATTGAGATAATAGGCTTGTTCATGACCATAGAAGACTGTTGGCTTATAGTTAAACCCTCATATATCTAGACAGCCGTGACCGTATAGCGAGGTGGATTTCATTTTAATATACGTAGCTGGCTATGTACGCCCCCGCTCCCCAGTATTCTGGTTCTGGGGTGTCACAGTATATGCTCGAATTTCCAGTCCTCTTCGGATTTATCATTGGGCTTCTCGGATACAAATACGGGCAGATACAGCTTCTTGACAAACAACAAATCTTTCATCTTGCTCCGCCAATAGTGATAGTTGGTGTCGTTCAGGTTCATCATGCGCACTGGCTTCGCGTCCATCTCTCCTCTCTAGTTTTCTTGTTAACTCCTGACACCCTTCTGAATTCTAGAACCTGGCTTTCATACCACTTTGTTGGAAAAGAAATGCGAAAACCTTTTCCCAAACTAGAGAGTACCTGCGAGAGAACCGAGCAATACAACGCACGAACCAAAACACCAAAATAAACCACGCAGACACAGAGAATTTTTGACGTGGAAAACCCTTGCAGGAAAAAACCACGGGACGATCGGAGTCCAACCCTGTGAAGCCTTCACTAATGAAATAAAGGAGTACACCCTCTACAAACTTCTTCCGATCCAAATCGGATCCCCACAACACTTAGGAGCAAGAATAATGATTACAAAGCTACGAAGAATAAGGACGATGAGTAGATATTACCCGAACATGATCCTCCTTCGAAAATGGCCTTCAATCCTCCTTCTTCTCTCCCAAAGTTGCAATGACACTCTTGCCTCTTTCCTCTCTTGTTCTTCAATGTTGTGTTGTAATTAGGGTTAGAAATAACCAAGTATAAACCCCCTAATCTGTAGCAAAACCTGGACCGTAGGATACGATCCGATGTTGATCAATCACCCTGAAAAATGCTTCAGCCTCGACAACACAGAGTTCGGCCAGAACTCTGTCCTGGGGCAGAGTTCGGCCAGAACTCTGTGTTTGGCAACCAGAATAGTTCTGGAACCAGAACACAGAGTTCGGCCAGAACTCTGTCCTGGGGCAGAGTTGGGCCCGAACTCTGCCCCCCTCCTTCCAGCAGCTCCTCTGTCAGCTCCCGAGTGTCTCCGTCATCTCCGACTGGCCTCATCACCTCCCCGAGCTTCTCTGACACACAGACGGCGCTCGTCGCACTCCGGGGTCTTCTCCACATAGGTTGGGCACCCCACCCACTCCAACAGAATGAACCTAGAAATTAGAATGTCCACTTACTAAAAACTTGCTGCTGATATCTCTAACTCTTGAAATTCTTATTCCTTAATGATAAATATATTTTTATCTTCATGAAGAAATTAAATAGTCCTACGCATAAAACTTCATTTAAGAAATGTAGATTCGCCTCAAAGAGTGATGAAATTATATAATTTCCACATAAATCAAACTGACTACTTCGAACTCGATTGTTTAAATTATAAGCTCATGTAATAATTTGTATTCAATGCATGCGACTTCTATATTGCAGTTTAGGTACCAGATAAACTTATTTGTTTCCCCTTATTAACACTTTATTGTCTTTTCCTCGAGTTCAGGTGGAAAGGGTTCCGAGCATGTTAAATTACGTTCTCCTACAACTTGTTGGGCCTCAAAGAAAATCACTTACTGTAAAAGATCCTAAAAAATATAGGTTTAAACAAAAGCAATTGCTAAAGCATGGTTAATACCGGAAAGAACTTGACTGAAGGAAATTTTCATTTTGAGTCTCCCCATCTTATTTTATTGATTTTGTTTGTAATTGTTTTCTTTTTCTTATGGATCCTGATTCTTCTAATTGGTAATGGTAAGATTGTCAAAATATTTGTTCATATCATGAGGGTGAAAAGGACAACATATTACCGGTTGAGAGCTTAACCACATCGCCTATCTTTTCATGATATGGGTTCTCTAGGGTGATGTGTATTAATTATCATGTACATATTAGTACCAGATAGTTGCCTTGGGACTGATCAAGTGAGAGAATTATTTGATAGTTATTCTTTTGTTTTCTACTTTTACTTGTAATTTACATATACATGCCATCTGTAAATAGCCATTTTCATATCTGCATATGTTTCTAGTCTATTTTTTTAGTAATGCAACTGATATGTTAGTATTTTAGTGATGCAATTGATATATATATCGCATGTATATATGAGATTGATACACATTACTCTCTGAAAATGCACGACTCGATTGGAATTCTCTAAATGGCTCAGTTCCTTCTGAGTGACAATAATCCGATTGGAGTTAACGAACTATAAGTTACTACCTATAAGACACAATCTCAAGTGCTAGATATCAAAGTTCATGTATCATGTCGTATCCTATTACAATAATCTGCTCTATTAATGTTTTTTTCTTTAATACTAGGTATCACTCTACTCTGTTACGCACATCACACACATTACCTCTTGTTCATTTTGTTTCTTCAAGGGATGTAAATTCTAATGTTCTTGCCGCCTCAGGAACTTTTTTGGGAGGTTGGTGATCTGAAACGATTCACAGTTCACTATGATAGAAGTAGAAGATCAAAGGTACCTCATTGAACTTAGTGTTGGTTGTCACATCGTAAAATCACGGTTATCATTTTGGAGATGTTATTTTGGAAAGGGAACGACGGAGTTCTTCTTCTCAAGGAGAGCTGATGCTATAGCGGCTGTGAAGAGATACAACAATGTCTATCTTGATGGGAAGCCAATGAAAATGGAGATTGTGGGAACAAACATTGCCGGACCTGCTGTTCCTCAAGCTTCAAATGGGAGCTTTGGAAATCCTAATGGTGTTCCTAGAAGGTATACAATTTTGTGACTTGGTACATACGAACGTACAATCCACAATAATTTTTCATATACTGAGTTGTTTTTCCACTAGTATTTTCCTTGTTTCACTGATACCTTAATGGAGATGATATACCTATGTACGCACAATTCATGAGTACATGGTATTGTGTCCTAGAATTAAGGCATTACTTACCTTATCCTGCATTTTGTAGTGTCATATCTTTTCGCATTTTGGTTTAATGTTCCATGGAGCAGAAATCAATTACCTATAACAAATCAAATCATCCTACTCTGTCTACGGTCTTTTAGTACTCCAAGGAAGTTGGAGGGTACACCTTGATTTCATTAGCTTAAATCCTAATTAAACTGCATGACTGCAAGGGTAGGTCTACATAGCCTCTAATTGGTTATAGGTTTTATAGACACGGCATGTTTTGCTCATAGCTATCTTGGATATAAATTTATCACCAACAGAGGGTTGACATTTGCTTTTCTCCATAAATAATGTTATTATGTTGATTGATTGATTTGATTATATTCGTCTCTGTTACGTGAGCACTAGGCATAGTTATACAATATACATTCATGAGTGTTGCTCATACCCGGGCGGGGACAAAAGGATGTCTTCATCTATCGTGTATCATTTGGAGCATTAGACAATAATGTCATGATATGTAGAAAATGGGCCGATATTTAAAACTTCCATTGTTACAAGTTTGGAGTTCAGGTACAATTCAGCAACAAGTGACTTGGATTCAGCTTCTGTAAGAGTTCTTGGGGGAAAGGTTATTTACTCAACTTTCAAGGTTTTGTATAGGTAAAGTTTTAGGTTTTAAAATTAGTAGAAAAAATTGCCAATCCTAAAATATTAGGATAAAAGCTGTCATTTTAGATTGTGCAATGATAAAAATACAATGTGTATATCAGCATGGTTGATTCAAAAAATATATGAAAATTTGTAAGTTATTTGTAAATAATAGTTTAGCAAATATGTACTAGTTGGATATGTAGATAAAGTTTCTATGGTCTCTTTGACAAGGAATACTTTTATGTGACATAAATTAATTTGTGTAATACTTTTATGTGTAATACTTTTATGTGACATAAATTAATTTGGTAACTAAAAGAAAATCTTAAGTGACAAGAATAAATTTTTATATTGTAGCTAATACTTTTATGTGACATTATTTTTTTAATGTCACTAAAGAAAAACTTTAAGTGACAAGTATTTTCACTTGTCACATCGAACTTGTCTTCGACATGAGTCAAAAATTAAAATTTTATTTTAGTGACAACATTGAGTGACAACCAATATTAACATAATCACTAAATGTTTTAATTGTGTGACGAAAAATAATTCTTGTCACAAAATTAAATTATGGGTGACAACAAAAAAAACTTGTCACAGAAATACTCCTTTCAGTGACAACTGTTACACTTGTCACAAATTACTTGTCACGGAAATCCGAATTTCTTGAAGTGATTTGTCATGTGATCAGCTGTGATATTAGATATCACATAATACTATTTAACATGCCATGTCAGCTGCCACGTGATAAATAATTTTGAAAAATAATTTGTAGGTACTAATAGCATTAGTATTAACATTAATATTAATATTAATATTAATATTAATATTAATATTAATATTACCCTTTCCTCTATACGGTTACTGGTTTGATCTTTCTTTCATGTTTGTTGTACTCTTGATTTCTTATGTAGAGAAGTTCGTATTATGTTCTCTAGCATTTTCTTGAATTTTATAGTTTGGTCTACTATTTGTTGGTGATTACCAAAGTAACTGTTTCAAGTCCTTCAAGCACGAAAGGATCCTTTAATTATATCCGAAGAAAAGTCTGATGGGTGTGAATAATGTATCAAAGCCACTTCTTAATTGACAGTACTAGTATCAATGCTTGAATTATTACTTTTGATCATCCGTATAAATTACCACTCATTCCTCTTTTCTTGAACGGATTTATCTATTTCTCAATGATTTTTTTCTTTCTTACGAAACATCAGAGTTGTACACAAAAAATTATTCACTTAAACTAAACATTCAACATTTAATTTCTTAAAATATCATCATAATCCAAATATGTAAATTCGTGTCTATTTATATAAATCGTAGCTACTCGAATGACACACCAGCATCATAAATCAGAGTAACATTAATTACTCAGACGTTGGGGATTGATATCATGTTGCCATAAATATTTTTTGTCACTCTTTAATATTGCACCATTGAATTACTCGGTGACGAGTAGGGGTACAATTAGGATGAGTTAAATCTGAATCCGACCGGTTAAATCTGTTAATAGGTTGGATTAGAGTTGAAGATATTTAGATTTGGATTTAGATTCGTAGATTAAAATATTTGAATCCGATCAAATTTGGGTTGGTCTCGGGTTCATGCATCGGATTACCCAAAGAATTCGGAACCCGACATACATATAATCTATTTTTTTATATGCACTCATTATATGATTGAGACTTGATTACTATTTGATTATGTGTTTAACATTAAATTGTTTAAACCTATTTTAAATATCATGTTAGAGTCCCATAAATCGGATGGACCCAACCCAATCTGAGGAACCTGGATTCTTTTTCTATATCTTTGGACTCGATCTTGGACTTCATACGTTGATCTCGAGGTTGGGTTAGACTTGGGCTCGAGTTAAACTTATGATTTGTCAGATTGGGGTCGAGTTGAGTTCAAGTCCGACACAATTCGTTCCACTTGCACCCCTAGTGATGATGATACTATTTGGCTATTGAAGGAAATATTATTTACAATATGGAGGGAGTGTAAAATCAGAATGAGAAATTTTAACTTACCACCCACTTTGTTTACCATATTTAAGGGTGCACCACACTGTTTTATATTAATGTATAATAGCCTCCACTTCTAACAGATTCCGTTCACGATTAACAGAAACTCCCCTTCGTGGACATTTTAGGACGTAAATATCCTTTCTTTGAATTGTTAACATCGAGCCCTAAAAACTCTTTATGTAATTCCTAAACTACCCCTCCTTTTAATAAACTCTTAGCCGCCTCTCTCTCTCTCCCAAACTCTATTTTCAATCGAAGCCCCATGGCCGTAACCTAATCCCCAAATTCCATTCTCGACCTAATCCCCAAATTCCATTCTCGACCTAATCGTCTGTTACACTACATTTAGGGTTCATCAAAGATCATCCAGCTCCCATGGCAAACTGTGCAAGTCTGGTAATATTAAATTTATTGGAATTTTTTCCTTTAATGTACAAAAGATTTTGGTTATGTATTTCTTCCCTCTGAGCATATTCGACATTTGTTTTCTTCTTCAGATCTTTGCTGTAACCTAACTTTCCCAATCAATAAAGACCATTTTCTCGTCCAGAGCAAGTCAATGGTAGATGCGATGATGAAAGTCAGACCCCACTGTAAGTTGTACTATCCTAACCTAAGTTTTACTTTCCTCTCTTTTCATTGTAGATGTATCCTCGAGTCCTATTCCTCAATCTATTGCGGGCTAGTAGTATATAATCTGAGAGAAGTCTATAATCTGTTTACGGATGTATCCTCAAGTCCTATTCCTCAATCTATTGCGGGCTCGTAGTATAGATATCACCAGGACATCGCACAATTCGTGAAGACTCCACCTGCACTTATGACTTCTAATGACTGTGCACCTGCTTTCCTAATGTGATAGTAAGGGAAGATACATCCGTTATGAAGATTCATCTTACTAGCATGAATATATAAGGATTACAGTAGAATATATCAATCTGGATGCAAAAAGTCAAGTGCGAGTTCGAAACGAAGTCAAGGAAGGTATCAAGCATGTGGATGTGATCCTATGGGACTTTCCTATTCTAATTAAAGGCTCACGTCGGTACAGTAACGACTAACCAAAGTGATTAACGTAGACCTACATGGGCCACCACAAAAATATGTAACGCTCCAGTCCCAAAATATGTTGAACAAGGTATACGAATACATGCCAGCAACACTTCACCAATGGAGCAAGCTACTCAACAAGCCCATTAGTGAAATACTTAAGCTGTAATTCATGGTAACACCCAGAAATACAACACAGTCAACAGGTATATACATCTAATCACATCCACAGAGTCCACCAAGAGATTAAGAATAAATAAAAAATGTCTTAAATATCCAGCAATAAAGTAATGAAGTCTGTGCCGGTAAAACATCCTGTAAGCCCCTAGATTTTTAAAAATATTTAAAATGAATATTTATAATTTTAAATGTCATTTATGTCCTTAAAATAAATTATTATAATTATTAGGAATTTTTTAGGATTTTTAAAAAAAATTTAATGATTTTATAGCTTAAAATATCAATCTGCAATTATTAAATATCAATTGCAATTTGTTAAATTATTTTAATATCGATTTGTAAATTACTGAATTGTTTTAAATTCAGTTTGCAAATTTATTGTAAACTGAGAGGTAGTAGGGTTAATTGTAAAACCCCAAACTTGGGGGACCTAAGTGCAACTACCCATCACCCCCCCCCCCCACGATCTTTCTCTCTCCTCACCAACGACCGAGACCGGCCCTAAATCCTAAT
>JANAVB010019598.1:1720620-1738744 GCA_029216955.1 Iris pallida | reverse complement strand
TTATATATATATTATATATGTGAATATATTTTTGCACTATATGTTATTATGTATAAATTTACAAGTTATTTATTATATAATTTTATATCTTGTATATTTCACTACTTTTAATATACATTATTAAATGCTTTAATAGTCATCTATATATGTGTATTTTAATGTATGAATTATTGTATTTTATTAATCATGGCCACTTGGTGTCCAAACTAGCATAGATTTTTGGGCCCAAATGTGTCTAAAATATTCAAAGTCTGTACAAGCATATTTGGACTGATTCATGACTATGGGTCCCGTATTGGACTTCGGTTCAATTTCGTATACGTGGACAAATACTAAATAATTAATTATTTATTTTCTAGGATTTGTAACTTGCTGTTTTTGAATTTATATATTATATTGATTGTTGTAAAAATCTGGGAAAAAAAATGTATTTAAATACTATGTTAATTTATCTAATTTAATATAATTTTTCCAGCATTGATAATACTTTTGGCATTTTATAAAAATAGGAAAACAGAACTCATTTTCAGGGTACTTATGTTTACTGATTTTTAATAAATACCTTTGAGGGTTTATAAATTCCAGAATAATTGGTTTACATTTCTATAATTAACAAGGATCATTTTAGTACTCTATATTATATATATTTGAGCTTTTTGCCTATCTTAAAATTGTTGGAACACAGTGTGCAGCCTGATTTATTTATTGAATAATTACGACTTGCGATGTATTATGTGATTTTGGGTTATTATAGTATTGGACCTCACCATACCATAGTGTAAGGGCCCTAGAAAGTTGTTTTAGGTACTGTGTCACCCCCATATTGGTCTCCTATGCTAAAATCATCATTTGGCTTGGTGTACAATCAGAAAGTCGTGTCGTACCACTATTGTCCTAGTGTTTTAACTTAGTACAAAAACTAAGTTTATTCATCATTTTTACAGTGACGAGACACCAGGACATCTATAGCATTTCCTTCACTACCTTGCTTTGCTAAGAGAAAAGTACCTCTACAAATTTTATTTACTGTATATGATGAACTGTGTATAAACCATGTTAAATACCGATACTTAAACTGCAAATCATATCTCTCCATGTTTCACATACTTTATACTGCTCTCAGTATCCACCATGTGTTATGCTATTCTCGTATCCCTCACATGTTTAGAATCTGGGTTATAGGGAAACTAATAGTTGAGTACGTGATCATGCCCCCTTTACCGTACTCGAGCAATGTTTCATTTTATATGTTACTGCATCGTAGGCCTTTTTCTCAAAGCAAATTTGTGCGTATGTACATCTATCACCGTATCACTTGTACGGAAGTATATTTCATTTACATGTGCCCCTGCACATTGTACACCTATTGACGATCACGTACCTGCTACAGTTTTAAACATTATATATACATCCGTCTCTATGACGTATGTATCCTTGCCATGATAGATTATGATATGATGTGATTTCCTGTTTATTATACTCATGTTCATTTCATGCTTCTTTTATTTAGTTTGTTAGATTCAATACTTGCTCCCGTCCTGACAGGATAATATTGTAGGTATACTTATCGAGGAGAAGTTGCTTTGTGATTCTTATTATGGGGTTGCCATCGAGGATCAGACTTTGCCTTACGATGATGTACCTGTAGGAAAACTCGTCTAGTTTGTGTAGTTGCTCGGGACTTTTGATAGTAGTCATGTTGTTAGACTATGTATTTTGATACTGGTTCTGTATCCAGTTTTATGTCTCGACTTTGTATTTCGGAACATAATTATATACGAAATACTTTTGTGTTTGGAATATTTTTGACTCAATATGACATATAGAACTATTAACACACTTTGATCATATATTGTTTGTCTTTAGAACAGCTTACTACGCTTTATCTCAAGCGTAGGCTGGACATGACTCGGCCCAGCCCGACAATTTGGGTAGCGAATCGTAACACATTTTTAGTGGTGGCCCATGCAGGTCCTGACTAAATTGTTTGGTTACGTCATTGTACCAAGCATGCCTGCAATTAGGAACTTAAGGTAACTAGACAACACTAGGAATAATATTTAGAACACCTAGAGGATTACTAGGATTGCAACATAGGAACTCATCACATCATATGCTCGTTATTACAAATTAGATTTTCTTGTTGTTATGATTATTTACTTAAAAGAGTTCTTATGAGTCCTTTTATTTATTAGATGGTGCCCATCCGCTCGTCCCAGTATGTCACCCCCTGAGAATGGCACACTTCCTATCCAGTCGGTTGACCAGTTGATTGATGCACCTCCACCTCCACCTACCACACTCCCCCACTCCACAAATCCACCAACCAAGATGCCTCCACCACCTTCTCCATCACAGTCCCAGTAGGACCCGATACTCCCACCACCACCTATTAATATACCTATCCAGGCTTCCGTCACTCTCGACGGGAACCAGCAGCTCACTCTGATCCAGGGGTTTCTAACGACCCATCAGGAGCAGACCACCCTACTCCGTCGGAGCATGGAGCGTTCTGAGGAGTGTACCATAGTCCCCACCACCGGTAGAGCCACGACAGAGAGTGGGAAATATCAAGGACTTCATGGGCTTGAACCCCAGGGAGTTCATGGGGACTGAGGGCATCATAGTAGCAGATGACTGGCTAAACTCAGTAGAGAGGAAGCACCTCGGAGCTAGGTTGTCGGGTGACCTTCAGGTCGAGGCAGCGGGATTTCTGCTGACAGACTTGGCAGGAGTATGGTTCAGGAATGAGCTATTGTTCGCAAGAGAGAGGGCCATATGGGGTCAGTTCAAGATCCAGTTCAAGAAGAAATTCTTCTCGACCATTGCTAGAGTAGCCATGGGGCTACAATTCCAGAACATCCAGCAGGGGAACCGTTCTGTTGACGAGTATGCCACGGAGTTTAGTCGTTTGAGTCGTTTTGCTCCTAGTCTGGTTGCAGACCCAGAGGAGATGATGCTTAGGTTTTGCCATGGTCTAGTTCCAGACATTGGCATTCTCCTAGTGGCAAACGGGACGACTGACTACTACCAGAGCCTAGAGTTGGCCCGGAGTATAGAGGAGCGTCTTCAGTCCTGCAAGAGGCCGGCTTCCGTATACCACGAGAGACCTTCCAAGCGCCAGGATTTCCAGCCGAGAGCACCGGCGCCGCACCAGCAGACATACCGTCCTCCCACACCGCATGACCCAACCCCACCAGTTAGAGCCCCGGGACCACAGCAGCAGAAGGGAGCTCTGTGTATATTCTGTAGAAGGCCATGACATGATTACTCCATATGCAGAAAGAGGTTGAGGCAGTGCTTAGCTTGCGGGTCTGCCATCCACCAGCTTCGGGAGTGCCCAGTAGCAAGGGTACCAGGTGCTAGACCCCCATCTAGAGGACCGCCGCTCCCGACTCAGTAGCAGAGGTTCGGGCAACATCTGCAGTAACATAAGGGACCCCAGGCAAGGCTTATAGTCTAGCTCTTGAGGCGGAGCCGGAGCAGGTTTCGGAGCCAGATTATTTGGCCGACGTCATCACAGGTCATGTTTATTTGCATACTTTTCTAGCTCTATGCTTGTTTGATTCCGGTGCATCGTATAGCTTTCTGTCATTAGAGTTTTTACATGAACACCACTTAGTAGCTATACCTACCGAGGAGATGAGTAGAGTAGACGGGAGGCGGACCAGTACCCATTAGAGCTATCTATTGTTACGCCCCAGAACCAGAATACTGGAGAGAGGAAGCAGATATAGCCAGCTGCGTATAATAAAATAGGATCCACTCCACTATACGGTCACGGCTGTCTAGATATATGAGGGTTTATCTACAAGCCAACAGTCTCTTAAGGTCATGAACAAGCCTAGTGTCTCAATCACAAGCAAGTAAGTAAATGTTACAAGATGTAAAATCACCAAATATACAATAGTAAGGCGTCCCAAACATTACATATTCAGCTGATCATGAAGCTAGTCGTTACAAAATATGAGGACTAGCAAGAGTTTAGTCATACATGATCAACCCTAGGTTGCCAATCATGTTACAGCCCGTAGGCAGACAGTAAGTAAAATGTACACGAGCTAACACGTGCTCGTCGGCTAAACGCCTCAAAAGAATAATTTTACAATAGAGTGGAAGAGCCAAAAATAATCCACTCGTTGCCAGGATTCCGTCTAATGGTCACCATCTGGCTGAAAAAACCGGTAGATCCTCTGGAGCTGCTCTGGTATATGGCCATACAAAACCAGCTGGGTCAGACCCCAGAAAGAGCAAGTGCCACAAAGGAGGCTTCACTTAGGAACTAAAACCAGCAATTAGCACAAGAATATAATTACATAATAAAAGACAGTAATTAAGGAAAAGCGTGACAGGTGATATATGATGAGATAACCATAGGACTATTCAGATAACCATGTTACAACCTGTAAACCAAACAAGGATCGGGGTTGTAACCCTTCGTCTGAACAGAACTTGGTTTCTCCCACCATTTATCTGCAAGATAAAATAAGTAATCAGGACATGTAACAATCTCGTACAGGATCAAGACAAGACTAGACTGATTGAACACCATCCAACATTCACGGCCAAGCAATAAATACGGCTTGATACTTTAACTAACTAGGGTTATCACAAGCCTTAGTTACTAATAAGATGCAAAAAGATTTCCAAGTCCAGTTACCCGCCTGCTGCTACCTGAGTGACCCCAGTAAAAGAAAATAAGTATAGCAGACACACTGTAGTGAGATACATGTGTCCTAAAGAGGTGCCCCACTCGACGGCAGGCTAGAAATGTGCTCATCATGACAGATAGCTCCAAGTCCCATGTATATATATATAAGGCCGGGATCAAAGGGGCAACAGGTAACTGGGAAAGTCTCTTCATGAACTACTGTATTATTCTAGTTATTAGCCTTAGCCATTTATAGTAGGTACCCCTGACCGTGGTACTCAGGGGTCCCCATCTAGACATGATGCAAGACAAGATGGTTCATTTGTACAAGCACAATCGTCCACGGTGTCTAGGTTTTTCTATCTTGTCATGTCAGGTTAGCCGTCGCAACAGCATTTCGAGAAATATCATGCCAGGTTTATCATGTCAAGAGTGCGTCACGGCGGGCCACTATCAAGCTTGTATATAAGCATGCGGCCAAAAATGAATTTCATGCGGTCAGCAATTGCAAGCGGCCAACAAATATTAAAAGTGCAATTAATGCTAAGGCCAAAGCTAAATAATTAATGCTAATGGCGAGTATTTAATACAAGCAATTATTTAATGCTAATGGCCAAAGGCCCATGCGGCTGGAAATAACAAATGGCCTATGCGGCTCAGGCAAGTTGCATACAAACGCATGCAAGCTTACAAGCAACTAATTAATGCAAGCAACTAATATAAAAAGGGCCATGCATAATTAATCAATGCTCATGCGGCCAGAAGCTAGAAATGCTCATGCGACCAGAAGCTAGAAATGCTCATGCGGCCAGAAGTGATATTAATGGCTCCCACAGAGAACATGTCCATGAAAAATACCATGGCCTCCATGCTCAACAATAGGAACCCAAATCCAGACTCCCGTATGTCAAATTTGGACAAAATAGAATTCTCTACAACATGAAACCATCAACTAGCAAAAATATGCAAGCTTGATAGATCGAAATTCATGGAAACCGAAAATACCACAAAACTAGATCTACATGAAATTAACCACAGAAATGAAAAATGCTAAGTACTAAAGTGTGTTAAAAACACATGGGGAAGACAGTGGAACAATAAAAAAGGACTTCCTCCATGAAGCAAGATGCACTTGCCTAAGCTCTCCACTCTCTCAGGTTGGTGGAGAAGTAATGGTGGAGAAGAAGAAAGTTAATAAAGAGAGAGAAAGGGGAGTGGGATATTTAATGAAGAGGGTGGTGGTAGGTGGGAGTGGTTTGGTTCACATAAAATCAAACAAAACCGAACCAAGCCAACAAACCGAACCGAACCAAGATAAACCCATCAATGAAATGCCAAAATAAATCAAGCAGGGAGACATGCAATACGGGTCAAAATTGTCACGCCCCAGAACCAGAATACTGGAGAGCGGGGGCAGACATAGCCAGCTACGTATATGAAATAGAATCCATCTCGCTATACGGTCACGGCTGTCTAGATACATGAGGGTTTATCTACAAGCCAACAGTCTCTTAAGGTCATGAACAAGCCTAGTGTCTCAATCACAAGCAAGTAAGTAAAAGTCACAAGATATATGATCATTAAATATACAATAGTAAGGCGTCCCAAACATTACATATTCAGTTGATCATGAAGCTAGTTGTTACAAAATGTCAGGACTAGCAAGAGTTTAGTCATACATGATCAACCCTAGGATCTGTTAATCATGTTACAGCCCGTAGGCAGACAATAAGTAAGTACAATTGAGCTAAACAGGTGCTCGTCGGCTAAACGCCTCAAAAGAATATTTTTACAATAGAGTGGAAGCCAAAAATAACCCACTCGTTGCCAGGGTTCCGTCTAGTGGCCACCATCTGGCTGGAAGGTCGGTAGATCCTCTGGAGCTGCTCCGAAATCTGGCCACACAAAACCAGCTGGGTCAGACCCCAGAAAGAGCAAGTGCCACAAAGGAAGCTTCACTTAAGAACTAAAACCAGCAATCAGCACAAGATATAAATAAAAGTAAGAACTGGTAATAAGAAAATACACCAGGATGATATACGACGAGATAACCATGGAACTATTCAGGCAACCAGGTTACAACTCGTAAACCAAATAAGGACCGGGGTTGTAACCCTTCGTCTGAACAGAACTTGGAGTTCTCACCATTTATCGGTAAAATAAATACAAGCATTCTGGTTATTCAATAATCTGGAACAGGATCAGGGCAAGACTAGACTGGTTAGACTCCATCCAATCACTTTACGGCCAAGCAAGAATTACGGCTTGATACTTTAACTAACTAGGGTTGTCACAAGCCTAATTACTAACAAGATGCAGTGAGATTGTTCCACAGCCACAAGCCCTGCAGACCATCCAGGTTACCCGGGTTAAAAGATTAGAGTTAAATTCAGGTGGGTACATCGTCCAGGAAACGAATGTACCCTTAGGTAGCTTGAAGGGTGCAACACATGACAGTGTGCTGGAAATGTGCCCTACTCGACGGCAGGCTACAGATCCCAAGGCGTGCCCAGGTAACGGGATTGCCTGTAGCTGGAAAATCTCGTCATGACTAATGTATTAATCTAGTTATTAGCCTTAGTCTATTTCAATGGGTACTCCTGACCGTGGTACTCAGGAGTCCCCTCCTAGACATGATGCAAGACAGGACTGGATTATTTGTACAAGCACAATCGTCCACGGTGTCCAGGATTAATTATACAAGTCATGTCATGTCAGGTAGCCGTCGCAACAGCTGTTCAAGATAATCATGTCAGGTTTATCATATCAAGTGTACTAGTCAAGAGTGCGCCACGACGGGCCACTATCAGGTCATGTCAGGTTATTATGTCAGAAGTGCACCACTACGGGTCAATATCACATCATGCTCAATTATCAATTCCAAATATATCAAATGAATTCATGATTTTCAAGTTCAGGACAAAAGGCGTAAGGATATAAAATGGACGTAAAATATCTAATAAAATATCAATATACAGGGCTGTAGAAGAGCCAAGCTTAAGGAAAATAAAACCAAATCTGACACGCTGACATGAGACCAAGTCAGCCAAAGGCCATACGCTCAGTGCAAGCCACGCTCAGGTCAAGCCATGCTCAGGTCAGGCGTATGCAAGTCATACGCTTCCAAAAGGCAGCGTATGGGGTCCATACGACTCCTCGTCAAGCAAGCGAGCGTATGCGAGTCATACGCTCCCAAAAGGCAGTGTATGGGGTCCATACGGCTCCTTGTCAAGCAAGCGAGCGTATGTGAGTCATACGCTCCCAAAAGGCAGCGTATGGGGTCCATACGGCTCCTTGTCAAGCAAGCGAGCGTATGCGAGTCATTCGCTCCCAAAAGACAGTGTATGGGGACTGCACTGTGCTAAAGAGCGTGCGCAACTCAGTGGCACAAGCTAAAAAGCTCGTGCACTGCTCACTGTCTTCTCCAAATCAGCAGGAACTCCATGGTTGAACCTAAAGCTTCAAAAGTCCATAACTTGGTCAAAATAAGTCCAAATCCAACTTTGTAAAGTTCTATCTTGGGTGAAACTCAATCCTCTCCAACATAAGAACATCAAACCCATAAAAATACAACTTAAATAGATCAAAACCATGCAAAACCGAAAATAGAAGAAACTTAGATCTAGAACAATGGAGACTCCAAATCACAAAATGTCAAGTTCTAATGTTGATCACCATGGCCTAATCTAGCTAATGAACAAATAAAAAAGTGGTTCTCAAGTGGTGGCAAGGTGCACTCGCCTAGACCTCTCTCTTCTCTCTTTGGTAGGTGAAGGGAGTAAATGAGGAAGAAGAAGATGAATAATGAAGAGAGAGGATGAAGAGGGCTAATAAATACAAATGGTGGTGGTAGGTAGGGGTTCACCTTGGGTTCATCATGAACACAATCAAAACCAAGCCAAGCCAAACCAACCAACCCGAACCAGGAATAAACCAAGCCAAGCCATGAAGAAAACTAAACAAGAAATCATGCAATACAAGAATAAATACGTACACGTATTCCAGAAATACATAATACAAACCACAGGCATTACAAAAATATGTACACATATTCCAAATACGTAATACGAGATATGGGCATTACATCTATAGATACTCTATTACTATAGTTGGGAGAGAGTTTGGGGGACGATTCTTTGTGATGCCACTCCCCGGGTATGATATCATATTGGCGATAGATTGGCTTAGCTATGCTCACGCAGCTATAGACTGTCATGAGGGTAGTATTCTGTTCAGTCCCCCAGGCACGACACCATTCAGTGTCAGGAGGACAGGGCCGGAGATCAGCCTAGAGCCGAACTGTTGTGCGACAGTTGGGGAGTTAGCACCGCCACACCCTATCATTAGGGAGTTTATGGATGTATTCCCAGAGGATCTTCCAGGACTTTCGACTAACAGAGATGTGGAGTTTACTATAGATTTAGTACCGGGTTCATCACCAGTATCTCGGACTTGCTATAGAGTGAACCCCAAAGAGGCCGTAGAGATGAAGGAGCAGATTGATGACCTGTTGAAAAAGGGTTTCATTCAATCTAGTACTTCTCCATAGGGAGCACCAGTGCTCTTTGTGCCCAAGAAGGATGGTACAGTCCGTTTGTGCATTGACTACCGGGCGTTGAATACTACCACCATTAAGAATAAATATCCTCTACCCAGGATAGATGATTTATTCAACCAGTTGAGTGGGGCGAAAGTATTTACCAGGATAGATTTGAGATTCGGTTACCACCAGGTGGAAGTTGTCACTCCCCGATTCTGTAGAATCGATAGTCGTCCCCCGGGCGTGATGCCGTGCGAACCTAAGTTACGATCGCACAAGATATAGTCATAAGGTTATATGAAACACAACGTCAAGTTAGAGTACGCAGAGAAATTGATTGACACATTTGAAATAGAAGTAGACTTTTTATTGATAATAAAACTTTATTTACATTGACTTCATTACATTCATTGTCGCGCGGGCTACAACATGACTCGACTTACAAAACGAACGCCGATGAGATAGTCGTTCCATACATTATATCCCTTTTTATAAGCAAAAACTATTACGCTTTCCACCTGGGATTGAGGGAAGCCGAGCCGCCATCTATTCTTCTTTGTACTGAGTGCGGAGTCTTCAAAAGGATTTCAGAACGCAAGCCTTCACACGCGGACGAGGCTTCAAAAGGGTTCACATCGCCTTGAGCTTTTAGGTGGCACGCCCTTCGTAGTTCGGGGTACCTGCATGGAGAGCAAGGATCAGTATATTATACTTTATACTGGTGCGTGGCTATTTAGGCTCCAAGCTCTCATTTGGTTGAAGAGTTTATATGACTTTAGTTCATGAATGTTTCTAACCATCCTAATGAATTTCAAACAAGCAATGACAAGCATAATGTAAAATACGTTGGAACTTACCCACGGCGGACCGCACCGTGCCTTATGAAACTTACCATGTTCTTCCCTGTCAATTGTTATCATTTACATTCCAAGTGCAACTTTACGTGTGTTTGGTCACTGGCTTCCAGAGCCATCGTGGACTCCCTTTTTGCTTTTATTAGACGAGGCCCTTTCAGCGCGAATAGCGAACCCCGCTGCAAGTCCTCGCCTAACGTCGTGCCCAGCACAACTTATGTAAATGTTTCCTTTTTTGGCCGCAACGGTCCCGTGGCCCCGGGTTACCGTGCGGGAAAACTCTACCTTGTCGACAAGTTATCCATGACCGTGCAAAGACCATTTTTCTTTTAGTTGTTAATACATAGCCTACTTTCTCTTTGAAAACTCGATCATTTTATCGTGCCCGTGCCCTTGCATTTATTCTTTCATGCGCAACAACATTATCAATTTACCTAAGAACGGGGTCGAGAAGAGAAGGGTCAGCCACTCACCTTGAGTTTACTTCAGGCGAGAGAACTTGCTGGTCGCGCTAGACGTCGCCTACGCGATTACCTGAAATCGCACAAGCAACCGATTAGAACACTGCATTATTCAAAAAGTTCGATAGAAAATGTGAGTTCGAAATGCAAGCCATGAAACCATCGAAAATATTCACGAAAATGCATTCAGAAAACAAAGCCAAAACCAATGCAAGCGGCGTAAAAAGCAGAGCAACGGAAGGTCTCTTCCGACTCAGCCGCAGAGTCAATCCTTGAGGCATAACCCGCTGAATATGGGACTTGGTTCCGAAGAAGATATTGGACGGAGTACGGGGCACGATGTAGGGACGGGGTACTACACCATAACCAACAAAGAAAAAGTTTCGTCCTCGAAACTTAAAATAGAACCTACCTCTACGAGAACAATGAAGGGAACTTTTACTTCATTCCTGACTCAAGCTCCCACGTCGACTCTTCGACCGAATGGTTTCTCCAGAGGACACGGACGAGAGGAATAGCACGGTTGCGAAGAAGTTTATCCTTGTGCTCCAAAATCTGTACCGGCTCTTCGACATATGACAAGTCCGCCTTCAGGTCCAGCTTACCCAAATCTACCACATGGCTCGGATCATGCACGTACTTCCATAATTGTGATACGTAGAAGACGTCATGTACCTCTGACAATACAGGCAACAAGAAGATTTGGTAAGCTACTGGGGCGACTCGCTTCAATATTTCGAACGAGCCCACAAATCTTGGGCTCAATTTCCCCTTCGAACCGAACCTGGAAACTCTCCGCGTGGACATGACATTCAAGAATGCATGGTCGCCTTCCGGGAACTCAAGGGGGCGTCGGTGCGTGTCGGCATAGCTCTTCTGCCGGCTTTGTGCTATCTTCAATCTCTTTCGTATTAATTTGACCTTCTGTACGGTCTGCTCCACCAGCTCCGGACCAAGTATCTGCCGTTTTCCGACTTTATCCCAGCAAATGGGCGATCTGCACTTCCGGCCGTACAAAGCTTCATACGGTGCCATTTGGATGCTGGACTGATAGCTGTTGTTGTATGCAAACTCGGTCAGCGGTAGATGGACGTCCCAACTTGACTTCAAGTCGATCGCACAGAGTCGTAACATGTCTTCGAGAATTTGGTTCACCCGCTCTGTTTGGCCATCAGTTTGAGGATGATAAGCTGAGCTAAACTTCAACTTGGTCCCCAACGCTGAATGTAGACTACTCCAGAAGCGTGCTACGAACCGTCCATCCCGATCAGAGACGATAGATACTGGGACCCCGTACAGCCGTACTATTTCATCAAGGTATATTTGAGCAAGGCGGTCGACGCTCCAAGTAACTTTGATGGCAATAAAGTGTGCTGACTTGGTTAGTCGATCGACGATGACCCAAACGGCGTCGTTTCCCCGCGGCGTCCTCGGCAAGCCAACAACGAAGTCCATAGTGATGTGATCCCATTTCCACTCTGGAATGGCAAGGTTCTGCATCTCCCCGCCCGGTCGCTAGTGTTCGGCTTTGACTTGCTGACAGGCCATACATTTTGACACAAAGAGCGCTACATCCCTCTTCATGCCGTGCCACCAAAAGACAATGCGGAGGTCCTTATACATTTTGGTGCTGCCAGGATACAAGAAATATTTTTTATAATGTGCCTCCGACATTATCTCTTTTCTAAGTTCTGCATCGTCCGGTACGCATAGCCGTCCCTTCACGCACAATACTCCCAACTCGTCCTCTGCAAAGTCGGACGCTTTCCCTGTCAATATCAGCTTTCGTATCTTCTCCAGGTATGGGTCGTCCTTCTGAGCAGACTTGATCCTCTCCAGTAGGCTCGGTTCTACCCACAGTTGTGCCAGCTTTACGACTCTAAAACAAACTCAGAGTTCAATGCCCATTCCTTCCAAGTCAAGCAGCAGTCGATCGTTGATGCATAACGAAGCTAAGTATTTTCAGCTCAGTGCATCCGCTACCATATTTCCCTTGCCCGGCGTGTAATCGATTGATAAGTCATAGTCTTTGATCTGCTCGAGCCATCGCCTCTGTCGCAAATTCAATTCTTTCTGGGTGAAGAGATACTTGAGGCTTTTGTAGTCCGTATAAATCCTGCACGCCATGCCATAGAGATAGTGATGCCACAGCTTCAACGCAAACATAATCGCCGCTAATTCTAGGTCGTGCATGTCGCTTCTCGTGTGGCTTCGACTGCCGGAAAGCAAAAGATATCACCTTATCCCGCTGTATGAGCATACATCCCAAGTCCTGGCCAGAAGCATCGCTGAAGATTTGAAATCCCTCCGTCCCTTCAGGAAGTACAAGTATCGGGGCCGAAACGAGCCGTTGCTTGAGCTCTTGGAAGGAAGCTTCACAGTCGTCTGACCACTCGAACGTGACTCCTTTCTGGGTGAGGCGAGTCAACGGCGATGCAATCTTTGCGAAGTCCTTCATGAAGCGTCGGTAGTATCCCGCCAAGCCTAGGAAGCTTCGAATTTCGCTAACTGATACGGGCCGTCTCCAATCAGCGACTGCCTCAACTTTCTTTGGATCGACTGCAATGCCCACGGCGGAGATGATGTGCCCAAGGAATGAAATGCTGTTCAGCAAAAATTCGTACTTGCTCATCTTCGCATACAACTGATTCTGCCGAAGGGTTTGGAGTACCGTCCGCAGGTGCTCTGCATGTTGCGCTCAATCCTTCGAGTAGACGAAGATATCGTCGATGAAGACTACTACAAATTTATCAATGAACGGACGGAACACCCGATTCATTAGATCCATGAAGATGGCAGAGGCATTTGTCAGACCGAACGGCATTACCAAGAACTCGTAGTGGCCGTAACGAGTGCGAAAGACAGACTTCGGCACGTCATCTGGCTTGACCTTGAGTTGGTGATAACCCATCGCAGATCAATCTTCGAAAACATCATTGTACCTTGGAGCTGGTCGAACAAGTCATCGATGCAGGGCAGGGGATATTTGTTTCGGACGGTGGCTTTATTCAATTCCCGATAGTCGATGCAGAGTGGCATCGATCCATCCTTCTTCTTCACGAATAGCACGGGCGCACCCCACGGCGAGACACTCGGACGAATAAACCCTCTGTCGAGTAATTCCTGAAGTTGTGCCTTTAATTCTTTCAATTCTGCAGGGGCCATTCTATACGAAGCTTTCGAGATCGGCCGGGTGTCGGAGAATGTGTCGATGGTGAACTCTATTTTTCGATCGGGCGACATGCCGGGTAGCTCGTCCGGGAATACATCTGGAAATTCTGCCACAACGTCGGTCTCTTCCACGGTTCCACCATCCTGTCTCATGTCACGAACGGACGTCAAGTAGCCTTCGCATCCGGAATGCAGCAGCTTTCGAGCCGAGATTGCCGAGATCACCATGCACCTCGACGATGCTTCACCACACGAATAGCAGAATTCGGGCACTCCAGGTATGCGAAAGGTGACCTGCTTTCCTGTACAGTCGATGTTTGCGTTGCAAGGACCGAGCCAATCTGTGTCCAGTATGATGTCGAAGTCCTTCATATCTAGAACAATCGCATCAAAACCGATCTTTTGACCCCCAATACATATGGTTCCTCCCCTACAGGCTAAATTTGTGAGTAGTGGAATACCCGAAGGCATACTTACGCTAAGATCAAGGTCTAACAACATTACAGGAAATTTGTGCTCGACGGCAAAGTCTGCCGATATAAAAGTATGCGATGCACCTGAATCAAATAACATACGAGCAGGTACATTATTGAAATTCAATATACCTGTCACGACAGTGTCAGAAGCAAACGCCTCGTCTCGAGTCAGGGCGAAGAAGCACCCTTGTGCATTAGGATGTCGGTCTTGGTTGTTAGGTTGAACGGGCTGACCAGGTCGAGGTGCCTGTCCTCGATTCTCTTGACGGTTTTGTTGTGATGGGACATTGCGATTCAGTCGAGGATTTGAGCAGTCTCGAGCAAAGTGACCCCTTCGTCCGCAAGCGAAGCACTCTGACTTGGTAAAATAGTGGTCGTCAGTGTGCCCGAGCTTGCCGCAATGTCTGTATCGCGGTAACGGGTTCTGGCCTTTATAGCCACTAGTGTGTGGACGCTTTGATGCGTGGTTGTTACCTCCCATATAGCTAGGACATTTGTGATTGGAGTGGCGCATAATGTCGTCTGCACCGGAAGGATGCAGGATCTCAAAGCGGAGAGCGTGATTCAGAGCCTCGCCCGTGGTCTTGTACTCAGGGACTCCGACATGCGCACCGATAGAGTGTCACAGACCCACTTTGAACCGTCGCACGCGGCACTCCTCTGTAGGCAAAAATATACTAGCGAAATTGGACAACTTGTTGAATTCTGTGGCGTACTGTTCTACTGTCCGATTCCCTTGCTTCAATTGCATAAACTCATTTTCCTTCGCTTGACGAACGGCTGACGGGAGGTACTCGACTTCAAAAGCCTCGCGGAACGTGGCCCAAGAGATCGGTGCTGTGTTGTTGTCGCGTCAGATTGCTCGCTTGTGCACGGCCCACCAGTCGTACGCGTTCAACCGTAGTTAAAGTTGTGTGCAGGCGACTTGCTTTGATTCTTCGATACCGAGGAGCTCGAAGTGATCTTCCAGCTCTTCCAACCAATCGATCGCCATAGAAGGGCCTTCGGTGCCGCTGAAAGAAGTGCGACACACTTTTTTGAATTCTGACACTTCAAAGATATACTTTTTCGGTGTCGCAGGTTGACGCTCGGGCTCCTCCGTGTCGACTTTAATGGGTTGGACCGCCGGCACGGTGACAGTAGGTGTGGTGACGGTAGGCGCAGTCACAGAATTCCTGTTGGCCACGATTGTTTGGACGATCTGCTGCAGGGTATCCAGCTGCTTTTGTTGAAGTTTAGCATGTGCGTCGAGGCGAGCTTCGAACTGGGCCTGTCGTTCCTCTGTCTGTTGATATCGAGTCTCGGACTGGTTCCGCTGTGCCTCTATCATGTGCAACATCCTTTCGATGGTATCGTTAGAAGGTCCGCCCCGAGAACGACGAGAACTACTAGAGCCGCTAGAAGCGCTCTGCTCTCGCTCGGCCGTGGGTTCCGTCACTTCTACGATACGAAGGCAAACGCATCAGTCACAAATTATTACGGACTCATTGTATGGAATAACTTATCTTATCGATGCGAGGTCAAAGGATGCAAAGTCGTGCTCTGATACCATTATGTCACGCCTCGATTCCGTAGAATCGATAATCTTCCCCCGGACGTGATGCCGTGCGAACCTAAGTTACGATCGCACAAGGCATAGTTATAAGGTTATCCGAAACACAACGTCAAGTTAGAGTACGCAGAGAAATTGATTGACACATTTAAAATAGAAGTAGACTTTTTTATTGATAATAAAACTTCATTTACATTGACATCATTACATTCATTGTCGTACGGGCTACAACATGACTCGACTTACAAAATGAATGCCGATGAGATAGTCATTCCATACATTACATCCCTTTTTACAAGCAAAAACTATTACGCTTTCCACCTGGGATTGAGGGAAGCCGAGCCGCCATCTATTCTTCTTTGTACTGAGTGCGGAGTCTTCAAAAGGATTTCAGAACGTAGCCTTCACACGCGGATGAGGCTTCAAAAGGGTTCACGTCGCCTTGAGCTTTTAGGTGGCATATCCTTCGTGTTTCAGAGTACCTGCATGGAGAGCGAGGATCAGTACATTACACTTTGTACTGGTGCGTGGCTATTTAGGCTCCAAGCTCTCATTTGGTTGAAGAGTTTATATGACTTTAGTTCATGAATGTTTCTAACCATCCTAATGAATTTCAAACAAGCAATGACAAGCATAATGTAAAATATGTTGGAACTTACCCACGGCGGACTGCGCCGTGCCTTATGAAACTTACCATGTTCTTTTCTGTCAATTGTTATCATTTACATTCCAAGTGCAACATTACGTGTGTTTGGTCACTGGCTCCCAGAGCCATCGTGGACTCCATTTTTGCTTTTATTAGACGAGGCCCTTTCAGCGCGTATAGCGAGACCCACTGCAAGTCCTCGCCTAACGTCATGCCTAGCACAGCTTATGTAAATATTTCCTTTCTTGGCCGCAATGGTCCCGTGGCCCTGGGTTGTCGTGCGAGAAAACTCTACCTTGTCGACAAGTTGTCCATGACCGTGCAAAGACCATTTTTCTTTTAGTTGTTAAGACATAGCCTACTTTCTCTTTGAAAACTCGATCATTTTATCGTGTCTGTGCCCTTGCATTTATTCTTTCATGCGCAACAACATTATCAATTTACCTAAGAAGGGGGTCGAGAAGAGAAGGGTCAGCCACTCACCTAGAGTTTACTTCAGGCGAGAGAACTTGCTGGTCGCGCTAGACGTCGCCTACGCAATTACCTGAAATCGCACAAGCAACCGATTAGAACACTGCATTATTCAAAAAGTTCGATAGGAAATGCGAGTTCGAAATGCAAGCCATGAAACCATCAAAAACATTCACGAAAATGCATTCAGAAAACAAAGCCAAAACCAACGCAAGCGGCGTAAAAAGCAGAGCAACGGGAGGTCTCTCCCGACTCAGCCGCAGAGTCAATCCTTGAGACGCAACCCGCTGAATATGGGACTTGGTTCCGAAGAAGACATTCCATAACGAGGAATGGATGTTAATTCAACCGTTCCCGTTCGATCGACTCGATCGATCCCGACCTATCGGTCCCGACCGAATCGATAGCGACAGTATTCCTTTCTTGCGCACCCCGTGGACGGAGTAAGGGGCACGATGTAGGGACGGGGCACTACAAAAGTCAGGGTTGAAGACATCTAGAAGACGGCGTTCAACACGAAGTATGGGCAGTACGAGTTTTTGGTGATGCCATTTGGTCTAACAAATACGCCAGTTGTCTTTATGAACTTGATGAATAAGACATTTCACCAGTATCTGGATAAGTTCGTCATGGTGTTTAACAATGACATCCTAATATACTCGAAGACGCCGGAGGAGCACGCAGAGCACTTGCGGATAGTTTTAGGGATTCTGAGGAAGGAGAGGTTGTATGCCAAATTATCGAAGTACGAGTTTTTTTAGACCGAGTGGAGTTTCTCGGTCATATAGTCACTGGAGAGGGGATCTCAGTGGATCCTAGGAAGATTGCTGCCGTAGAGACATGGAAGGCTCCGACATCAGTTTCAGAGATCAGAAGTTTTTTGGGTTTAGCAGGCTATTATAGGAAGTTCGTCCAGGACTTTGCTAGAATAGCTGAACCCATGACGAAGCTGACACGAAAGGACGCAGAGTACATCTGGTTAGAGGACTGCTAGGCGGCATTTGAGGAGCTGAAGAGGAGGCTGACGACCGCTCCAGTTCTGACATTACCTTCAGGGTCTACAGGTTTCACCATTTACAGTGATGCTTCGGAAAAGGGGCTAGGATGCGTCCTACAGCAGCATGGAAAAGTGATTGCTTATGCATCAAGACAATTATGAACTCATGAGCGGAACTATCCTACCCACGACCTAGAGTTAGCTGCGGTGATCTCTGCACTCAAGTTGTGGAAACACTACTTATACGGAGAGCGAGTGGAAATCTTTACTGACCACAAGAGCTTGAAGTATGTGTTCACGCAGAA
>JANAVB010019598.1:1535620-1713120 GCA_029216955.1 Iris pallida | reverse complement strand
TCCCCAATTCCCATGTCTAGAATCTAGCAATCTTAAGTCTGTACAATCATCTTGAAAGTAAAACAATACTGATAAAGAAATCTAGAATGCTAACAAAAGGTCAATACCACGAATAGTCATGTAAACCTCGTATCATGAATGTGTCGGTGTATTGTGGTCAATTGTGGCAATGGACACATCAGTATGTACGTAATCCCTAATGTCAATACTCGATGTCACTATCAGGATATCGATACCCGTCTATAAACGGATACTAAGTATCAATGTCTTACGCCATACAATGCTGATAAAAAAATAAGACAGAAAAGAAAGATCTGTAACGAAGGCAAGGCACGCTTACCTGTAACAGCTGTCTGCGGATGGTCCTGACCAACTCTGGTGTCCTTGTCGATCCTCCCAAGATCATATATAATAATATACTATGCTTAATATTCTATATCAACATACCATATATAAATTATATGAGTTTCTATGCCTTCTAGTTGTCATAACTTTGTTACTACATTGCATCTATTATATAAGTACATAAGGTATCAAATCCTTTCGTAAATACTTTACAATTATAACAAAATAATATATATAAATTTTGGAATTTATCTATAAATATATATTGCTATAATGATATTTTTTAATAGGAAAACTCTTTCACAAGAGGTCTTATGTCAATGCCACATATGACTTCCTCAATTTGACCCATTAATTTAGTTTTGAAACAATGATAAAATAAACTTTAAAAATTTTGTAAAAATTCCAAAAATTAGTTAAAATAGTATTTATAATGTTAAACCTTTCATAACGTAATGTTTAATATGGATTCACGGAGTTTTGACACTTTTGGACACAAGGAAAACAGATTTCTTTCGGAGTTCAGTGATACAACAAATGTCATGAATTTTTAAAAATAGCAACCAGATGCAAAACCTAACTTATAGATATGAGTCAAAAAGGTATCGACGTCTAGATTCTGAATAAAAATATAAGAAGGTTAGAAACTGACCTTAGATAGGTGAAAAATGGTTCGCAACAGAATTCGTCAGTTTTGGACACCTTGTCGTAGAATCGACGCCATGGGAAAACGCTTGGAAATTAGGGATCCGACGATCTAAGGTGGAGTATACATACAAAGGTAACTCTTAGATTTGGTTTGAGGAGAAACGAATGAGAAAAAGTGGATGAAACATCATCTACAAGTCAACTAACCTGTTGTGACATTTCAGACTTCGATTCGGCGGAGTTTCAGCCCAAGTAGCGCATCGTGCACCTCTCTAATGGCCCCAAGGTTGCTCCTACTATTTCTAGGGTGGAAGAGAATGTCGAGGGGGTCGCAAGCGTGGTGGTGGTTGGTACAAAAATCAAGGAGAAATCATATTTTGTGAAGAAAGGGGGGTCGGCTAGGGTTTCAGGTTGGAAGGTTGTGGCCGCATGCAAGTAGGGGCTACATGGGGTGTTGGTGGTTATGAAGAGAGAGGAAAAGGTTAGGATTGGGTTTGTATTTATATTATTAAGGCATGGGCTTTGGTTTGATCTAATTTGGATATTATTAATAGGTCTCCTATTTTGGTTAGATGTTCGACCAAGCCAAATCTATAAGGGAATATTGCATATGGTTGCAATTAAACCTCTAAAATTCCCTTAAATATATGTATACTTGGTTTTGGTACTCATTGTTAGGCTCTAACTAGTAGGGTTGACTAGGTTAGGGTCCGAGTAGTATTACTAGTCAAATTGGACCCGAAAATTAATTTAATGAGTCTCATGTGCCATTTGCAAATAAGTAGCACATGGAAACTAGATTGGATGGTACACTCAGGCATGTGCATTGTAGACTCAAAATGGATCAAAACCATATATTGGGTCATACAGTTTTGATTTATGTTAAGTCCCAAAATCAAATTGGAAGTTAGCTTAAAAATTACGTCAATGGCTCAAATTGGCGTAAGTTGGACTGAAGTTGCGCGAAGTCAATGGAATGTTGAAAAGCAAAATTGGATGGACATGATATATCCAACTGAAGGTGGACGAGTCTAGAATTCAAATATGGAAATGGATTTGAGAAAAAAATATTTGTTGTGCTTCAAAAATTAAAGCTACGGTAAACTACTAACATATTCATTATAAACTTTAGTATTTAAAATATCCATATAAAATAATTAAAAATAGTTAAAAATAAATTCCAAAAATCAGGGAGCTTACAACCTACCATCTTAGAAAATTTCGTCCTCGAAATTAAAAATAACATAATTATATAGAAAAATCTTTTCATATGAATAATTAGGCTAAGACTTACCGATATCTACGAATAAGTGGGGATATCGCTCACGCATAGAATCTTCACGCTCACAAGTTGATTCTTTCGGAGAATGGTGCTTCCATGCAACTCGAACCAGTCTAATCGTCTGGCCTCTAAGCATTTTCTCACTCATATCCAAGATACTTACCGGCTGCTCCTCGTATGATAAATTGAGTCCCACCGTGATCTCTGAGTGATCTACCACATGACTGGGATCAGTCACATACCTCCTCAACTGTGAGACATGGAACACATCATGCACTCCCTCTAGTGATGGGAGTAATACAAGACGATATGCCACCTCTCCTACACGCTCAATAATATCAAACAGTCCAATATACCTTGGACTCAGCTTTCCTCTGCTCCCGAATCTAATGGTTCCCCACGTCGGTAAAATCCTCAGAAATACATGCTCTCCCTACTTGAGTTCCAATTGTCGATGATGCATATCGGCCCAATGCTTCTGTCGGTCCTGAGCTGCTTGAAGATGACTCTGAATCTGCTTCACTTTTTTGACTGTTTGCACCACAAGCTCTGGTCCAAGTATCTGTCATTCTCCAGCCTCTGTCCTCTCGCAAAGTCTTCGAAATCTTGCATCTGTAGGTAACGCTGCCTTTATTCTTTCTACTAGTGAAGACTGTACTTCAAGATTGGCAAGCACTCCTTGATGTCCCGGCATAATGACTTCTATTCCAAGCTCCTGAAGATCCTCTAATAACTGTGGCTGGGCTGTCAACAAATATGCAGTAGGCTTCCTACTCAAAGCGTCCGCTACTACGTTTGTCTTACCAGGATGGTACTGCAATTATATATCATAGTCTGTCATGAGCTCCAACCATCGCCTCTGTCTCATATTCAACTCCTTTTGTGTGAAGATATACTTCAAGCTCTTATGATCAGTAAATGTCTCCACACGCTTCCCGTACAAATAATGCCTCCATAGCTTCAATACAAATATCACCGCTGCTAACTCCAGATCATTAGTAGAGTAATTCTTCTCATGTACCCTCAACTGCCTCGATGCGTAGGCTATGATCTTTCTGTGTTGCATCAAAACACATCTAAGTCCACTACCCGACGCATCACTATAAACCACGAATCCTTTCGATCCAGAAGGAAGCATCAAAATAGGTGCTGAGGTCAATCCCTTCTTCAATTCCTCAAAAACCTTCTGACAGCCTTCTTTCCACTGGGCTCATGATTCTTACGTGTCAACCATGTCATCTATTCTACAACCGTAAGAAATTCTTTATGAACCTTCGGTAATATCCGACAAGTTCGAGAAAACTCCTAACCTCCGCAAGAGATGTCGGTGTCGACCAAAACTCTATAGTTGCTATCTTTTTTAGATCAACTGAAAGTCCTTCTTCTGAGATAATGTGTCCCAGAATAGGAATTTATCAAGGCAAAATTCGCACTTACTAAGCTTGGGCTATCGCTTCTTCTTCCTCAATACTCCCAATACAACTCATTTTATCGTAGGTGTATAGTATTATCAACCTATTCAATGATACCCGTTAGTTCACTCATAGCAATTACTCCTAATAGGCTATAAACATCCGATATCTAGGCATTCATACTCAACTCATAATCTCACTAGGATCCATCTCGAAGAAACTTATCCGTTTCTAGCTACCCAATATCACGATCACACCAATAATCTAGCTTACTTATATGCTATAATATAACTATAAGGTTTAACTATTTTAGTCATTAATTAAATAGAAGGTAACAGGAACCTATGGTTGGGTCAAACAAACCTATATACCAACTTCAAACAATGGTACGGTAAAGCAAAGCAGGAGGGTTAGTCGAATTATTTCTAAGAACGATGTGAGGCCAAATAAGATGCATAGGACGTAGTCTAGGTAATACTCGAGAACCATATATTTTCGTAATTATGTTATGTGAAGTTACTACCACGCTAGTATGCATCTGGCTGCAAATAACTTTCTTGTTCCATAATATGACAGATGGCTGTAGTGCACATCTGCTATGCTAGGTAATACAGGTTTTTGAGCTTTTCTTGGCCAAATCCATAAAAGATTTCTGAATTAACTTTTTACGAAAATACAGGGGAAGAGATCAACATGCATAGTATCTAGGTCAAGTAGAATTCGAGAAACATATATATCCATGATGCCGTTATCTGAAGTCCTGCCTCGCCAGTATTTCTTTGGTTGTAAAACTTTGATTCTGTAATACAAGGTTAAATATAATTTCTCAAACTTTTTCTTAGACCATTCCATAAGACACTTTCCAACAACTTAGCACAAAAAGAACGGAAAGAATTACTCAAGAAGTCAACATGGAAGGGTTTGGTCAAATCTCGAGTAGGAAAGAACACAAAAGCAATCAAGTTGAAAAAGAAGATAACATGGAAACATTCATGCTGAAGAGTCTGAGGGAAGTCTATAATCTTGTTTATGGATGTATCCTCAAGTCCTATTCCTCAATCTTTTGTGGCCTCGTAGTATAGATATCACTACGATATCGCACAATTCGTGAAGACTCCACCTGCACTTATGACTTCTAATGACTGTGCCCCTGTTTTCCTAATGTGATAGTAAGGGAAGATACATCCATTATGAAGATCCATCTTACTAGCATGAATATATAAGGATTACAGTAGAACATATCAACTAGATGCAAATCAAAAAGTCAAGTGCGAGTTTGAAACGAAGTCAAGGAATGTATCAAGCATGTGGATGTGATTCTATAGGTCTTTCCTATTCTAATTAAAGGATCACGTCGGTACAGTAATATAACAAAAGTGATTAACGTAGACCTGCATGGGCCATCACAAAAATATGTAACGTTCCAGTCCCAAAATACGTAGGACCAGGTATACGAATACATGCCAGCAGCACTTCACCAATGGGCCAAGCTACACAACATGCCCATTAGCAAAATACTTAAGTTGTAAATCATGATAACACCCATAAATACAATACAGTCCACAGGTATATACATCTAATCACATCCACAGAGTCCACAAAGAGATCAAAAATAAATAAAAAAATGTCTCAAATATCCAGCAATAAAAGTAATAAAGTCTGTGCGGATAAAACATCCTGAAACCATAGAGATAGAAACAAAGTACAAATCAACTACAAGTCTGATGAAAAAATGGAATAATGTAGAAAAACTAAATATAAAGGTAACATGATCACGAGAAATCCTCTGGCACTATCTCGTCCTCCTGTGCCTGTTGGCCCATTGGTCATGGTCAAACCTGATTTTAATAATTGATCAAACTCTGTCTCGATATACGAATCAATTCAGATGTTTACTAACGACGTTTTGGACACTGATCAGAGATGGATATCTACTCCGTTCAAGACCGAAGCTGTTTGCCACTCAAGAAAGTATTTCCTTCAAAGCAATGTAATTTTTCATTTTATTGAGTCCAGGAATACATTGTACACCAAGTCGCACTAGCAAATAGGCTATCTGAAATCGTTTTTCAAAACTGACATATCTTTTTAAAATGATCTATGTTTTTGAAAAACATCTATTTTTCAAAAAGCTTCTGAAGGACTTTTCAAAAAGCCAAAATTATTTTTCACAAAATCAACTGACCAAACCCTGACAGAACTCGACCAGAGTTCAGCCAAGTTGAACGTTATATGAACATTTGATTTTAAACTTGGTCTCCCTTCAGTTGCGGTTGGTTACAAAGAGTTCTGTCCGAATTTTGCCTAAATTCTGCCAAAGTTCTGCCTTTGGAGAAACTACAAATAGAGAAGGATTTTGATCATTTAAAAACACCAATTCATTTTCAATATCTTCTCTTCTAAAGCTTATATTTCTTCCAAAGAGTTCTAAAAGGCTTCTATTTTTAAATTCTAAGCCAGTTACAATCCTTTAGTCGATTTGCCAGTGCGGTCTGGTCTAGAAGTTTCAGAGCGATTGTAATCAGAGGCTTGATTGAAGATTGACTCTTCACAACTAAAATTGGTCGAGTTCTTCGTATCAAAGCTCACGTCTGTAGAAGTTGCAAGGACTTCGTATGAAAACTTGCAGGATTTTCCAATAGCGAATTCAAATGGAAGCTAGAGTTCTTCCGACTGGACTAGTTCTCATAAGAGGAAAATCAGTATAAATCTCTGTGTTTGCATTTGCCTTCTGATCACTCTTTTATTATAGTCATTTATTTTGTGATTATTTTTATATCTATGATCTAACTGCTAACAAGTTTTTTAATTAGCAATATTTTGCTGCCTACTCAATTCACCCCCCCTCTAGAGTATTCTGCTTTACGATTTCATTCCTACAATTGGTATCAGAGCAGGCTCTCCATCTAGAGGTATTATATTCTGATCCCAATTGTTCCTACAATTGGTATCAGAGCGGGTTATACAGGTAAAGCAAGGTAAAATTGCAGCTATATTCAGTTATTTTTCAATTGTTATATAGATCACAAAATTACACATTGCAACAGTGAAATTCACAAGTGAAGGCCAAGCCACAAACAGACCTCCACTGTTTGACGGCACAAACTACACTTATTGGAAAACACGTATGAGTTTCTTCCTGAAATATCTTGATTTTGACATATGGTCTATAGTTATTGATGGATACAAAAATCCTCCTCGTATTAATGTTAGAGTTTTAGTTGAAAAACCCCATGAGAAATATACAGAGGATGAAAAAAAAGGCCAGTCTTAACGCACGTGCTATTAACGCTTTATTTTGTGCTTTAGACAGAACTAAATTCAACAGGGTGTCTACCTGCATAACATCAAATAAAGTGTAGAAACTTCTCGAAGTAACCCACGAAGGAACAACACAAGTCAAGGAGTCAAAAATCAGCAAACATACTCAGGAGTATGAGGCGTTCAAAATAAAGCCAAGTGAATCAGTCACTCAGATATTTACGAGATTCTTGGATATTGTAAATCCTTTGTCTTCATTAGGCAAGGATTACAGTAACCATGAAAAGATTCACAAACTTCTACGAGCTCTCACAAAGAACTGGATTCCAAAGGCTACAGCAATCATTGAAGGAAACGACCTCTCAACAATGTCTCTGAAAATACTCATGGGTAAGCTACTCACTCACGAGTTAGAACTTCAAGACTTTGAAGATGCTATACTAAAGGAGAAGTCAGAGAAGTCGATCGCTCTCAAGACTCAACATAGAAGAACTATCGAAGATGATTCTGACGACAGCGACTCTGACTCTGACTCTGAAGATCAAGCTCTTTTGGTAAGAAAATTCAAGAAGTTCATAAGATTTAACAGGAGAACAAAAGACAGCAACAACAACAACGAGGAAGATCCTATTTGCTACGGATGCAAGAAGAAAGGACACATGAAGAAAGATTATCCAACAGCATCATCATCATCAAAGAAAAGCAGCAAATATGACAAAGGCTACCCGAAGCGATCTAAATCAAGGAAGTACACCAACACAAGCATATGGCATAAAAGCGAAGCCAGCGATTCAGAAGGCGAACAATCAGATGATGCTACAAATGTATGCTTGATGGCTTGCGATCAGGTAATCACTAATCCTCTATTTGATCCTTATGATGATTTCACCTTTAAGCAACTAGGAGAGGCTTTCACTGACCTGTTAAATGATTACAGGAAACTGCATAGTAAATATGAAACCTCTAAGAAGGTACTTAAAGAGTACAAAGGTGAAATAGGAAGACTTACCGACCAACTAGATCATGTTAGAAATAATGACTCTTCAATTGAGTTTGGTGAGCTTTCATCTATTAAGTTGTTGTTACACGAGACTGTTAGGCTATTCGAAGAAAAAGTCCAAACTATTATCCACTTAAAGGAAGACCTATCTAAGGAGAGAAAGAGTCTTCAGTGTGCACAACTCAGAATTGAAACACTTACATCTGACTATACTAGATTGTATGACACTTCCAAAAAGTTGGAAATTAGTTTAGGAAAACGGCCTGAAGTTGCTTCTTCCTATTCTAACACGTATCATTTACCGAATCATCGGAACACGCCTAAACCAATCACTGTCAGACCAAACCATACCAAACCTATGCCCAAGAAGACTAATAGGTATGTATTCTTCTATACTAAACCAAAACTTACCAACCATGCACCTCACACAACTTTCAACACTCAAGATATCAGATATTGCTGAAGATCGATCGCCTGCTGAAGATCAATCTGTCAATAAAGATCCTCCGAAAGTGCAACCTTTGAAGATTAAAGTCAAAGGCCAAATCCAACCCCAACCTGTCAATGATCAACCTTTGGTGATCAAAGTTAAAGAAAAAACTCGGGCTTCATCTGAGGAAGCTGTGAAGATTCCAGTCAAGAGCCAAGTTCAACCTCTTATGATCAAGGTCAAAGGACGTACTTCTCGTACGAATGATCCAAAACCACCACTGATCATCCACCTTGCCAAGTCTATGCAGAAGACGGATGACGGTCCGTTAATGATCAATCCGAAGCATAGTAGTCAATTTGTAAATGATATAAATATTGATCGTACTCTCTAAATATCAATGAAGATTTTTTTTTGGAGTATATGGCTGTCAAATTTATTGAAAGAATGACTTTATCTTCTAATGATCAAAGTCATCATAAAATTGACATAAATACAGAGAAACCTTATACAATGACTATAAGAAAAATTCTTTTCCTCCTCATGTCGATGTTGGACCTTATGCTCAAAGGTTCCTAACATCTTCTCCCTATTTTCTTCCTGTAGCCGCTTCATCACAAGCTTTCGTAACTTATAGACGTCACGAAGAATCTTATTTCGTGATTCCATCTAATAAGAAAAATAAGCACCAATTGTGTTTGGTCTGGCTAGAAATATCCCTGTTATTCAGACAGATGATCTTAGAGATAAAGATAAAGAAAGAATCCGAATTGACAAATATAGTCAACAATCTCTTAAGATTATCCAGAATATGGGATATGATTTGAAGACTATGCAAGGTCTCAACCAAGGCAAAGGTAGACGATAACCGTTATATGGTGATCCATTTTACCAGAAAACTCATCACGGGTTGGGATGCGATCCATCCTACATGTTTAACGAGGATGTACAAGAAGAATTTTCTTCTAGTTCTTCAAAATCTTCAGATTCGAAAGAAATCCAATTCATCGAATCGGATACACCCCACATGTGCAAGGAAGATATGGAAGAAGAATATTCTTCCAGTTTTTTTACAATCCTCATATTCTGAGGGAGACTATTATGATGAATCTGGGTGTATATTCTCAGTTAACATGGTTCAAACTGATGGTGAATCGGAACCATTTGAGAATGACCCTTGGGCACAACAAATGGACACTCAATGGGAGCTTCGTTTTGGACAACGACAGCCACCTACAGAGGATGAAATTGTCCAGATTGATGTTGGAGACGGAACTACATCCAAGCCGATATTCATCAGTAAAAATCTTTCTGAAGATGAAAAGGAAGAGTTGATACAGCTGATTAAAGAATATATCGATATCTTTGCATGGAGTAATAAGGATATGTCGGGTCTAGATCCTAAAGTAGCTACTCATAAACTCAATATTCTTCCTAATGCCAAGCCTGTGAAACAACAGTAGCGACGTTTTCGACAAGATATGATGGACACAATTGAAGCAGAAGTCAAAAAGCTGATCACATGTGGCTTTATTCGTGAAGAACAACATCCAGATTGGGTGGCCAACATTGTTCCTGTTATAAAAAAGAATGGAAAAGTTAGAGTTTGCATAGATTTTTGAGATCTTAATGCAGCTTGTCCAAAGGACGAATTTCTACTTCCGATTACCGATGTCATGATAGACAATACATGTGGTTTTGAACGCATGTCTTTCATGGACGAATTTTCAGGATACAATCAAACTAAGATGCATCCAGGAGATGAAAAGCATACTACTTTTCGTACACCCCTTAGAGTTTACTGCTATGCGGTTATGCCGTTCGGAATAAAAAATGCCGGTGCTACGTATCAACAGGCCATGAGCAGCATCTTTCAAGAACATCTACGAAAAATAGTTGAATGTTATGTAGATGATATTGCTGTCAAAAGTTGATCAAAAGATAATCATATTCAAGACTTAAAGACGGTATTTGAGTTGATGCGCCAACATCAACTGAAGATGAATCCTACTAAGTCTTTCTTAGGGGTTTCCAGTGGCAAGTTTTTAGGATTTGTCATCACTTCTCAGGGTATTCATGTTGATCCTGACAAAATCAAAGCGATTCTTGAAATACGTCCTCCACGTAATCTAAAAGAACTTCGCGGTTTCCAAGGTCGCATTACTTATATCAGGAGATTTATATCCAATCTTTCAGGAAGATGTCAACATTTCTCCCGTTTATTAAAGAAAGGTGTATCGTTTGTCTGGGATGAAACATGTCAGAAAGCCTTCAATGACATCAAACAATACCTTACAAATCTACATGTTTTGGTACCTCTAGTGGTGGAAAGACCATTTTTGGTATATGTTCGAGCCTTAGATCATTCACTTGGTGCTCTTCTTGCACAGAAAAGTGACAAAGGTCATGAACAGGCAATTTATTATCTTAGCTGAATAATGGTCGGAGCTGAACACAGGAACACTCCTATAGAAAAATAATGTCTGGCCTTGGTTTTTGCTGTTCAAAAGACACGACATTATGTGTCACGATAGACTATACATGTCATCTCCAGAATAAATCTTATTCGGGTATTGATGAGAAAACCGAGTATTCTTAACTCCAGGTTAGCCACCTGGGCGATGTTGCTTACTCCTTATGATATGGTCTATGTACCTCAAAAATCAGTGAAGGGTCGAGCATTAGCTGATTTCTTAGCAGCTCACCCTATACCTGAAACTTTTAAGCTATATGAGGACACTCCAGATGAAGTTGTAGATTGCAACATGACTTTGAAGGATGACATTTGGCAACTATATTTCGATGGAGCATCGCGGGTTGGACCTAAAGGCAATATTGTCTCCGGAGTAGGCATTATCTTAGTTTCTCCTGACAAAATGGTCATATACCGTACTTATTCTCTTAATGAGCCATGCTCCAACAATATGGCAGAATATAATTCTCTGCTAATTGGTCTCCAAATAGCAAAACAATTGGACATCGAGTTCCTGGAAGCTTATGGAGATTCTCAACTGATTGTTAATTAGGTCAGAGGGACATATGAAGTTAGGAATCTTGACCTCATCCCTTATCATCAAGTGGTAATCGAATTGGTCCTTTCATTCAAAGGATTCTTCATCGAGTTCGTACCACGTTCTCAAAATTTGGAAGCTGATGCTCTTGCTAGCTTAGCTGCAGACTTAGCTGTTCCAATTAGAAGACAAAACACCATAACTTTGTTGGATCGAGACTTATTCTGTATCAAGAATAATTTGCATATTGAGCATAGTTATACTACAGAATTAAGTTCTCAACAAAGGGATTGGAGAAGTCCATTCAATGATTATGCGGTCCATGGGATTTTACCTAAAGATCCAAAAAAAACTGCATCAATCAAGAGACGATCATTTCGATTCTACTATGATTATTTCTTACATATGCTATATCGCCGGTCATATGACGGACTTTTGCTACGTTGTCTCTCTGAAGATGAAGCTAAGCAAATGCTTCGTGAAGCTCATAATGGTGTCTGCGATGCCCATCAATCGGGTCCGAAATTACAGAACCGTATTCGAAGAATAGGATATTATTGGCCATCCATGATAGCAGACGCTGTGGATTATGCTATACGGTGTAAAGCATGTCAAATTTATGCTGATTTTATTCACCAACCATCTAAATTTTTACATCCTACAGCAGCTTCTTGGCCCTTCGAAGCCTGGGACATGGATATTATTGGTCCAATTAATCCTCCTTCTGTCAAAGGACATCGGTTTATATTGGCTATAACCGATTATTTCTCTAAATGGGCGGAAGCGATTCCTCTTGTTGAAGTAAAAATATCTAATGTGGTTAGCTTCATTAAACACCATGTTATTTATCATTTTGGGATTCTCCGAAGGATAATCCATGACAATGGACCACAATTTGCTAGTCAGGCATTTTATCGATTCTGTGACAAGAATCGGATCCAAAATCTGGCTTCTACGGCCTATAATCCAGCTGCTAATGGTTTGGCCGAAGCTTTCAACAAGACAATCATTAAACTTCTCAAAAAGTTTGTTCTTTTAATAAACGTGATTGGAATGAAAAACTTGGAGAATGTTTATGGGCTTATCGAACAACAGTCCGAACTCCTACTGGTTTTACACCATTTTTACTGGTTTATGGATGTGAGGCTGTTCTTCCACTGGAAATTCAGATTCCATCTCTTAGAATAGCCATTGCTAATGAGCTAACTACAGAGAATAATGATCGGTTGAGACTTCAAGAACTTGAAGGATTGGACGAAAAGCGTCTCCAAGCGCAACAGCACATTGAGCTTTATCAAGCCCGCATATCTCGAACTTTCAATCGTAAAGTTAAAGAGAGGGTATTCAAAGTCGGTGAGCTAGTTCTAGCTGTTCGAAGACCGATGGTGATGACTCATAAGAGCAAAGGGAAATTCCAAGCAAAATGGGAAGGTCCTTACGTAGTCGAAACAGTCTTCTCCAATGGTGCCTATAGGTTGTCTAAACCTAATGGAGATTTTCTCAGGATGCCAATTAATGGCAAATTCTGAAGAAATACTATGTCTGAATTTCTTCTTTATTCCCCAGCTACCAATGTTTGGTTAAGCTGATTACTTGTCTCTTAAAAGAGAATTTTTGATCTTCTGTCTTACCAGTTAATTAAAAAAGAGAGATTTATTATTTATCATGTTCTTATGACCTCTGAATAAATATTGAATGTACTTTTTTTCCTATCTATCATGTCCATTTGACCTCTGAATAGATATTAATATATTTTTCTTTGAGTTGTTACGATCTGTCATGTTCATATTACCTCTGATAGTATCATATACTCTAAACAGAAAACGAGATTCATTATATATCATGTCCACATTACCTCTGGATAGATATAATTTATTGAGTTTAGAAGACTTGTCATGTTCATATTACCTCTGATAAGTATTTTCTATCTCATACCTATTGTTTAATTACAAAATAAATGATAGGGTCACAAAACAAATATTTTATTCATTTTTGTAAACATTACAGAATGAAAAGATAGAAGGTTACAAAAATTCTTTATTTTTGCCTAAGGCGGAGCAGAGACATCTTCAAGAAGTTTTTGTAGCTCCTCTAGACGTTTTTCACGAGAGCTCAATACATTATTAGTAGCTACGGAGCGTCGAGCTTCGGGAGTACAGATGTGAGAAAGTCCAGCAAAAGTGACTATCATCTTGTCCTTGGCTTCGTCAAAGGTTTTGATGGTAGCTTCAGCTCCGAAGATTTGTTCCTCCAAAATTGAGCTCCGAGTTAGCTGCTGGTCCCGAGCTGCGATCATCTGCTCCCTCTCCGCCATTAAACGAGCCAGCTCAGCCTCGACTTCGCAAATTCTATCATTCTGTTGATGAATTCTTATATTTGAAGCTTCATAGGCCTCTCTCTGAATCCCCAGTTGGGGCTTCGTTTCAGTCAAAAAATCCTTTTCTTTGGCCACCTTGATGCTGTAATCATGGAGGGCCTCATTAAAAGAAGTTTCCCGAACGAAGTATTCGGCTGATAAAGCGTCATACTCCTCTTGGATGAGACTTTCAGTGGTTGCACTTGACAGCTTTAAATATTCTTTGATCGGCTGTTCAAGTCCCTCTACGACTTTCTCCAATGCCGCTGCTCTCGCTGCATCATTAAACATGGCAACATTTCTGATAATAAGAGCAATCGCCGCCTTCAGACTTTCATAACTGAGGCCCTTATTCAGGACCATTTTGATTAGAGCCGCCAGAGTCTTGTAAAAAGTATCAGTATGAATCTCAACTAAGAGATTCATTTCTGTACTTGAGCTTGGAGTTACGGCGATGTCTACCAGATCTCTTCTCTGAAGACTAGGAGCAGATGTTTTTGCCTTAGTAGCAGATTGAGATGAGGCCATTGTTGTCGTTGCTACTATGGCCAACTGATCCCCAGGAGCTTCAGGGATAGTATCTTCAGCATTTGTTACTCCAGCCAGTTCTGGAGTCGAAACTACGTGAGTTTCGGTGGCGATGATTGGTGCGGTAGAATGGTAGTTTTGGCAGCTGACTCTGGTTCGGACATTGTCTCTTCAAGAACTTGTACTGAATCAGTAGCAATAGCAGAGGATGCTATTACAACTTCCCCAGCTTCAGTTGATGATTCGATTATGTCCTCATCACCTTCTTCGGCTACCGGCTCTGCAGTCTCTTTAAGTATTTCAGTTGTAATGAGTCCTTTTACAACTGATTCTTCATTGAAGTCTACTTCTTCCTCAGTAGCTTCTTCATCATCTATAGTAGGATCTTCTGCAGTTTGTTCTTTATCCTTGCCCTCAGCAGGAAGGGACAATTCTGGCTGAGCCTGCACCTCTGAATCTTGATGTACCTCTATAGATTTAGGGCATTCTTCTGGAGCATCTTCTTCTTCTGAAGAAGACTCCTCTTCCTCAGATTCTGTGTTTTCCTCATAAATGTCTTCTTGAGGAGGAGGAGGACTCACAAGCTTTGATGTGATGATAACACCTACAAAAAATTAAACAAAATAAGTTAATATACAAAATATCATAATTTGGTATAGATTTTGTATAATTTATATTTACCTGGATTAGGTGTAGGACGTGCCAAGTATGCATCATAGTCCCCATCCCAGCCATCATCGTCAAAATTAATAGCTGGTTCATCAGATGGGATGGGCTCTCGATCAACAGTATGTACTGGAGCGACATCCTCAACAACTTGTGCCTTTTGTGGCAGAGTCAAATAAAGTGCTGAGCTGAGACGTCCCGGAGATAGGACCGTCACTGCTTCTATTGACGCTGCTGGTTGGGAGGCCGAGGACCCTTCTCCAGGATGAGCGGAAGAAGATACAATATGTTGCGTCTCCTCGACTGGAAAATCAATCTCTGGGGTAACGGCTCTTGGTCTAGAAGGCCCTTTAGTGGTAACCTTTTTCTTCTTTTCTGGGGTCTTCTCTAGAAGAGTTGCAGCTGCACCTTGTTTCCGTTTACGGGTCTTGCCAATAATGATAGGCTCCGCAGCTTTTTCCCCCATTCCTATTGGGATTACTTCCAGATATACATTTGGAACAGCAGCTTCGTCAGGTACGTCTGATGGTACCCTGACTGGCTCTTCAAGATTCTCCTCCTTGGGCCATCTTAGACTACCTCTCAAGTTGTAGCCATGGGCAAAGGAGTGGATAGAAGCATAAAAGCGAGCATACGTATGAAGTATTCGTAGCTCGGTGGTGCTTGTAGCAGTCGATATTCGAAATTTAGCACCGGTACAGGCAGTGCTAAAATATCTCCATCCCCTTGCACCATCAATCAGTTTCCGATAATGACAGAAACTGGTGGAAGGATTGCCAACATGAAGTTGGTCAACTGGCGAGCGAACCGGCTTGGTAGATACGGTTCAAACGCGCAGCTGTCTTCATTTCTGTACATCAGATGGGAGGGTCTGATGCACTGTAGCCATCTGAAAACTGGAGCTGACAATAAAGTCCTTCCTTCAACTTCATCTTCAAATTGAACGCCGAAGCAGTCGGCTGGAACTGGTGGCCGGGTACAGAAGAAGTTCTAACCATAAGAATAATTCAATACTTCTCTGGTATCTGCCACTGTCGTGGCAGTCCATGTGGCTTTGCTGAACTTCTGGAAGAAGACTTCCGTATCATCTCCAGGGCCTGGTGGCAACAAATTGCAGTTGTGATGCAATAACCAGTCCATAAGGTAAGTGTAGGATATTTTTACCCTAGATAATATGTTCCGGTGAGGAGCATTATTGATTAGTTCCTCACCAAAAGTCCTCAAACCTGCGTTGATTGGCTACAAATTCCTGAACAAATATTTGTCCACCAAGACTGGGAAGTTCTCTGCATGAACCGAAGCTTTGAGTTTCCTCAGATATGGCAGCCAGAAGATCTCTCTCTTGAAAAGCCTTACTGGGAGTACTGGTGTAGTAGCCCATGTCATTTGCTCTCTCTCTCTTGAAAATGATCCTTTCTGGCCTACCGTGACTGGTGGGAGTCAGGTTCCATAGTGTCTTTCGGGGATGAGTGGCATGGATAAAAGCAGACAAGGGATAATCTCTATCCATGTCAGGAAGGTACATGGCTCTATCTCCAAACTTCAACACCCAAGACTCCTTCTTGGGGTGTGTTTGTGATTTGAAGTCTATCGCATTTCCGAATAAGAAAGCTGGCTTTGCAAATTGTTGATCATCCAGCGATGTCAATACTTCTCTATTTATCATGGACATCAACATCATGTCCCCTTGAGCAGCTATCAGTTGTGCTCTCTCTGCAGGATATTCTGGATTCGACTGGGGAAACTCCACGTGGGACAGATTCTCTAAATAATTTGAGCCCACCATACCAGCTGATGAGCCAAATACTTCTGTAAGTGGGTGAATTTGCAAATCAACTGCCAAAAGAAAAAAATCAAGTTAGCGAAAACCTAATTTGAAATTTTTACGTAGATGATTTGGTCTGAGTTTTACGCATAAAGATTAAAGACTCTGACTATGCAAACTCTACGCTTATTAAAGTTGATAAAAACTTTTAAAGTGAAAAAGTTCTTTGTTTTACACAAAGTCTTTTTCACTTATGAATTTTACGCTGGCACATGTTGATGTGAGCGTATTGAGAATGTTACGCTAGCATGTGTTGACATGAGTGTATTTTAATTTTTACGCTGGCACATGTTGATGTGAGAGTATTATGAATTTTATGCTGGCATGTGTTGACATGAGCGTATTTTAATTTTTACGCTGGCACATGTTGATGTGAGCGTATCTTAATTTTTACGCTAGCACGTGTTGACGTGAGCGTATTCTAATTTTTGCGCTGGCATGTGTTGACATGAGCGTATCTTAATTTTTACGCTGGCACATGTTGATGTGAGCGTATTTTGAAATTTACGCTGGCACGTATAGACGTGAGCGTATTTTAATTTTTACGCTGGCATGTGTTAACATGAGCGTATTTTAATTTTTACGCTGGCATGTGTTGACATGAGCGTATTTTAATTTTTACGCTAGCACATGTTGATGTGAGCGTATTTTTGAAATTTACGCTGGCACGTATAAACGTGGGCGTATGTTCTTAATTTTACGCTGACACGTATAAACGTGGACGTATTTAATTATCTCAGTTTCTACGCTGACACGCATAACGTGGGCGTGAAGTGAAAAGCTCGGGTCTTCTTCTCTGACGAATTCGCGGCCGAAGTTCAGTGCTTTACCCTTCGTTGCCGGAGCCACGGCAGGGTTGTTCCGTTGAGGCGTCGTTGATGATGGGACAGGGGTTTTCGTACAGTCGGCCGACGATGAATCGGCGACGGGATTCTTGCCCTTGCTTCCGGCGACGGTCTTCTTGGGGGCCATCGGATCGAAGCAAGAGTATGAAAAAGGAAGAAGAGTAAAGAGAGATCGGAATTACGAAAGATAAATAAAGTTTTATCTCTATTCGAAGAGCTCTATTTATAGAGAAATTTTGAATCGGTTCAAATTCCTGAATTCTAGCTGACTGTTAGATATCTCGACTTTTACGCGGATGACCGTTGGATATCCCAAATTCTGCGCTGACTGTTGAAATCCCGAATTTTACGCTTGTGTTCAAAGTATTTCAAATTTTGAAAATAATTTGAAAACTTTGAAGGGGGTCTTATAGGAGCGTAAAAAGTGCTTCATGGACTAAGTCAAAGAAGTTGAGAACTTTACGCAATTCAAACTAAGTCAAACTCAGATTTTACGTAAGCTACTCTACGCAAGCTACTTTACGCGAGCTACTCTCTACGCAAGCTATTCTCTACGCGAGAAGCTTTTACGCGGGAGTTATCCTCCAACTTTACGCCGGGGACAGGCTGTCAGACTGCATTTATTGCGCATGATTTTTGATCTGACAACAGGATTTTCTGACAAGAATAGTGCACAGAAGCCGAGAGGATTTGATTTACACTAAACCAAACACTTGTCGTTTAGTGTACAGATGGGCTACTTTACGCTCAATAAACTGCTTCTTTTACGCATGATAGCTATTTCGAGCTTTTACGCTCAAGGCTATTGTGTGCGTAAAGTTTATTTGAGCTAACTTTACGCTCAAGGCTATTTTTAGCCACTTTACGCTGGAAGTTTATTTTGGGCTATTTTTACGCCCAGTCTGCTACTTTATGCAGGAAGTATGTTTTGGGTCATTTTTACGCCCGAGCTTTTCTGACTACATGAGAACGTGGTTTGCTTACGTGGCTTTCATGCCACACTTGTCGAGGAACGTGTGTACGTGCTCTCCTCATTTTGTTGAAGTAGTGGGACACGTGTCACCATGCGTAGAGATCAAAACTCTATATGAGACACGTGTCAACGTGCGTAGAGGATGATTTACATCGTGGGTGACAGTTACTCGCGTAGAGACCCAATTTCGTTGCTTTTTACGCACAAAGGGTCTAGTCTATAAATAGGCTTATTTTTACATAGACATCATCGAGAGATCAATAGAGATACAGGAGAGGAGATTCTGAGAAAACTCATACTTTCAGAGTGATATTCCCAGAAGCATTTCTTCAACTTTTTCTCAAGAACAGGGTGAAGCAAAGCAAGAAAGCATTCGACTGTGCCACCAGTGCCGTCGCTCGATACCTTTTCGGTGACTTAGTTCTTCCGATTGTTCGTCTTCTTCAAGCAGTTTTCCTCATCATCATCGTATGGTCCAAGGAACAAAGTGATCGCTCTCAAAACAGACTTCCATAGCAATACTTTCCAGAACAATTTGTACTTTTTTGTACTTTTTTTCGTTTTCTTTCAAAAGCCAATTTTTAGGCATTTTGTTAAGTGAAACAAAGTCCAAATTTGAAAATCAATCTTTATATGACTACCACCAAGAATTTATACCCTTTCGTCATGAAGATTAGACCTTGTCATGATCATCGTAGGCTCAATTCCTAAATTCCAAAACATTACTTATGAAGCATACCCTTTTATTTATTAACACTCAATACTAACCACTTAATCATCTTTAAATCCAAATTCTTCTACCTTGTCCTAAATTAGATTCGAAACCTCTAAATCAAGTTTTATGAAATTCTTGAACTTGTTCAAATTACTCTCCTCGTGTTATTCAATCTAAAACCACTAGGCCTTACAAAACTTATTCTCCATTATAAAATCAACTTCCATATTTCTTTCAACGTACACCTTCAAATATTATTCTTCTTAAATTTAAAATTTTCATAAAATTTCTATAACTCAAAATTCTTGTGTTCTCTCTGTTCCTAGCCATTTTCTTACAATATCTTATTCAATTTCATATCATCATCGCATACAGTTAAAATATCTTCTCCATTACTAAATCCCTAAATTTAACATTATAGCCCTAAAGTGAAATGTCTCAAGAATCAATAACTAAAAATTATCCAAGTTTTCAAAAGTAAGTTGACCTCGAATGTACTCATCAGTTAGGAAATACATCTATAAATTATTTATATCCAAAATATTTCTCTATGTGTGATCATTTCTAATTGATAATATTGATCTCTTGATTTCATTCCCAATCTTTACCATATCTCTATCTCAAAATTCTATATCAAGGCCCATCATATTATATTCCTACCTAGATTATCATGAGATAACAAATTACGTCCTTTCCGAGCTAGATGATTAACATCACTTCCTCGACCTTTCCAAGGTAAAGAGATATAGAGATTCAAAGTTTCAAAGTGTGGATGACAAAAGTAGATATGAGATAGTTGATAGATGTAATTAGGACAGAGTTAATTAAGATAAGGAAAAATAGGAATACAAGAAATAATGGCAAGAAAAGAAATAATGAAAAATCTGTTCTTGCTCATCTGTTCAAAGAAATGAACAAATTTAAGATATAATCTGATACCATACGCGTCTTCCTGAAATTATGTTGTCAGAATTTTGTCACGCCAGTAAGCATAGCTGCAATAAACGATAGGGTTCGTAACTATGGTATACACCATGCAATCATGTTATCTGGAATTCTTACCACGCCACCCGGTATGACTGCAAAAAATCTAGATTCCATAACTAGGATAAGTATATCTAAATTAGGCTCTATGTCCTTGTTATGCTAGCCAGGATGACTGTGATAAATTCTAAACTCCATAAATAAAGTAGACATTTATCTTTCTCACTGTCCTTGTCAATAACTAACATCAAAATTCAAAATTCAACAATGAATCCATCAAAATCAAATTCGATAACAAGGAGTAAGGGTGAATCAAAACAAGGGAAAAGATTTCAAATCGAAGCTCAAAATGAGATTCTCAAGGGTCGTCCCAGGAATCTCTCAAGAAATTCTAATAGTGATTGAGTATCCTCTCATTCTAAAACCTTACTTCCTATACTCTATAATAGCCTCGTAGTAGTACAACTAAGTCATTATGCTACTACGATATCGCACAAATGCGAATCTCGACCTGCATGGGCCACCACTAAAAATGTGTCACGACCATTACCCAGTGTAAGGGTATAAGAAGTGGGTACGTCCTGCCTACGCTGCAGTATCGATGGTAGAACGCTATCTTAGGTCACAACATCTAACAATATATAACTGTACCTGTACAATGATATACTCTCCAAAAGGAGGACAACATAGAAGGTGCAACTCAATCACAGAATCTAAGATGGAAATGAAGGAATAAAAGATAGATGATAAATCTCAACAGAGAACTACAACTGGAAGAAATAAGTTTGGATGTTTAAACAACATCAAAATCCAATAACTAAAGTACATCTCAAGACAAAACACTACCAAAATAAGTCAAATCAGTGACGTATTTAGCGACTCCGTGAAATTTCGTCGCTAATGTTTGGGGTTTCAGCGACGTTAATATAAGACGTCGCTGTTTGTCGCCAACAGCGACTAATAGCGACGTCTAGCGTCTACATTTTGTTAAATGGGGTAGTGCGTCGCAAGTTCGTCGGTACTCGTCGCTGATATAGCGACGTTTCGCGATGCATTTTAAGTTGCGTCGCTATTTATTATATATCAACGACGTTTAGCGACGTCCTATGCGGACGTCGCTAGACGTTTCATATAGCCAGCGAGGGTTTCCTTTTCGATCATTTCATATTTTTTCCCTCCAATTTTGGGCGTGCTCCTCCTCCGCGATGCTCCTCCGGCGATTTCCCTCCTCCTCCGCGACGCTCCTTCGGCGATTTCCCTCCTCCTCCGCGGCGCTCCTCCGGCGATCTCCCTCCTCTGGCCTCCTCCTTCTCCTCCTCCTCCTTCCTCAGGTAGCTCCTCCTTCTCCTCCTTCTCCTCCTCCTCCTTCCTCTGGTAGCTCCTCTCCAGTTTTTCCTCGTCTTCTAGCTCTCTCTCTCGCTTCTAGTTCGTGTCCACGAGAGCGTGGACTCGCTGCGGGGGACACGAGACTGACAGTGGACTCGCTGCGGGGGATACGAGAGTGTGGACTCGCTTCTAGTTCGTGTGACACCTATTTTGTTGGTTTGGACACGTCGTGTCCCACTGTGTGGACACAAGATTCACAGTGTGACACCTATATACTGAAAAATCTCATTTTTTTGGGCATATCAACTGTCAATTTGATGTTTTGCTTGGATTCGAATTCTAATTTAGGGTTTGAGCCCTATTTACTGATACTGGGAGTTTTTTTGGGCATTTTCAAGGTTTTGAAATGATGAATAAATTGACTAATAATTATTATCGAGCCCTATAAAATTTCAGCTATGTCACGAAGGATGGATATACTAATCCTGTGAATGAGTTTTCTCCTAAGTATTCTCGACAGTTGAGTATGATTTAGCTCACTGACATTACTGAAATATGGGATAATTAGACTTTCTGTTCAGTACCCTTTGACCGAATTAAGTTGACCTGAATACCATATTTTAAATCCTAAATCTACGGCACGACATCGTGATCAGGACATAGTCCCTGCAGCCATTCGACTGGCGAGGTAGAAACTATGTAGCCGTAGATAAAGTTGACTGTCCTCCGACCCTCATCCCTCGACAATGATGATACGACAACCTATCACTATATCTTATATATATAGTAGTAGATGACGTCTTAGTATTACATTATGTGAGTTCATCTTGATTCTGTTACATTCTTCAGATACTACATACGATAAGAACATATACTACACCATATGTACAAAACATAGATGATTCACACTAATGTATGCTAGAATGAATTTTAGGGTTGTGTTCTGAGCCATCCGTTCTGCTACTTGGCAAAAAATCGAATTTATTGTACTTTATCTGCTTTCGAAAATGTACTCAAATTATATGATGGTTCCTTTAGTTAGCTTGCTTATGTTACAATTATATTAGCTTGCTTACCAGATGGCACCCATGACCCGAGCAGCGGCACGTCGTTTAAGGGAAACAGTGAATGCTGAGGTGGCTCCTCCTACAGTTAAGGAGGAAGTGGCACCGGTTGCTAGTGAGACCGGGAGTTCTATTCATCCAGCACCGGTAGCTAGTGAGATCGAGAGGACTCTTCATGCAATCCTTGCAAGGGACGACAGCTCTCCTCGCGCCAAAAATCTCGCTTTTTCGAGGTGGTTGCGTGAACGTATCACTGAGCGTTTGCGTGAGCAGCGTGGTTCTCATTAGCTATTAGTACTTACTTGTATTGGACTATTTGTATTGGGTTGTTTTTGTATTAGACTATTTGTATTGGACTACATATATGAATTAGTACTATGTCAATCTCTGGATTATATTGGTACTACGACTCTCATCCCTAGGCAATGATGATACGACAACCAACCAGAGAGGATACTCTGAGAGATCCATCTGAGTAGGACGTATACTCTGAGAGATCACCTTTACAAGTATGATATCAGTAGTGGGATTGAGTGTGTACGTCCTACTCAGATGGGTCTCTCACTATTACTGTTTTTTTCTGACAGCATGGTGGATGTGCTCCGTCAACAGATTCTTGCTCCGAGCCAAAACTTTGCCCCGGAGCTTAAGTGGACATCCTTGGTATAGAGCTCGAGTGAGAGGTTCCTGACAGCATGGTGGTCTTCTTTGTCAAAGTATCCGTGCTCGTCCCACAACCAATGTGTGATGAGCACGGATACTTTGACAAAGGAGACCACCATGCTGTCAGGAACCTCTCACTCGAGCTCTATACCAAGGATGTCCACTTGAGCTCCGGGACAAAGTTTTAGCTCGGAGCAAGAATCTGTTGACGGAGCACATCCACGATGCTGTCAGAAAAAATAGTAACGGTGAGAGACCCATCTGAGTAGGACGTACACACTCAATCCCACTACTGATATCATTCTTGTAAAGGTGATCTCTCAGAGTATACGTCCTACTCAGATGGATCTGTAGAGTATCCTCTCAGGTTGTAGGTACCGAGAAGTTAGATAGCGTCACAGACGAGGAGGCTCGAGTACAAGGCGGCAATGATGTTTATGTGAAGAAGAGGTACAAAATTTCTTTTTTTATGACCCGCGTCAGAGGAGGAGAGGAAACCGGTAGCGAGGCGACGAGTGCGAGTCAGAGCTCCGGGCCGGCAAAGAGGACCCATTCCCATTTCGACTCTGCAGCCAGCGAGAAGTTGAAAAAGCTGGGTAAGCTAAGCAGCCCGTTATGCCTTGATGAAGACGATCCGGAAGACAATGCTGATTCAGTTTTGCCTTCCTTGGATGGTATTGATTCTGTAGAGCTGGGGGAAGTGGCTCCTCCTCGGCAATGATGATACGACAACCAATCACTATATCTTATATAGTAGTAGATGACGTTTTAGTATTACATTATGTGAGTTTATTTTGATTCTGTTACATTCTTCAGATACTACATTCGATAAGAACATATACTACACCATATGTACAGAACATAGATGATTCACACTAATGTATGCTAGAATGAATTTTGGGTTGTGTTCTGAGCCATCCGTTCTGATAAAGCATAATCTTCCTTCTCCTCTCCTCCACCATGGCTCTGAACCCATCTGCTCCTCCCTACTTTCCTTCTTCTTATTTGACTCTCTCAGCCGCATATGATATCCAGCTCAAGTGTAGAGTCGGAGGAGAAGAAGTGGACAGGAAGAAGAGGGAGAAGCAGCACAGCCGGCGGCATGACCCGGAGGAAGTACAGATGTTTTCTTCAAATCCGTAGGAGAACTATATATATCTTTTAACAATATGTCATCTTGTCAAAGACCCTTAATGTGACAACCATGTTACCGCGGTATCGGAAGACTAACATGTCATAATTTTCTAAGTCATGTGTTTTGACATAATCCTCCCAACTCTTTCCTCCTATGTAGTAATCTTGTATTATTACATAGAACTGAAATCCGGTTGGAGGATTATGTCAAAACACACGGCTTAGAAAATTATGACATGTTAGTCTTCCGACACCGCGGTAACATGGATATCACATTAAGGGTCTTTGACAAGGTGATATGTTGTGAAAAGATATATCCTTATAGTTCTCCTACGTATGTTGAAGAAAACCTCTGTACTTCCTCCGGGTCATGCCGCCGGCTGTGCTGCTTCCCCCTCCTCTTCCTGTCCACTTCTTCTCCCCCGACTCTACACTTGAGCTGGATATCATATGTGGCTGAGAGAGTCAAATAAGAAGAAGGGAAGTAGGGAGGAGCAGATGGGTTCAGAGCCATGGTGGAGGAGAGGAGAAGGAAGATGCTTGATCAGAACTTAAGGTGGAAAAGTTGTGACGTTGATAGCGCGAGAGAGGGAGAGGGTGGAAAAGTTCTTCTCCCCCGACTCTACACTTCAGGTGGATATCATATTTTGGTTTCTGTATTTTGGCTCCAGCTCCATTTGTATTAATCTACGGTACGACATCGTGATCAGGACATGGTCCCTGCAGCCATTCGACTAGCGAGGCAGAAACTATGTAGCCGTAGATAAAGTTGACTGTCCTCCGACCCTCATCTCTCGGCAATGATGATACGACAACCTATCACTATATCTTATATATATAGTAGTAGATGATGTCTTAGTATTACATTATGTGAGTTTATCTTGATTCTGTTACATTCTTCAGATACTACATACGATAAGAACATATACTACACCATATGTACAGAACATAGATGATTCACACTAATGTATGCTAGAATGAATTTTAGGTTGTGTTCTGAGCCATTCGTTCCCATACTTGGCAATTAAGTTGTGGACCATTATGTTTGACATTGTTGTTACAAATTTTCATATATCTGTGTTGATTGATGAGATTGTATTTCAAACGTGTTCGTGATTGTGTGTATCTGTGTTGTTTGATACTGTGTTCGTGATACACACCGTTGTTGCTGTAACAAATGGTGTGGGGGATGCTGCAAATACTGTAGGGAATACTGCAAATGCTGTATTTTTTTATTTTTTTTTAATATTAGCGACGTTCAGCGACGATTACCGACGTTCAGCGACGAAAAAAACGTCGCTATCAACGTCGCTAACTGTGAGGAATATCGTCGCTGATTGTCACTAAACGTCGGTACTGTAGCGACTTAGAAAAGTTGCAGAACGTCGCCATATAGCTCTCAAGCCAGGTCAGCATCGATGCATGTCAAGTCGCTCAACGTCGCTAGATTACGTCGGTAAATTATGACGTTTTATGTCGTTGGCAGTCGCTAAATTAGCGACGTGGACACGTCGCTAAAGCTCGTCGCAATAGCGACGTATGGCGACGTTTTCTTGTTTAGCGACTAGGTTAATCTCGACTAATTGAAAACGTCGCTAAATACGTCGCTAATAGAAATTAGCGACGTATTTTCCCTTTTTAGCGACGTCTTTACGCGTCGCTGAATTGACAGATTTTAGTAGTGAAACATCTAAATAGAGATAACTAGTCTAGAAGTCTAAACTAGACAATGGACAAGTCCTCAGCAACTGCTGGATCCTCCTGAGGGTCCAAGTCACCGGTGTCATCTAAGCCAGCTCCATAGTAAGTAGGGCAGAACTCCTCCTCATTCTCTGTAATATTTTCAACAGGTCCAATCAGGACAGGAACGAGCATAATATATCCCACACAATTCATATCATGACAAGAAATGTAAAGCATGATATAGAATAAGATACATGAAACAATGTCAGAAATAAACATGAAAAGAAAGAAAGAATTTGAAAAACAAAAGATATCTATATATGGTAATAGAGAACTGTAAGTGACTACGTGATTTAGAGTATAAGATAGACATGTGAACAGCTTGAATTATATATGATTACACGACAGAGTTTATACATGATTATACTATTTTAGAATTGTTCACATGACTATTTCTACTCCCCCGTACCCCAATCAATACACAAGGAACTATACAGGTTATGTTATTATACATAAAAGTTTTATACATGAAGCTCATGAGATCATGAGAGTACATGAGAGCACATGAGTGTACGTACATGAATAATAAGAGTCCATGGAATACATGATGTTCATGAAAAGCACATGACATGATACATTCGATGCACCCGAGGGGGGATAACATCTCATGTAATGATCCATATAGTACTAATCCGTGATAACATCGTGTCAACATCAAGTAAATTAGTCTATAACAAGAATATAATTCCTAGTAAGTATGAAACGGTCAGAGAATGTACTCGCTTGATATCCCGAATGTCTGATGAGAATATGAGTCCGAACCAGAATATCTGAGTCCTATTTAGAGCAACCACAGGTTACAAAGTGTCTAAAATGAAATAAGAGTAATCTACAATGCATTCTAAATGATTCTAGGTCCTTCTAGGTCAAAGTCAACCCTTGGTCAATTCTGGTCAGTCCTGGTCAACTATCCTGGTCAAACTAGGTCAAGCCTAAGTCAACTAGTCCGTTATCCCAAATTTATGTCAAACTTAAGCTATCTAGTCATTTCAAGTCCATTTGGGTCAAGTTTGGGCCAAGTTTGACTCAAAGTTGACTTTTGTCAACTTGGCCAACTTGTTAGCCAACTATGTCTAAACTAAGCCTATTGGGTCATTTCTAATCTAACTCACTAACATCCTATACCAACAATATATATATATATATATATATATATATATATATATATATATATATATACACACACAAACATCTATTTAAAGAATATAAAGAGGGTATATATATAAATATATATAAAGAGAAGGAAAAGGGGTGTGTGTGTGTTTGTGTGTGCTGTATGTGTGGTTGGGTGTTGTCGAGGCTGCCCCAACAATGCCAAACACAACAGAAACCATAAACCATATCCAAATATATAAGCCGATATATATACTAACACAATATATATATATATATATATATATATATATATATATATATATATATATATATATTATATATATATATATATATATATATATATATATATATATATATATATATACAAAGGAAAAACTATATAACATGCAGATTTATATGATTTAATGCAACCATTAGTCTAGGTACAAAATAATATTCAAAATCTAAACTAAACCTAACTCCAAACTCAGAAATCTGAGTTAAATCTCAGAAATTCAATCTCAACCTAAAAATCAACTCAAAAACAAACCCAACCGAATTCAAAACCCAACTCGATACCCAATTTCCAAAATACACAACTAGAACTCGTAAAACTCGACAAACACGAAGGTATACACATGTGTGTCATGCTAGGGTACTTATAGGGTCGAACCCGTGTCCGTATTGTGTCCAATCAGTGCGTATCGCACGGGCACGTACGTGCGTGTAAAGACAAGTGCTCGTGGGCACGTGCCGTGCTCAATAGAATGCCACACGCAACACGAGGAGCCTCGTGCTCGTGCATGTAGCTAGGTGGGGTCTAGGTCTAGGTGTGCACCACACGGACACATGTCCACGTGGTGTCCACACGTCACACGAGACGCGTATCGGGTACGATTGTGTGCCCGTGCACGGTATCAGTCGAATCAGTACAGACGCAATAACTTCGCGCATACTCAACAAAATCTCATGAAATTTCGCAGCCACGTGGGCATAGGTTGTCCCCACGTGTCCACAAAATTTCATGCAAAACCGTGTACTGTGCATCGAGTTATGACACTCAGACTGAAGGACAGTGCACGGGCTGAACGCACGCGCGCGCGGCCTCGTAGTCACGTGTCGACGTTCGTAGCTCGCGACACGAGCCACGTCGTGCCACGTGGTCGAGTCTAGGGCTAGCCTAGGTCTAGTGCTACATGTCCATGGTCCTGGTTCGTGTCCTCGTTGCGTCGTATCCGCGAACGAAGGCCGTGTCAGCGGCATTTTTCGCGCACGTGCATGGTTCAGCCGAACCAGTACGGCTTAGATTTCTCCGCGCACGCTCCACGAAACATCATGAAATTTTAGGAGCATGTGGGAAGATGTTTCCCCCACATGTCCATAAAATTTTACGCGAAACTGTGTCCTGTGCGTCGTGTTATGACGCTCGAACAGCAGGACACGTACGGAGATCCCGTGCACGCCTGTTCGTATCTGATTTGGACACCAAGAACGTGCCAAAACAAGATCCATCTTCCGAAAGTTGTTTCAAATATACACAACAACAAATTCGTGAAAACAGAATCAAAAAATACGAACTTTCAATTCTAAGAGGTATTTCCTCGTACACGTGTTCCAATACACCGACACGTGTCTGATACACCTATCAAACGGATACGAAATCCTACCAAACTAGATGTACAGGTCCACGGTACCTAGATGGATGCATCTACGAAGAAAAATCAAAATTTACAGGTGTTTAGAGGGGTTTACCTATTGAGAGTCAATATCTCAATGAAACGAGCCTCCAAACGCGTCGACGCCGATTTCCTCTGGTCCAACGCCTCCGATTCCTTTCTGGCAAGTCCTCCAACAGGTTCTCCTCCTTCCAAGGATCTCGACGCACTTTGTTTGGTCCAAATCGGATGAGAGATGAGAAAGATAAACTATTTTGAAGGAAGGAGAATTCTAGGGTTTGTAAAGGATGCTTGGTGGCTACATGACATGTTATATATGAGGGAGGGGCTGTTGTTGGCCGGCCAAGCTGCTGTCTAGGGTTAGGGTTAGGGTTTAGGTAAGGGCCAAACTCACTTAAGTTATTTTAAGCCTTTTAGCAAAAAGCCCAAAAAGTCAAATAACTTAAAACCCTAAAAATTAATTCAAGAAGTTTCCTAATTAGGACTAAAAACTTAAAATTTAAATCTAACTTGGTAATTAGGTTTCTAATGTCATGGTTACTCTCTAATCATGGTTAGCTAAGGTTAAACCGACTGCTAACACAACACCAATTAAAATATAATAAATTAATCCAAAAATAAAAAATCACATAATTACCAAAATACCCTCATTTTATAAAAGTGATGGTTACATGTGCAACTCTTATTCTCAAAGGTATTCGTCATGTCCACGATATCTATTTCAACCTGGTATCGTTGGAAAGTTGATGATGAGGGATTCTTCAGTCTTTTTGGAAACTGTCAGTAGAAGCTTTCCAAAGATTCGATAGGGAATGCAAGAGGAGGCAAGAAGTCCGATCTCTATTATATAAAAGAAGGTGCACAAGGAGAACATGAGGTAAACACAGTCAGTGATGCATCTACCAATCTGTGGCACATACGGCTTAACAATATCAGTGATAAGAGAATGGGCTACTTGTTGAATAGAAAAGTGATTTCGGGGCTCAAGTCTACAAAATTGGAGAAGTAAATACATTATTTGGCTAAAAAGCAAAATATTGTGTTTTTCAAAATTGCACATTTTTAAGGAAGTCGGCGTTGCTCGAGTTAGTTTACTCGGATATATGCGGTCCAATGAAGGTAAAATCTATTAGTGGTGCTTCTTATTTTATAAGTTTTATTGATGATTGTTCCAAAAACTTTCGGTCTATGCTATAACGATCTAGGATTAGGTGTTGCCTACTTTCAATGAGTTTCAGGCCTCATGGAAATGGAGATAGGCTAGAAGTTAAAGTGTATTCGTTCCGACAATGGGTCGAATACATTGGTCCATTTGATACTTACTTCAAAGGGCAAAGGATTCAACACAGAAGAGTTCGCCAAAGATATTACAACTCAAGGGTATTGCAGAGCGTATGAACAAGATACTAATGGAGAGGGTATGGTATTTGTTGTCAGAAGCAAACTTACTAGACAATTATTAGGGTAAGGCTAGTAACACTACTTCTTATGTTATTAATTTATCTCCTTACTTTGTAGGGTATTATTCTTGATAGAGTATGATATGACAAGGAGCCATCATATAGTCACCTTCGAGTATTTTGTTATAAGGCCTTCGTGTATGTACCAAAGGACGAGAGATCCAAACTTGAGCAGAAGACGAAGCAGCACATTTTTGTCAGCTATGGTCTAGATGAGTTTGGCTATAGAATCTATGACCTGGTAGAATGAAAGCTATATAGAAGCATATACATGGAATTACTCGATAATCAGACCATGACCAACACTTAGGATTTTGAAATGCCTTGTGAGACTAAAGAATTTTCTGCGTTAGAGTCATCACGCTTTAAGCTATTTCAAGAAGACACTACGGAGAATCCAATCATAGGAGTGCCAGTATATGAAGATGCTTGCAACCTCAATCATCAGCTTGCTGATGGTAGTCAAGGTTACCCACAAAAAATGACAACGTCGATATACAACCAGCACCAGAGGTTCCATTAAGGAGGAGCATCACTACCATAATAATTCATATTAGCGGCGCCGATAAATGTCGCTAATATACAAAAAAATGTTGCTAAAAAAATTTAGTAACTTTTTACCGATGAATTCTTGATGTCGCGTAATCGATGGTCGCTGACACCAAAAATGTCGTTGTTCATAGTTGTAGCGACGTTGCAAAGCAGCGAAGTAACGTTGCTGAATTAGGGACGTGTACTGACGTGTCGTTGCTAATCAACAACACTAGACATCGTTGCTAAACGTCGCCGATTTAGCGATAAATATAGCAACATTTTGCTACGTCAATGCTAATGTGGCAAGCATTTCCATGTCAGGTAAAATAACGACGTTGAGCGACGAAATTAGCGACGTTTTATTATGACAATGCTGACATGGCAAGACTTTGCCACGTCAACAAGGTAGCAACGTGTACCGGCGTTTAGCGATGACGTTGATACATCTTAACAACATGCAGATCCACGTTTAGCGACGTCTCGTTGGACGTCACTGATCGTCGCCCAACTGCAAAATAAAAAACATAAAAAACTAGAAAGCTGTTTATTTTTGTCCAAAATCTCCCTATATTTATTAAATCATAATTCATAAAAACTAGAGCTGGAGTAACCCTCCATTGAATTTTTTGGGTTTGTTGACCCCTTCGGTGGAACACTCAACACCAGAATAGTATATAAAGGGAATGCATAAAAATAAATTACATAAAATTGCACTACTTCAAACAAATATAATATGATGTAAATAGATAAGACCCAAGAATGGAACACTCAACACTACACATCAAATATTGTCCAATAAAGACCCAACAATGGGCTAACACATCACATCGAGTACAACAATGAAATAATGTAACTCAAAGTCTGAAATAAATACATAAGACACAAGAATAGGCTAACACACAAACAAACAAATATAAATTGTCCAAAGAAGGACTATGGCTGATCATGAGGAGTACCACCACGCATCTGGGATAGCTTGAACCCATACAGCTCATGTGTAAGCATCACCAATGACAATGAAGGAGGCAGTGTAATCGATGGAGTCGGTGTCGATGTCAGCGGACCATGAGGACATGTCTGCTCCAATGCGTCAATTCTAGCATTGTTTATATCCAAGGCAGATGCTAGTCTTGTGCTGCTCTGAGCAATTACATCATGTAGCCTCAAAAGTTGATCGCCCATGACCATTTGCGTCCCCTGCAACATCGTAATGCTATGATCCATCATCTCGCCCTGTTCCATGATGGTGTGCTCGAGCGTATCAAATCGTGCGTTGAGCATCACATCGTCCATCTTTGGCCGAAATTAGGGTTGCTCTGCAATCCTCCTCAGTATCTCATCACACAGTTCAGCAACCTATCGGGCAACGCTCTCCTCGCCTCAGGCTGACTCCTGTAAGGGCTGTGGAGAACGCACACTGGCAGAGGATGTCCTGGATCACTGTGTCACAACAAAGGCGTCGTAGGATCCTGTACCGTAGTACGTACCCCTCTGAAGACCACCAACAACGGTCATCCAGAGGTCGTCCGCCGACGGAGCTAGGGAGGGCTACGAGGAAGTACCAGCCCCCTTTGGAGGTATACTAGCACTCGTCCGCTCACGTAGCCTAAGATACTCATCCTAGAAAAGTACGCATCTCAATAAGCATATTTTTTACTATCCAATCGTTATAGTTTCTAATGTCTAAGGTACTTATTACTAACTATATGGATACTTATTTGTATATCTTCTAAGTATATTAAAGTTAACAAAACATAAACTAATACTTACATTGTTCTGCCTAGCCCTCTCATCAATGAGGTTTCTGCCCTTCCGATGGGTGGCCAGGAACACGGTCTCCATGTGGGCATCCTCACCCCTCTGTTTTTGTTAAAAATATTTTGTTTTGTATTAAAATTAAACATTGTATCCTACTTTATTTAAAGTAATATATATATATATATATATATATATATATATATATATATATATATATATATATATATATATATATATATATATATATCAATAAAGTACATACCAGACGATAGAAATGTTCTGTCATGGGAATTGACCCACCACACTACTTTCATGCCCTCGTCCTAGCCGTCTTCACCTTCTCCGAATAGTACCTTGCATCATCGAATCTAGCCATCATCTTATTTCACTGCTCATGCGGGATCCAACCTTGGATCAATTTTTCAGAGCGATGACAAGCGTTTCTAGTCGTCGATTGCATCACGGATCAACTTTGCGGCAATGGCAGAAAACTGTTTCTCGATCTGCTCAACCCAGTGTGGTGGATAAAAATATGTTCTCTACGACAAGTAATTATATAATATGCATAAAAGATAATTGATATTAAAAGAAATATACTTTAATTACCTTGAATTGGGCAAACCAGAATGCCTTCCAATCGTCCGAAGAATTCGAGTAGTTGATCCAAGGCCCACCATAGTTCTGTCTCAAAAACTGCTCCAATGCTCTCTGTACTGACGAGGGACGATATCTATACGTAGATAATTATATTAATAAAAAAGTGAATATATATTTATACATGCGAAAGAAAACTAAAACTAATTAACTTACTTTGTTGGCCGGCCCAAATCTCCGTCCTCGTCTCCTCCTGAGGAGCACACGGAGGATCACTCTGAAACAAGAGGGCGAATGTGCATTCGGCAGGGCCTGCTCCTCATTCTCTATGGTACCGTCAGCAGGATAAATTTTGGACGAAGGAGTATTCTCAGGCCTGGAACTGCTCGTCCTAGGAGTACTGCCAGTCGGAGATAGAAGTGGTCGATAGACTGGAGTACTCGAAGACGAGGACCCAGTACCATGTCCCTGAGGAGAACTGCTTGCCCCTATTAAATAAGTGTTATCACGTGTTCAATGTCTCTCTTCAATAAAAATTTACTTATGGCAATCTTTTAAGGCTTTCAGAGTTATACCAGATTTCTAAAAAAATGTTAGAAAAGGTCAAGTATTATAAATTTTCTTTTCTAGGATTTTTCATTCTTTGTTTTTTATGATTTTTACTCCTTTCGTTCTTTATCTTTTTTCCTATTTTTCGGAAAGTGGTATAACTCTAAAAGCCTCAAAAGGCTTACAGATGTAAATTTACTTTTTCAAAGAAGGACTGACATGGACACTTGACTTTGGACTGACACGGACATTTAACATAAGAGAAAATAATATCTCTGTCGCCATATGTTCCTTGTGCGCCCACAAGGAACACTTGACTTCGGAATGTCCAATATAAACACAGGTGTTGATAACATTTGACCCTCTCGACTCTAATATAAGCATAGGTGTTGACTTCTTCTCTAGGTATTTGGTATCGTGGTACCAACATACTTGATATTTTGGTACCAACATACACTCTAGGCCACACACATTAAGCCACTCACTCTGGATACTCATATATTCAAGATACCTACTTGTATCTTGACACTATACCAATCATACCTACACTTGACACCTTACCATATCTTACAGGATACCCATTCTATACACTCTAGATACTTTCATATAAACCTCAAACTTACCTTAACAATTACCCAATTCTAAAAATATCTTATATACTTCTTGGATACTTACTCTGTACACTCTAGGAACTACGATACTCCTTAGTATCATGGTATCAAAATATAAATATATATACATATATACTTATCTACATCCTTAAACTCAACGTGTATGTTTCGTATGTTTCATATCTTAGATATAAAAATATATTTGGGATACAACCTTCCTTAGATAGCCTAAATTTAGGACCAGTCATACACATAACCTTCCTTAGATTATCACAAAACTAGTTCCAACATGGGTGTTGGTTACAACTTATCATTTCTGATATACTACAATATATTTTATTTTTAGTATATTCATAACCAATTCCTAATTATGTATCAAAATAGAAAATAATCCATAAACATATTCTAAAAAATAACTAAATGAACAAAATTCCACAGCTACTGTCCCGTATCAGTGTGTCATTGTGTGTGTATCCCTTGTCAGCGTATCCAAGTCTCATTGTGTGTGTCCCATGTCAGCATGTCCAATTATTTGTGCTCGGGTATGTCCCTGTGTCCCGTATCAGCATGTGTGTCCAAGTCTCTATGCTCGGGCATATCCATGTGTTACGTGTCCATGCTACGAGAGAATGAGAGAGAATAAGGAGGGTTTACCGAGATGGGGGTTGACTGGGGAGGGAGCTGGAGCGTCGGAGGGTCTCGGAGGAGGGCGTAGGGTCTCGGGGGGGAGGGGGGTCGAGCGGCTGGAGCGTCGGAGAGTCTCGGAGGAGGGCGGAGGGTCTCGGGGGGGAGGGGGTTCGAGCGGCTGGAGCGCTGGGGAGTCATCGGGGGGTCGTCGGAGTGTCGAGGGGTTGTCGGGGGGAGGCGTGTCACGTGGGGCACGGGGACGAAGAGATCGGGGGAGGGGGCAGGATTCAAAATTTGGGAATAAAAAATAAAACTCGAACCAGCACCAAAAATCCTATATTAAGTAATTTAGTGATGTCTAAACTATACGTCACTAAATGTTGCTATTTTTAATATACAACAACATATTACGTTTTGATTCGCTAAACATCGCTATTGTTAAAAATACAGGAACTTTTACCGACTACTCCGCGACGTCATCTTTTATAACATTAAAGGTAGTTATTAAACGCCATGACGTATTGCGTCCTAGTTTGCATACGTCGCTAATTTGCAAAAAATTTGCGACATTTTATTACAGCATCGCTGATTTTTATCGCAGATTTGACTTATTTTGGTAGTGCATTAGAGGGGGTCGACCATCCACGAGGTACTCACTAGATGAGTATGTGTTACTGATTGACGGAGTAGAGCCCGAATGCTTCAGAGAGGCAATGGAAATCGAGTACAAGAAGGAGTGGATCCACGCCATGAACGAGTAGATGAGTTCCTTACAGGATCCAGTGCGGTTGTCAAAGGGCAATAAGGCTTCTATAATCGATAGGTGATCAGAGTGAAGCAGACGGAAGATGCTACTCGCCCTCGATACAAAGCAATTCTAGTAATTAAAGGCTACAGTCAGCAGAAGTACATGGATTTAGATAAGATTTTTTTGTTGGTCGTCAAGTTGTCATCTAATCGGGTAGTGCTAATGTTAGCAGTCATTTTTGACTTAGAGGTTGAGCAGATTGACGTGAAGATGACATTCCTCTATGGTAATTTACAGGAGGAGTTATACTTGGAGTAGCAAGAGGGATTTTGTAGGAACGGATAGTCACATTTAGTATGTCTGTTGAAGAAGAGCTTGTTTGGTCTAAAGCAGGCTCCTAGACAATGGAATAGAAAGTTTGAATCGTTTATGGGGGAGCATGGTTATGCATGGACGACTTCGAATCATTGTATATTCGTGAAGTATTTTGTCGATGATGATTTCATCATTTTATTGCTCTATGTGGATCACATGCTATTAGTGGAGCGAAATATCACTAGCGGAGTTGAAGTGCCAACTTGGCCTGACTTTCTCTGTGAAGAATTTGGACACAACGAAAACTATGCTTACGATGGAGATCGGCCGAGAGAAAGAACCTATGTTGCTATTCTTGTCCCAAAAGAATTACATTTATGTACTGCAGCGTTTCGAGATGGACGGGTCAAACAAAGTGAGCAACCTCCTTACAGCTCATTTTAAGCTTACGTTGGAGTAGTGTTCATCTATCAATGACGAAAAGAAAGATATGGAGAGGGTTTTGTATGCTTTAGCTGTGAAAATTCTAATGTATGTTATGGTGTGTACGAGTCTATATATCGTTCATGTTGTGCATGGTTAGCATGTATCTTTCTAATCCAGGGAGGGTACGTTGGAGTGCGGTCATATGGATTCTATGATACCTTTAGGGCACTGCTAATTGGAAGATTTCATTTGGGAGTGATGAACCGAAGATGGGTAGTTATATATGAAGCTAATATAACTGGAGATATGGATATGAGAAGATCGACTTCTAGCTACGTTATGATGTTTGTTGATGGAACAGTTTCATGGTAGTTGCGGTTGCAAAAACATGTTGCCTTGTTTACGATGGAGACAGAGTTCATTGTGGCGATAGAGGTTTGCAATGACCTATTGTAGATGAAGAGTTTTTGCAGGAAGTTAGGCTTAAGCAAGAGCAGTCAATTTTTTTTTGCGGTAGCCAGAGCGCACTCCGTCTTGGAAAGAACCCGACGTTTCATAGTCGGTCGAAGTATATTGCAACTCGGTATCATTGGATATGAGACATGCTTGAGGCGAATGACATGACGCTTAAGAAAGTTCACACGAAGGACAGTGGAGCAGATATGCTCAATGTCCTACCAAAAGGAAAGTTTGAGTACTACAAGAGAATTGTCGGTATGATGAACTCATCTACCTAGTTGGGAAGGAGAAGATTTTTTGAGTTGGGTGGGATTCCCAACCTATATTGAGAATACCCCGAAGCGCGACGAGCGTCATCGGTGTGTCGGAGAAGCTCGGGGAGTTGAAGATGGAGTTTTGTGAAAACAGACCAAATTCGGTCCAAGTTCGATCAGTACCGAGTTTGATCCTAATTTTGTCATATCCAAATAGAACTATTTGGCCTAGGCTAACCGAATTCGGTCCGAGTTCAGTCAGGCTGACCAAATTCGTTCGGAATATCGATTTATCGGGCTAAACCGAGCTTGGGTGTTCTATATGCACAATTGGATCCCATCAACGGTCCAGATTTGTTACAATTTATAGGGTATATATACGTATTTTTAACCCTAAAAATTATCATCATATATACCAGAGATAGAGATCGAGGTTTTACAACTTTTGGAGAGAGAAAGAGATTGACATATATTCGATAGAGAGATTGTTTCAGATAATTCTTCTCGACAGCTATTCGAATGAGAGATTGTTTCAGATAATTCTTCTCGTTGTCTCTTGTTCTTTGGAGTCTGTAATATATTTTAATCGTCCAAATATATGTGATGATCCGTTGGACCGATGAGAAATTTGTAAAATCTGTATCTTCTTATTCTATTAGTGGATGTTTTTTAGGGTTGGACTCAGATCGCCCCGTAGTTTTTTTTGCAATAATTTTTCACGTCAAAATGTATTTGTAGCTTTGCTCTTGTATGATTTTGACAATTTGTTTTTCTACATCTTCTTTCGATTCTCTTGCTGTCTTTTTGGTTTGGAGAATGGTTTTCACGATTTGTTTCCAACAAAAAAAATTTCCAACAAAAAAAATATATATAAGAGGGTGGAAAAAAATACGATAAATTTGTTTTAAAAACGAAAAAAATTATCTAACTTAACGGAACATTTTTATTATTTGTTCTATTAATCAGAGAAACTTATAATTTAATTATTAATAATTTGAGAGAATTCTAAGTAAATAGATGGTAAAATATTATAGGACTATAAGCAAAAATACCAAAAAAAAATTGTAGGTCCCACACGGAAGACACGTTATCTGGTAGGCTGGCATGCACCAGAGGTAGTAAGGGGGTGGGTGGGGAATCAGAAATGTTTTTTTCTTGAGAAAGGTTTTCAAAATTTGAACTCTCTCACTCTGCCGACAAAAACAACGCCTCAAATAAGAGGAGAAAGAGGAGCAGCTGTTGTTTTCTTCTTCTTCATCATCATCTTCTTCTCTCTCTCTCTCTCTCTCTCTCTCTCTCTCTCTTTTCCTTCTGTTCTGAGAATGGATGTCCATTCCAATGCAGCAGTTCCCACTGGAAGTGGAGTTCCGGAGGAGCCCTTCCCTACTGGAGAGAGCACCATGGTCAGTCAGTAGTTTCCATCCCTAATTTCCTCAATCCAAATATTTAAAAAAAAAACAAAATAAAATTTACATTCATATGGTAGTACGTACTTTACCTTTGCCCGTCTCAGAAGTCATTCTTGTCTTCTGGGTTTTTTTTTTTTTTTTTTTTGGGTATGGGCTTTAGATTATTTTGGGAGAGGTCTACTGGTTATAAAATTGTAGTTCGTTATTTTATTAAATAATTCGTTCGAGTTACATGTATTAAAAATTTATTATTTAGTAATAGGGTTTCATATTAAAGTTGGTGTTAGAATTTGGGTTCTAAAATATCCGATGTTAGTATCTGAGTCTTAAAATTAATGTTCATGTAGACAAGTGAACACTGATTTTTAATACTCAAACACTAACGTCAGACAATTTAGAGACCCAAATTATAATTTCAACTATCATGTGAGCCATGTTACTAAATATTTCATAAATAAATTTTGGACTAACTAGCATTTAGTACTAGCTTAGAATTTATGTCCTGATATGTTGAATTTAAAAAAAAAAAAATTAGACTGGATATTTTTTTTCTCATTATATTTAGTAGGGTATAATGGAAACAACCAACACATACCACATACTAGAAAAGATTATACAATAAATAAAAACAAAAACTAGTCTAATTGGACATATTACAACATAAACTATAAGATAATATAAAATTCTAGAGGAACTCATGATTTCCTTATTTTTTTAATAAGCTCATTAATGACAAATCATTGGATTACATGTATAAGCCATCAATGGTTGTATAAAATTCAGAATCTAACCATAGTTCATAAAATTATATATATATATATATATATATATATATATATATATATATATATATGTCAGGAGATCGATTCCCGGTGTAGGGCTGCAAATGAGCCAAGTCCTTCGCATGCTGCTCGAAGCTCGGCTCGATAAAAGCTCGGTTTGTTGGAATTATTCAATAATTAAGGGGACACACATGTAAAATTAATTGTGTTTGGGCTATCTAAATAATTAAGCCAAATTAAAGTGGTCTATTTGAAAATTGGCTTAAGGGTATAATTGTCATGGAATTAATGTGTAGATACCGGAGATAATTCTAATTTGATGAGGGGCTAAATTAGAAATATCAACACATATATAAATATGTGTATTCATTAGGGTTATGGTCCCCAACTCATACGGCCACCAAGAGAGGGTTTTCTTTATTCTCTTCTATATCCCCATCAACAAAGAGAGGAACAAAGATTTCATCTTTGTTATTAAGGACCGTAGCGGGTTGGAAGATCAAACCCCATAAAGAGACGATTGCTTCAACATCCATCAAGTCAGGCAATGGATTCAGTTACGCTTCCGCAATCAATTTTATTATATTCTTCATCTCATGAAACGACAGGGTACAATAAAAATTCTAATAAGTGGTATCAAAGCCTTCAGTTTGATTTGTGAGCTTCCGCAATCAATTTTATTATATTCTTCATCTCATGAATCGACAGGGTACAATAAAAATTCTAACACGGTTCGTTTAGTAAACAAGCTGAGCTCAAGCTTCATTTTCGAGCTCGTTTAATAAACGAGCCAAACTCAAGCTTAGAAGTACTCGGCTCGTTTGAGCCCGCAAGCTGGCTCGTTTATAAGCTCGTTTGTTTATTGAATTCTAATTTTATGTATGTTTGTATAATAATATGGTTGTGTGAATTATATATTTATATGTTCTTAATAATTGATATTAAGGAACTTTTTTAATTAAATTTTTATAAATAAATTGTTAATATTACAGGTACTTGAATTCAATCCTAACTAGCTTGAAATAAAGTTGAACAAACTTGAAATCAAGCTTAACGAGCTTGATTTTGAGCTAGTTTATCAAGCTTGAATCAAGCTTGCTTATCAAGCCAAGCTTGAGCTCAAACCAAGCCAAGCTCAAGCTTAATATAAACAAGCTCGAGCCAAGCTCAAGCTCTAAAATAAAAAATTTATCAAGCTCAAGCTCGATTAATTCTAGTCAAGCCAAGCTCAAGCTTAGAAAAGGTTTGCTCGATTAATTCTAGTCAAGCTTTTATATATATATATATATATATATATATATATATATATATATATATATATATAAGCGTGACGCAAGGGCGAGGCTAAGAGCATACATGAAAAAAAAAAAGTCCGTATGATAACTCAATAAATGAAATTACAAAATCTAAAAAAAAAAACAACACCCACAAGTTTCGAACCTCTAACCTTCTATAAAATAAGCCAACTACTCAACCAACTAGGCTAAAACTTACATATGGTAAAAACTGGTAGCTCCTTGTATATATTTTGGTAGTCCGGGCTGTAGCCTGGACGTAATGCTCTCAAGACTTTTTCATCATAAATGAAAAGAATAATTTACTTTTGTGGTTCGATCCACGAATCTTTTATTGTCAGAACTTTTATGTCTCTTACTGCTAACCACAAGAGCCACTCGGATCCTGACAACCTAAACTCTAATTACTCCATAAAATTTTGACTTACTATTTTGATATGTATACAGAAAGGAGGAGATGCTGATGGTGTGAGCCTGGAGTGGCTGTCAGTTTTTGTGGAGGAGTGCCTCAACGGAGGAGGTTTCGCATGCCAACAGTTCCCAATTCCTCCTCCTCCTCCTCCTCCTCAAATTAGCAGTAGTACCAACACTCAGCCAACAGCTTCCTCAGAGGACCGGTCACCAATGCCCATGCAGAAGAGGAGGAGGCGGCGGCTCGGCGACGCAGAGGAGGGAGCGGTTGTGAGTCTGGAGTCTGATCCCTTGGTCCCGCAGGCCTACTGGCTGGCCGAGAGCGAGCTGATCGTATTCCCAAAGAGGAAAGACGACGAGGAGGAGGAAAGGGAGGAGGAGGAGAGGAAGAGGAGGTGCACGCACTGCCTGTCGCAGAAGACGCCGCAGTGGAGGGCGGGGCCACTGGGGCCGAAGACGCTGTGCAACGCGTGCGGGGTGAGGTTCAAGTCCGGGAGGCTGCTGCCGGAGTACAGGCCGGCAAAGAGCCCCACGTTCGAGAGCTACAAGCACTCCAACTCCCACAAGAAGATCATGGAGATGAGAAATAACATGGCCGCCACCAGTAACCCCTCCTCCCGTGCCAATTGATCAGTCTCAGTCTCAGTCTCGACTCTTGTTGATCTCTATTAGCTCAGTTGTGTAAGCCGTGATGAACTGTAGACAGTGTAGTTAAATATATAAATAAATAAGAGTTTCTATAAAGACACTACAAAAGTTATTCGGAACTGTCTAATTTTTTTTACTTACAAGTTTGTCACTTAGAAAATATAATCGGGGATGTCCAATTCTTTAATTTAGTACTGTCAGAATTTTTGACAGGCCTACCAATATACCAGACTATCAAAATATTTATAGTCCTAAAAATATATGTTGTTATTTTTAGGAATGTCAAATTTTTTTACTGACCATCAAATAGGTACGATTGTCAAAACATTTGACAGCATGTTATCTTTAGGCCGGTCAAAATTTTGACAAAGCTTCCATTAGATAGAACGGACTTTTTTTTGACGGTCCTATCTTGGTCGGGTGTTAGTCGAAAATTTCATGGAAGGAAAAGGAGATCAAGAAGAATGGATTTTAATGTCGACATCGACCACCTCTCTGTCGCCATCATCGTCGCCGCCAGCTCCCACTTCTTCCCCTACCACCTCTCCGCCACTACCACCGTCTTAGATCGCTTCTCCGACCACATGTGGCTGCTTGAGGGAGATTAGGGGCCGTGTGGTGGAGGAGGTGGAGGACGAGAAGAAGGGGGAGATCAGGAGCCGTGTCGTCAATTTCCCCCCTCTCTCTCTCTCTCTCTCTCTCTCTGTGTGTGTGTGTGTAAAACCCTTTTCCTAATAAAAAGAAAATAATAAACCAACTCACCACTCACCCATACAACACCAAACCCCCCCCCCCCCCCCCCCCCCTCTTTCCCTTTCCCTCTCCCCACGTTCACCCCTTCCCCCATTTTCCTCCCTAAAATTCCTTATCACCACCACCAGCCCCTCAATCTCCTCTCCTCAGAAAACCAACAGCATCCCCATCACCTTCCCTTTCCCTTTCCCCTCTCAAAAACCACTCACCCGATTCCTTCCCGCGACCCGCCGGCGCCCTCCGCACGTACTGCAGCAGGCCGTACGCATGCGTTAGCACGTCCCGCTCGTCCGTCGACGCTCGCCCGCCGGCGTAGCAGCCCGCTGGCCTCCCGACAGCGCTGCCCAGGCCACCTTCGCACATAGGCGCGCCATCCAGGTCGCTTCTCGGCCGCACCAGCACCTGTGCGCCGCTCCCCGCGCTCACCAATGGCTTCCTCGTCCGCGTGGCAGCCCACGCGTGCCGTTTCTCAGTCGCGTCAGTACGTTTTCGCGCCCCGTGCGCGCACTCCCCGCGTTCGTTCCGAGTCCGAGGCCTCCCCTCGGTACTCCGTCATCAACCAACCGGTATGCCCCTGACACCCCTTTTGTTAAATTACATAATACCAAAACCTGTTTCTGCTTCCGACCGGAATCGACAGAATAAAGCTCTGTCAATTCCGGAATAGATAGTTGTAGTTTTCTAATTCGATCTTAGGTATTGTAATAGAAATTCATGCCTTTAATTATTGTGACTTTAGAATATTATTAGGTTGTTATACTAATTAGTAGTTAATAGAGTTAACAAATTTCGTTAAATGATTTACTAAACGTTAAAATACGAATAACGCAGGAATAACGTTATTTTAATTATTATTAGGATTATTGTATTAATTTATGATTTATTATTAATTATTAAATTAGTTTCAAAACAAATAGTTACATATCAAAAATATATTTTTAATATAGAAAATAGTGATTTAGGTCAATATATATTTATTTATTTTGGATAAAAGATTGTTTTTGTAAATTAACCATTAAATTGATTAGTAATCTTATTGTATTATATAAAAAGTTTTTTAGCATTATTCTAATAAAAATTGTAAGTTTTACTAAAATAAGGATTTTTGTAATTTATTTTTCAAATGGTTATTTCTTATATAAAAAAACGCTATTATAAATATTTCGTAAAGTTTTATATAAATAAATACTAAATTAGATTTCAAGTATTTTCAAGTTTAAAATAATATTTCTGTTATAATAATAGTTTACGATAAAATCGTTATTATTTTACTAATAAATAAAATATAGTAATTTTTGCATTATTCATAAAATACTAGTTACAGTATAATTGTTTTACCGATTATTATTATACGTAGTTAAGTTATTAAATAATTATAGTATTATTTTTCAAACAAAAAGATGTTTTATAAATAAACGTTATTTTTAGTGGCGTTATTAGTTAAATTCTTGGAATAAATTCTAAAACGGAATATCAACTAATGTAGGTTCAAGTCCCGGACCCTAGCTGATACCTTTTTAGCCGTTACTTTCTACACCGAGGATACAACCAAGACAAGTTTTATATCTTTTATGTCTGCATTTTCTTAATATTAAATGTTTTGCATCAGTAGAATCATATATTGTAGTGACAATGATTCACCGAGGATACAACCAAGACAAGTTTCAATATCCTTGTCCCATCTTTTTATGCGACTTACACTGAGATCTTTGCGGAGGCCCTCAAGGTAGAGCGGGAGTGGGGCTTGAAGCCCAAGAGGGACCGTGATCTGTTCTCGGGGGCTACTAGCAGCACGGGGGCTGCTAAACGTCCTCAGCTACAGCATCAATCTTTTCTTCAGCACCAGCAGCAGTTTCAGGCTAGGGCACCAGTTCAGCAGGTGCAGTACCATCAGCAGAGGCAGGTGCAGAATGGCCAAGATTATAACTTCTTTAGGAAGCCCGGTCATATCTTGAAGGTTTGCATAAAGAGGCTGGAGATGTGCCTCTATTGCGGTGAAGCGGGACATCAGATGAGAGATTGTCCTGTGAGCCCTCGTATTACTGGTGCAGCTCAGGGAGCGCGGGCTAGGCCACCTGCGGTACCGCATCATGCCCCACACCAGCAGCGGGATATACCCCGCCAGGGTACGGCTTTTGTGATTACTGCCGAGGAGACCCACCCTGCAAGCGATGTGTCACGTCCCAGAACCAGAATACCGGAGAGCAGGAGAATGACTCAGCCAGCTACGTATTACGGGTAGATGAATACCGTATAATACGATCAATGTTGTCTAACGACAAGGGGGTGCATACTACATGAAAGTCTCACTATGGTCACTCAACATCTATTGTCTCAATCCTTCAAACAAGAAGCAATAACAGAGAACATGTAAGATAAAACAGTAAGGCGTCCCAAACGCTCAGTCAAAATGTTCTTGAGATCTGGCTGTACAAAACATAGCTAGATGATATAGCAAGGTATACACAATTGTTATCAGCTGCAGTCTGACTTAGTTACAATTATGTAAAGGTAAGTGCAAGACAGTCCAACTAACATGTCGGTGCCAAACGGCATAAGTAAAGTAAGTAGTAAAACGAGCAGGGATGCAAGGGATCCACTCGTGTCCTCCTGCGATCATTCCTCTAGTATTGACCATCTTGAAGGTGGAAGTAGGCTGAGTCCTCGGGAGCTGGCTCTAAATCTGGCCATACAAAACCAGAGAGGTTAGACCTCTAATAGCAAGTACCGCAAGGAAGCACGATATGAGAAATTAGAACCAGTGATAAGAGTTAAGAATATGATAAATAGATCTTTGCTTGATACTGGGGTTCGCACAACATCACGACACTTCAAGCCAACTTCCCAACCAAACAAGGACAGAAGTTGACCCGTCATGTCCTGACATTCTGCTCATCTCAGTAGTTAACAGAGTGGGTACAGTGCACAAATAAATCAATTTAAACGGCCATGCAACTACTACGGCTTGCTACTGTGAGTTCCAAGTTGCCCTGGAAATATGCAATAAGGGATTCCTCAGTTCTTACTATGTACAAGCAAGGCTAGTCTACCCAATAATCAATTGCGCCAATCATAAATTAGACGAGTCCCAGCGGGACGTCCGTCATCAATATATGTAAAGATATAAGCAGATACCACTCCCTGCCCGTGTGGCAGATTTGCAGTATCTGTGGGAACCAGCCGGCATGTCGGGGCACTAATTGTCCCGAGATGGCCTCCATGTAAGAACTCGGGAATCCATTCCCTCCACGCAATCGTTATTTTATTTAACTTAACAGTCCCTATGTTAATTGAAATCTCATGCCGTAGATCTGGTCATTCAGAATGAGTACTTTCGTACAGAGTACGATATGCACAACTCTACAACGATGCCCGTGTGGTCAGGTTGTAGGTCTTACATAGCGTAATGCAACAATCAATCCTAGCCACGGAATAATCATGCCTTGACTGTAAGGTACACATGTTATTTTTATAGAACAAGTTGAAGTCTGCACGTGTCTATATGCCAATGTACGGGATCGGCTAGTCGATTGCAATGGTTCATGGTTAATATGAACGTGTCTCATTCAATTTCAATAAGACGACTAGCCAGTCTCTTAGTTCCAACTAGGAACGCATGATCAATCATTAGTCGAGGTAACAATCACTGTCAATTCGGGACAAGAAACAGTCCAAAGACGGTAGTAGATGGATGCCCATCTATGCGGTAGGGTAAGTGGGTACCCATCTATGCAGCCAGAGTCAAGTCAGAATCCCATGCGGCAGTAGATGGATGCCCATCTATGCGGCAGGGTAAGTGGGTACCCATCTGTGCGGCCAGAGCCAAGTCAGAATCCCATGCGGCCCGGGAGCCAAGGGCCATGGCCTATGCGGCCAAGGATCGCCATGCGGCAAGGGCCAAACGGCCATGCAGCATGCGGCTAGGGGGGACAGGGGCCATACGGCAAGGCTGCCAAGAGCCATGCGACAAGGAGAAACAGGGGCCATACAGCAAGGCTATCGAGAGCCATGCGGCAAGGCTGTCGAGAGCCATGCGGCAAGGGAAAAGTCATGAGGCTTATGCGGCCATGCTAGAGGTAGCCATGCGGCACGGTCAAATCAGGATCTCATACGGCAGTAGATGGATGCTCATCTATGTAGCATGGTCAAATCAAAGCCATGCGGTAAGGGGAAACAGGGGCCATGCGACAAGTAGCCACGCGACGAAGGCCTATGCGGCATGCTACCATGCGGCACGCGACCAAAGGGATAATGCGGCAATGAGGGAGCCGCATGAAGACTGGAGTGCCTATGCTGCCAAAGAGGAGCCGCAGGGGACCTTGTCGCATGAAAAGGCCATACGGGAGGCACTGTTCTTCTTCTCCAACTTTTTCGAGAAGAAGAACCTGTGAAGTTGGGGGTTCCCAGACTTACCAACCTAACAATCCAAGCCCAAATCTGGACTTCCATAGGTCAAAATAGGGTAGAATAAAATTCTCTACAATATAGAACAACTAGATTTTGAAAAAAAATAAGTTTGATAGGTTAAAACCAAGAAAAATCGAAAGTAACATAAACTTAGATCTACAAACATACACCCATGAAAACCAAAAACTCCAAGTTCTAAAGAGACTTGAAATCAAGTTGTAGAAGCATGGAATTTCAGGCGCATCTACAGGCCAGAATTCCTATGCGCCTAACATCACATTCGCCAGGGAACATCAAATGAAGTAATTGGCACAGCAAGACAGCAAAAGTATAGACATCAAAAAGATTTTTTGTTTCATATAAAAGTCTATTACATGTCTAAAAAAGGGCTTTACAAAGGAGAATTTCTACAAAAAGAAAGAATCCTATGACTACAGCCAGGCACAGCAAACTGACATGTGCCTTCTGCCCGACGTATCCTCAGTCAGGTGCATCACTTCAGCGTCTCAGTCAGGCGTATCTATTTCAGCGTCTCAGTCAGGCACATCTCTTTAGCGTCTCAGTTATGCGCATCATGAAGTCTCAACATATGCGCTCTGGTTTAATCCGATCAAGTGCTTCGACTAATGAAGTATTTATTTAGCAGAACTAGGGTAGGCGAGCAACCCCACTCTAGCGGGAGGAAGAGCACTCCAAAGCCCAAGGAAGAGGAGAGCACCGCAACTCCGATCCACGGCTAAAGGAGCAGCTTTCAACACAACCAGAATGGATAACACCCACACTTGTAGGAGGAAGAGCTCTCCAAAGCCCAAGGAAGATGGGAGTACCACAATTCCGATCTGCGGCTCTTCCAGCATAACGGAGACGGGGCTCGAGCATCCCGATCTTTGGATGCAACAGGCACCTTCCACCTGCCTCAGAAGCCCTCGATCCTGACTTTTGGATGTAACAGTCACCTTCAAGTGCATGAATGAAGATAATTTGTCGCATCTTCACCCTCGGGAGCATCTTGTCCAAGCAAACAAGTTTATTCGGGAAGACGTGAGAGAACGAGAAGCAAACTCTCTCCTTGCTGCTATTTATAGGCCGGGCAAATCAAACCCATGTGCCAAGTGGCAGGCTCTCCGAATTCTGTGCAATGAATTTGCATTTATGGTGATGAACCTGACGCTTCGAATTCAGCCAAGTCAAGAACGGCTATTTAAAGTACTCGATGAACGCAACAGTCGGACTAATAAAAATGCGTCATGCAAATGGATGTGCCGGTCAGATACCATGCATCGAACAGACGCGCCTGTCGCTACAAAGCACCCTGTATGGATGCGCCCAACAAAATACAGATCCATGTGTCCTAATCAACGTGGACCCATACGCCCAGTGGAACGTAAGATCAATGCGCCCACTCAACAGCCCATCACCCGTCAAAGAATATTAAATGCTGAAGTCTGACACGACAGCAGACATGTCTCGATGACAGAACAGCAACAGCTTTTACAGAAAATGAAGCACCGCTGACGTCAGCGTCATCATTAATCTCTTTCGGCGGTTACAAGCCCCGTGGCCGCCCAACCATTCGCATGCGCCTACGCGGCCATGCGCCCAAACCTCTGCATGCGCTTCAAGAGCCGTGTGCCTCAGACCTTCCTCTGATCCCTAAAGACAGAGGTCAAGCCACTACTGAAGCTTCGTATGCGCCTCTAAAGCCGTGCGCCCAGAATGGTTCGTGACTCCTGAAGGTTGCGAGCCAAAGTCTTCTCATGCGCCCAATCCCAGGCGCATCCTATCAGATTACCCTCCACTAAATCTGAGATCTTTGAGCTACGGACACGCGCCACGTGTCCTTTGACTCAATTCAGCCTATGAAGGGGTGCTAATCATCCAAGATCTCAGTAACAGAAAGATCTTCTCCTATGCTACGTGCCAGGCCACAAAAGCAGCATGAAGGATTCAACCCACAAATGATGGTTCATTATCCATGCGCCTCTCGCAGCTTCAACCACGTGGCGTCCCCATGTATAGGCATATCCTACATATGCGTGCATGAGCAGCCAACCTGCAAGCTATAAATAGAGGGATTATTTCCTTCTTCGACACAGATAGACACACCTACGGACAGAGACCTTCACACACACAGTGAGAGAGACAGATACAGACACTCAACGTCTTCTTCCTCTCCGTAAGCTCAAGCACCCAGAGCAACTCAGAGCTTCAGAGAACCGAGAACCGTCGTCAGATCGTCAACGGAGTCAACACAATACCACTCGCTCCATCGACACAGGAACCCAGATAAACAAAAGTGTACTCCTAGGACTACATCTAAGTCCTACATTGTAACACTGTTCTGTTTGTAATTGAAATTTGTAATCAAAAGATTTTAATGGCAAACAAGCTGGCGACTCTGCTGGGGACCTCTTTCTCCTCCGCCGAGAAAGCTGTGTCGCAATCTGATGACGTGAAGGTCGGCTCCTCCCACAAGACGCTGGTCGTACGCCTCAATCAACAGGCCTATAAGGAGTTCATCTTTGAAGGCAGTGTAAGTCCTTCGAAGCGGCTGCCAAAGCCGAAGAAGACTCACCAAGCCTGGGTGTGCAAGGTCGACGCTCCTGGCACCACCACCGAAGGGGATGTGCCAATGCAGCCTACCCTTCCCGCTAACGTCCTCAGCAGCCAAGATGTGCCTACCGGTGCAGCGCATCTCTCGGGGAAGCGTGGGGCCGACCATATTCTCCAACCTTTTTCCTCTCAGACGAGGAAGATGCGTGGACGGAGCAGGGACGCAGCTAACACCCTGCACATTACCTCTGATGCTCCACAGAAGGCATCTGTCTTTGACAGACTCACTCGCTGTCGTGGCAAGGAGAATTTGGGCTCTGAGTACTATGTGCCCCAGTGGGCTGGTACAAAGAAGTCCAAGGCAGCACGGGCCATGCGCCTCGAACGTGCTAGGCCAACAGTGAGTAAGAGGCATGCGCTCACAATCATGCACGCTGCCAATGGTAAACTGTACAAGGTTGACTCGGGTGCTTTTGCGCCAGAAATGAGCCAACCTTCAAAGTCCTTATCACACTTGGGCGCATCTGCTGCGTTCGCAACCAAGTCATGCAAGGAAAACTCAGTGGTCTTGAACCCCCGTGCCTATATTGGTTGTGCGTCAGAGGCTGGTTCTCGTCACTTTCAATGTTGCTCCCCCACTATTGATCTTGGCGCATCTTTTGCGTCGGATCAGGGAGTACAGCATTCATCTGACCACCCCGGCGCTTGGCCTTGCCATGCGCCTGATGGGGGTGTGAAGGTGGCACTCTCCTCCAACGATCTGCATAATGTGATCACTTACAAATACTGATCAGGAGAGTCAACTGACAAGCACAATGCGCCCCTCACAAGGCACACCTGTGCTGTAGTCACCATCAATTATTGTTGCAAGACAGCACTCCCACCAAGGCAGTCTGTGTTCCAGCGGCTGCAATCATCAACACCTCTCCAACATCGCCTCGGGAAGAAAGTGTCAACTGAAGAGGAGCCAAAACTACAGGTTGCTTCTTGCAACGTAGTCTTCAAGTCCCCATCAATTCGGAAGGCGACTGGTAGCTCCTCGACTTTTCCTCATCCAAGAGCCAGCCGAGGAAGACCAAGACAACTGTCCCGTCCTCAGGAGTGTTTGAGGGCACCCGGGGGAGAAAGAAGATCTCACAAGAAGCTGGGGGTAGTCAAGCCCCTGTGGATCTTCATCATAGAGACGAAGTCAGCCTTCCGGACATAGCTGGAGGTAGTCGAGCCCTTGTGGATCTTCATCCTGGAGACGAAGTCAGCCTTCCGGTCATAGCTGGGGGCAGTCAAACCCCTGTGGATCTTCATCCCGAAGGCGAAGACATCCTCCAAGACAAAAATGGGGGTAGTCAGGCCCTTGCTGATGCTTCTCCCGAAGACGAAGGTGTCCTCCAGAACTTAGCTGGGGGTAGCCAAAAAGAAGTTCCGGGGGAGGTTCCTCTTCAAGAGAGCGAGGCTGAAAGCGAAGCTTCAACCCATTCCTTCACTTCCAGTCACGTCATGACGGTGTACATGACGGAAGCTGGTGATACGGAGTCAGATGTGCCGCCAGCAGATCTCGTCCAGCGTATAGACACTTTGGACGGAGGACTCAAAACCCTCTCTGCCTCCATGCAGATACTGACTCAAGCGGTGTTCAAGATACGATCAGCTTTGGCCAGAGCACCTTCTACCGGTCCTGACCCAGGGGCCAATAGAGAATCAAGTGTACCCCTTCAAAGGGTATCCTTGGATACAGATCGCCGCGAAGCACCGTGGACGTCGGAACCGTCAAATGCCCAACTCTAGGCTGTACCACCTTCTCCAACTCCCAGCTCCACGGAAGATGTGGTGGAAATGATAAGGGACTTGCGTGACCGCTTCGAGTCCAAGAACAGACAGGAGGAGCGCCAGAAGATGGGGATCCCGCAACCATACCCCCTCGAATGGAACAAAGTGGTTTATCCTTCCAAGTATAATCCACAAACATTAACACTATACGACGGAAAGGATTCTCCATGCCATTATCTGACATACTTCCAGTCTCAAACGGGACATCTCCCGAAGGAAGACGCGCTACTCACCAGCCTGTTCGTCGGGACACTGAAAGGAGTGGCTTAAGATTGGTACTACAGTCTCTCTGACAACTCCATATCTTCCTTCGACGACTTGACACGTCTCTTCCTCGATCATTTCTACGACGTCGGGAAAGACATGACAATGGCGTCCCTGATAGAGGTGCGGCAGAAGGAGAAGGAGACGGTTCGAGCGTTCATCGAACGTTTTCGACAAGCCTGGTTCAGACTGCCCCTGGGCATGCCAGAACATGCGCTCCTCTCCTCCTGCAGCATGAACATGCTTCCTGCGATCAAGCTTTGGTTCAACTCCACTCCTCCTTCCGATTGGAGCTCGTTGATTATCGAGGCTGAAGCAGCTGAAAAGAAGGCATCCAATGCTCGCCTTCTGGGAGTCAGTTTTCCTGCTTTCGAAGACAAGGGAAAATGGCCTGCTGCCAACATCCCTGGGCGTGAGACGAAAGAAAAACAGGCGTTAACTGTCAATGCCTCCAAAGGTGAACAAACACCTACTTAGAAGCCTCCACTTGCACCGAGGCCAAAGGAGGTCTATTCTTTCAACGACGAAGACACCTTGCAACTCTTCGAGATGCTGAAACAGGGTGATAAGATCAAATTGCTCAACCCGAAGCGTCCCGACGAGGTTGGGAGAGTGGACAATCCGAGGTACTGTCACTACCATCGGTTTGTCGGACATCCAACTCAGGACTGCTACGTCCTCAAGAACTACATCCAGCGCATGATCAATGTGAATGTTATCTCCGTTGACTATGAGGAGAAGATAGTCTCGGCCAACCTGGTGTCGCTGTAATTCGGTACCTTGTCGCCAACCACAACACAAGATGGCGTCGTCCCCATCCCAAAGGCGACAATGGAGGTGGGCAACCTACCACCTGCTCGTGACAACGTGAGTGGACTCATCCCACTCACCACATCTCGGGAAGAGATCTTATGGGTTCACCCCGATCTCGTTGCCGAAGTTACTCAACCGGGGGTACGCTCTACCTCCAAATCTAAGGGCAAGAAGATCAAGTCTTGCCGCATGGTCTCTTCCTCCGCAGAAGAGGCTTTTCCTGTACAAACCCGTTCGCAGCTGAACGTCCAACCCGACGAAGCTGCCGTTGAGGTGGTGCCTTCCTGCACTTCCCCTGCTGCCGAAGAAGGAGGTCCATCCAAACCTCCAGCAGCTAATAAACAGAAGCATGTAGAGGCCCGTTTCGACAAGCCTTTACGAAGGGAGAATGCTTCAGGGCTAGCCAATTCCCACAATTTTGACATACTGGCACAACTTGCCAGTACTCCCGCCCGCTTATCTCTGTACGAGCTGCTTCGCCTTTCCAAGGATACCCGCGAAGCTCTCTGTGAAGCCTTGAAGGATGCCGAGTCCTTCATCAGTCAGGTCAAGCAGCCTGAGGATCCCCCGACCACATGTGTGTATTGCCATTGTACGGATGAGGTTATCCCCAACATAACCTTCACCCAACAGGACATGCTGCTCAAGCACAACCGGCACAGCAGGCCACTGTATTACACAGGGTATGTTGGTTCCGTCAAGGTGAAGCAAATTCAGATTGATCCAGGGTCTTCCCTCAGCATCATCCCTAGGACTCTGCTGTCAACATTGGAGATCCCGATGTACCGTCTGGTGCCCTCTAACACGACAATCAGCGGTTTTAATGCTAGTAAAAGTGAACCATTGGGCAAAATACGGCTGAAATGCCATATTGGTAACCTCCGAACCGAGGTGACTTGCTATGTCGTGGACGCCGACGTCAACTACAACCTCCTGCTGGGTCGTCCGTGGTTGCATGAGTATATGGTAGTGCCATCTACACTCCACCAATGTATGAAGTACGTGTCCACCAATGACATCATCCAGACAAAGTTCGCAGACATTAACCCTTTCAAGGGGTTCGAAGCCTACTTCACCGATGCTACCATGTACAAGTCGCTCGACGAAGGGGAAGCCAACGACGCTGATGATGAAGCAGAAACAGCGGCAGAGCCGGACATGGAGCTGGAGATGATTTCCGATGCTCCTTTGAAGATTCGACTCAAAGGGAAACCGCCTCAGATGCTGCCTCCCATGACCATCAAGCTACCTGGAAAAGTACCGGCTTCTCTGGGTAGAGCACCTACTGAAGCTCCCTTGAAGGTCCGCCTCAAGGGAAGACCTCCTCAGACGTCGGCTCCCCTTGTGGCAAAACTACAGGGGAAGGCACCTGTCATCGAAGGCGCAGTCGAAGCATCCCTGAAGGTGCGTCTCAAAGGCAAGCCTCCGTAATCATCCAAGCTGCAAGAGATGGCCCACACAGCCCTCTCGGATCTCAAGGTCAAATCGGCGATAGATTCTCCCAAACCGGTCCGGTGCTCACAGATGAAGAGTTAGGAGAGTACATATCTGCTGATACATATGCCCCTTCTCTTGGCAATGTAATCTCGCAGGACAAAATCTCGTATTTTTATCAATAATAGAGTGTCTTTCAATTATTCTAGTCTTCCATATTGGAATGCCATGTATATACTAGATAATGCTCTACGGTCGTTACTAACACAAATAACGACCGTCAATCATATAAACCGAGTAGTCACATCCCAAGGAGTCTGTTTTATAGTCCCATCACGAAATCGGAATGAAGAACCCATCATCTTCGGCAAAGTCGAGCGTCACCAAGACCTCCCGCCACTCGAGCCAGAACCAGATACCGGCAAAATACAAGTCTATCGGTACACGGACAAGGTAAAGTACCTTATTCAAAAGATGGGTTACAACCTGGAAAGCAACAAAGGCCTGAACTACGGCAAGGGCCGGCGTCTTCCCCTTCGACTCCCAACATCTAAAGGCAAGCCGCCGGACTACTATCATCGTACTCGACGGGGGGTGGGCTATGTCACGCCGTCGGCAACTCCAGAGAGTTCGGAGGTAGAAAAAATGGAACACTCTCATTCGTCCGAAGCCTCAACTTGGGATTCCGATACCACTATCGACTCAGTTCTCAGGAAGGTGCTATCAGTCAATATGGCATCTGCACAAACTCAAGAGGATGAAGGCGATGACCAAACGTCAGAATTCTTTGAGGAAGAACCCTGGGCTCAACGCCTAGGAGCACAGTGGGAGTCTTATTTTGAATTACACGAACCCTCTACCGAAGACGAGGTCGAACAAGTTGACCTTGGGGATGGATCTCCTTTCGACCTTGGGGATGGATCTCCTTCCAAACCCATCTTCATCTGCAAGAGTCTGAACGGAGAAGACCGGGAGTCTTTGGTCCAATTGGCCAAAGAATATATCGACGTCTTCACATGGAGCTACGAAGATATGCCGGGACTTGATCCCCAGATCGCAATGCACAGACTTAACATCTTGCCTGATGCTAAGCCTGTAAAAAAACAACAACGACGCTTTCATCCGGACATCATGAACTCTATCGATCAGGAGGTGGACAAACTCCTGAGCAGTAGGTTCATCCGTGAAGAGCAACATCCGGATTGGGTGGCCAATGTCGTCCCTGTCACTAAGAAGAATAGGAAGATACGGGTCTGCATCGACTTCAGGGATCTTAATACCGCTTGCCCGAAGGACGAATTCTCGCTTCCAATCACTGACGTGATGATCGACAATACATGTGGCTTCGAACGCATGTCTTTTATGGACGGATAATCGGGCTACAACCAGATCAAGATATTCCCTGATGACGCAAAACACACGTCATTCAGGACTCCGAAGGGAGTTTTCTGCTACACAGTAATGCCCTTCGGCTTGAAGAACCCTGGTGCTACATACCAACGAGCTATGAGTACTATTTTCCGTCAACATCTTCGCAAGACGGTTGAATGTTATGTTGATGACATCGCAGTCAAGAGCCGTCTCAAAGGTGATCACCTACAAGACCTAAAGACAGTCTTCGATCTTATGCGAGCGTATCAACTCAAGATGAACCCCGCTAAATTCTTCCTCGAAGTTTCTAGTAGAAAGTTCTTGGGCTTCATTATCACGGCAAAAGGCATACATGTCGATCCCGAGAAAACCAAAGCCATCCTTGATATGGACCCTCCGAAGAACCTCCGAGATCTTCGAGGCCTGCAGGGGCGTCTGGCATACATCCGAAGGTTTACAGCAAACCTTTCTGGAAAATGCCAACCCTTCACCTAGCTCATGAAGAAGGGAGTCTCCTACGTCTGGACAGAAGAATGCCAGAAAGCTTTCGACGATATCAAAGCTTACCTGATGAGCCCGCCAGTCCTGGTGGCACCTGTCGCAGGCAAACCGTTTCTCCTCTACGTCCGTATCATAGATCATTCCTTCGGAGCTTTGTTGGCTCAGAACAACGATGCGGGCTACGAGCAAGCTATCTACTACTTCAGTAGGACACTGATCGGGACCGAACACCGGTATAACCCCGTTGAAAAGGAGTGCTTGGCTCTGGTGTTCGCGATCCAGAAGACTCGCCATTATGTTTTGGGCCAGACAATTCATGTCATCTCTCAAGTCAATTCACTCAGGGTTCTCATGACGAAGCCGGGATCCTTGAACTCCCGACTAGCTACATGGACAATTCTGCTGACACCATATAATATGGTTTTTGTCCCATAAAAAGCCGTCAAGGGTCAAGCTCTAGCCGACTTTTTAGCCGCGCACCCCATCCCGGAGTCCTCCAGACTCTATGAAGACATCCCGGATGAGGTCCAAGAATCAAATGTCACCGAAGAAAACTCCGTTTGGCAGGTGTTTTTCGATGGCACTTCAAGAACAGGCCCCAAAGGCCAAATTATCGCTGGAATGGGGGTAGTCTTAGTCTCCCTCGATCAGCTGGTCATCCAGCGGGCTTACTCCCTTTCGAAGCCGTGCTCCAACAATGTTGCTATGTACAACGCTCTCATCGTGGGACTCCAGCTGGCGTAATTGTTGGGGGTGGATCATCTGGAAGCCTATGATGACTCAAAACTCGTCGTTAATCAAATTCGAGGGCAGTACGAAGTTCGCCATGAAGATCTGTACCATGAAGCTGTATTGAATATTATTTCAATCTTTACTAAGTTCGTCATAGAATACGTACCTTGGCTACAAAACCTGGAGGCGGACGCTCTGGCCGGCCTCGCAGCTTCGTTAGCAGCACCCCTCGGGACTCAACACTACGTCATGGTAGTCGGTCGAGACTTGGTCTGTCCCAAAAATAATCTATGCTCACAAATGGCCCATGCCATGACGACAAGCGCCGGTGTTAATATTCGAGAATGGAGGTTCCCATTTATCGACTTCGCTGTCTATAAAATTCTTCCAGAAGACCCGAAGGAAGCCGTCTCAATCAGAAGACGTTCCCTTCGGTTCTATTATGATATAGCTACTAAAATGCTGTACCGACGCTCCTTCGATGGACTTCTCCTTAGATGTCAATCCAACGAAGAAGCAGCCGAAGCCCTCCGGAAAGCTCATGACGGGACTTGCGGGACTCATCAACCTGTCCCTAAGTTACAGGATCGACTGCGACGCATGGGTTACTACTGGCCAACCATAGCAGCAGACGCTGTCGACTATGCTAAAAAGTGCCATGCTTGCCAGCTCCATGCCGACTTCATCCATACACCATCAGAACCGCTACATCCTATGGTCGCCTCCTGGTCCTTCGAAGCTTGGGGCATGGACATTGTAGGGCCGATCACCCCTCCATCATCGAGGAGACATCGCTTCATCCTAGCCATCACCGACTACTTCTCCAAATGGGCAGAAGCAGTTCCGCTGACAGAAGTGAAGAGCTCTAGGGTGATCAGCTTCATCAAGCACCATGTCATCTACCGTTTTGGGATACCTCGAAGGATTATCCACGATAACGGTCCTCAGTTCATCAGCCATGTTTTCAGCATATTCTGTGACAAGAACTGCATTCAGAATGTGGCATCAACCGCCTACAATCCGACAGCAAACGGATTGGCCGAGGCTTTTAACAAGGCTATCTCAAGCTACTCAAAAAGGTCGTGTCATCTAATAAATGCGACTGGGATGGAAAGCTCGGCGAATGTCTTTGGGCCTATCGTACAATGGTACGGACTCCGATGGGCAATACCCCGTTCTCCTTAGTCTATGAGAGCGAAGCGGTACTGCCTCTCGAGATTCAGATACCCTCACTCCGTATGGCGCTCACAAACCAATTAACAGAAGAAGACAACCAGCGTCGTCATCTGCGAGAATTGGAAGCACTTGACGAAAAGCGTCTCCTAGCTCAGCAGCGCATTGAACTCTATCAAGCCCGTATATCACAGGCTTTCAACAAAAAGGTCAAGCAGAGGACTTTTCAAATAGGCGACCTGGTCCTGGCAGTCAGGAGGCCGATGGTGTTGACTCACAAAACACCAGGAAAGTCTGAGCTCAAGTGGGAGGGACCTTTCATCATAGAGACGGTATACTCAAACGGTGCTTACCGCCTCGCCAAACCAAACGGGGACTTGTTCATGATGCCCATTAACGGCAAGTTTCTAAAGAAGTACTACTCATGACATCTTTCAGACATGTACTTCTATCTCTGCCAAACAAGGGAATCGGTGGACCTGATCATCAGAGCTCACATACATCTTTCCTTCACAAAAATCCTATGCTTTCGGAGTTGCTCCTCTATGCCTTGTAAAGCGTAATCTTACACCACGTAGGTTTACGATGTTCATCATGTTTACCACGTCCACATTACCTCTGAGTAAACATCCCATACAAATAACCCCTGCGTTGCCGTACATCAATTGCAGAACTTCCACGTCCATATTACCTCTGAGTAGTTCTGCGTATCCCCCCGAGTCACTCCTACCACGTCCATAACACCTCTGAGTAGGAGGATTCTGTCATTTGAACCCCGTATTTGTCACATCCATATTACCTCTGAGCAAACATGTCGGTTCTCTCAAACTTATTATCTGTACCTAAAAACCAAGGTGCGCAAAAGATAATAGGTCCACACAAATCATCAGTTCATGACAGCAAAAATGAACACACCACAAAATTCTTTATCTTTTATTTAAAAGTAAAGGATTACATCTCCAACAGAAGTTGCAAACTTCAAAAATAACAAAAAGAGAGAGACTTCAATCCCTAAGCATCACTGGGATTGGCAGAAAGCTCTTCAATCCCATGTTTCAAGTCTTTCGCCCGAGTATCTGCGGTCGCCAAGACCCGGCATTCGGCTTCTTGACGCATCACCCCTACAGCATCGGGGGCAGTATCAGTCTCATACTTCTCGTCTAGCTGTTGTCACTGGTGGGTCAGGGAAAGAACCTGGCGGATAAAAGCTGCTTCCTCCTCCTTAGATGCTACATGTTCAGCCTGGACTCTCTCAGCATCTAACAAGAGTTGGGCTCGCTGGTCTTCAAGATGGCGGATCCTGGCGGTAACCTCCGCTATGCTAACTTCCAATGAGGCCCGCAACTCCACCTTCTCCTGCATGGACTGAGATAGCCTCTCCACCGCAGCTTCAGCTTCGGCCACCTCATGGTCCCAGACAGCCACCATGGCCTGAGACGACGACTCGACTTCAGCTATCAATATCTACTTTTTTGCTTCTATTAGAGCAGAAAAGTCATTTCGTCGGATGCTCTTAAGTTCAGAAAGAAGCTGGTCGAGCTCGGCCACCGATGCCTCCAGAATCTCGACCATATGATCGTGGCCCTGGTACGAATGTATCAAATCAATAGAGGAGAGTGCCATGGCTTTTGCCATCGCGAAACTCCCATTCGCATTCAGTACCGTTGATACGCCTTTCTGTAGCATCTTATATACTGCTTCAACAACAAACTTTACATACTCGTCCGCGTCTGCCAACACCTGAGGCGTCATAGCAGAAGTTGGAGGTGCTACTCTGGACAGCGGACCTGCAGAAGACCCACCGACCTCAATCTGCGAGGCCACAACCTCAACCTCAGCGGACCCTCTCTCGTCAGGGACCTGCACTCCATCACTAGCCCGAGGTGCCAAGTGGACGAAAGGAGCCGGATGGGGCGTCGATATCGTCCCCCAAGTGGAAGGAGCAACAGAGGGTTCAACCAGCAAACCCTTACCCTTTTTGATTCCGGTGGGACCACCGACATCTAGGGCTGTCTCCTCTGTCTCTAAAACACTATCAGCAGGTCGCGCAGGACCCTCCTCCTCCGGCAAAATAGCGAGATCAGTACCTACTTTTTGACTCGACTCCCCTGGAGCCAGGCTAGGAAGACGAGTCTCGCCTTCCTCATCGAATCCCCCTACGGGAATAGAATCTGTCGGCACCTCCCGATCGGCAGCCAGCTCGACATTTGCTGCTGGGGCTGGGGTAGGGCTCGGCATTGGTGTAGCCGACCTGCCTTCATCATGACGAAGAGGGGAATCAGCCCCCTCCTTTGTTACAACCGTGCATGTTGCTCCTACAGGCTCAGAGACCTCTGGAGGAACGTCGTCCGAAGAGGACGAACTCTATTCCTCTTCCTCATCTGGAAGAACAGCTTCTGCTGGGACCTCAGTACGAGAAGCCCTCACAGCAGCTTGTATCTCTACAGAAGTTACCTCATCTGGGTTCTCCTCCACGGGAGACAGTAATCGACGGAATGCGCTCATCAGATGGGCCCGCCACCCACTCTGGTCTGTTAACACCCGAACTCGGAGTTCGTGGTTTCCTTTTCAGCAGCTCCTACAAAAAGAAAGCATATGTCACAAAAAAATGACAGAACTAACCAGACTATGTGGGACGTCCTTACCTCCACATGAGCCGATTCTGTTGACACCTCCGGTGACATCGCTTTCCTTTGCCTCTTCGGCGCAGAAGAACCGGCATCGGTGCCGGCACGTCTCTTCGAGCGATCGACCGAGGGTTGTGCCTGAGTACCTTTCGAAGATACAACAAGGGTGTCTCGATAACCAACCTCTGGCGGGCGGTACGATCGAGCCTTCGCCAGCATATTCCCGGTTGCCTCCAACTGGGTGCCAACGATGAAACTGGTCTCCCTATCATACCCAGGGGATACAACATTCATCGTACAGTAAAATTTGGCAGCTGAAAAAAGAATCGACGGCCGCAGATTCAGAACTGACATGGTAAAGCGGGCTCTGGTACATCCGGCATTGTGATAATGCCAAGCTTGCCCCCCGTCCAGTAGACTCCCGATATACCCCAGGCTGGTGCTGGGGTTTTCCAACATCAACTGGGCATAGCCGAATTGACGTACGAAACGGCTCGGCAAGTACGGTTCCAGGTAACAATGGTTCTTATTCCTGTACACCAAATGGGATGGTCGGATGCTTTGCAACCAACGGAATCCCTACAGATACAGAGTTGTTGCATCGGCACCCGAATCAGCTAAATCTTCATTTGCTTCGAAGCCGGTGAAAATAGGACCAACTTTCGTGATCTTTCATCCTTGAAGGTTGGACAAAACCTTCCTACAAACAGGAATGCCCGTATGCAGCCACTTCCTCTGGTAGAAGCGGCGGACGAATACATCTCCGGCCATATGGTCTTCTTTCTGGCCCGGACTCATTACGTTGGGATGGTACAAAATCAGCCACCCCATCAGATAGTGAAATGGCAGTTCGACACGAGGAAAGTTGTCGTTCTTAACTCGTTCGTGAACAATGTCACCTGCGAATTCTCGTAGACCTCGCAGCAGGTTGCATACCATGCAGGGAGTAGAGCCAAGGGATGGCCAAAAACCAACTTCACAGCTGGCAGAATCAGGTTCCGGGTCACCCTCTCCACCGAGCCTGACCCGCCCGAAAAGACATAATCCTGGAGCCAGATCATCAGATAAGCAGCCAACACTGCTTTCGACGACATCCGGTAAGTGAGGTGCCAGAAACAGCTATAGGAGCGTCCGTCCGATTCCTGGTCCATATTTTCCTGGGGACTCTTTTCATTCAATCTGCTCATTTCAGAGAGCACCTTGGTACTGGAAAGAGCTGGCGGAGTCGTGAACTGAGAGGGATCCTCCTTGTCTTGCTCAAAGACGTAAACCCTCCAAGCAGTCACGTGGGGCTGCGCCCTGTCCTGATCCCTCTTCTGCATATAATAATGATAGCTTGCCACTTCTTTGAAGACAGCCATCATCTCTTCTTCCTTGTCCCCCAGGACTTAGAACTCCTCGTTGGTCGGGAAGTACTCCTCATAGGGTTCTGATCCCCAAGAAAGCCTCGACACCTTATACATTTCATGAAGTGCAAGCCCTAGTTCCCCCACCGAGGTGAAGAAGGTCCCAGTCTGGGTGTTAAACATCTTCATAAGCGCAAAGAACATGTGTCTATTGATGTCGACGCCTGCCTGGGTAGCACGAATAGCGGCAGTCAGCCCAATCTCTCGGAGTTCGGTTCAAAACTGCGTCAGAACCCAGAGTGTCAGCTTGTCCCATTTGGATACATAATGACACCAACCCTCTACCCGAAAACCACCCTTCGGGTATGACCGCTTCGATGACAGCATGCGATTTACGAAAGTCGAAGCACTAAAGGTAAAAGTGTCGGCAGGGACGTCACTGTAAATACTCCCGGGACGTAGAGTTCGCCAGGTGAAAGAAGACCCAGCCCGCGTGGCGGCCAAAGTATCCCTCTGGTTCGAGGTAGCATCGATTCTGATGGTGCCCGCCACCACTCCCCCTGAGACAGGGTTAACTCCCATGACATCCTCCTTTTGGAAGCAAGATGGCGAAAAGCCGTCAAAGGCCAGTGATGCTCGAGCTGCTTCATGAGCATGTGCACCCTTTTGGCTGAGAGAAACCAATCTTCCTTGATCCTCAGCACCTTCGCTTCAGTAGATGTGAGGCGATCCCCGAACAGGAACTCAGGCTTCAAGAAAGTCTCATTGCCAGGAACGACAGATTACAAACTGCCACGCTCCATCATCCGTTGGAGGAACACATACTGTTGTTCTTTGATTTGAATCATTCTCTCAGGAGACTGATCCAACATAATGGCAGCTTAGGTAGGATTTATTACCTCCTCGTTATAATCAACTCCTATCTAACAGAGAGCAGCGTCCAGCAGTACCACGTTCAAGAGCGGAACGGTCATCGAAACTGGCGGTCAGGGAAAGTTGATAAAAACTCAGATATGTTAAAACAACAAAGAAATATATATCTAAGCCGAGTTCTCATCAGAAGCGCACACACCGAACCCAAGCTCAGGCGCATATGAAGAAAAGGCTTCGATGCATCATCAGGACTCGAGGTCCATGTGCGTCCGCAAAGAAGCTTCGGTGCATCATCAGGACTCGAGGTCCATGCGCGTCAGCAGAAAGGCTTCGACGCATCATCAGAACTCGAGGACCATGCACGTCAGCAGAAAGGCTTCGGCGTATCATCAGGACTCGAGGTCCATGCACGTCAGCAAGAAGCTTCGGCACATCATCAGGACTTGATGTCCATGCGCGTCAGCGTATGTGAGTTCTAAAAATACTTCCTCAAAATACTAAAGGTACGATAAGGATGACAAACCCACCAATCACTGCCGGTCGAACGTCAACGGACGTCCTGGGGACAGCATCAACGTCGGCCTCTGCAGGCTCCTTACCCCGGCCTTGACCTCGGCCAGCACCACCGCGAGGAGTCTTGGAAGCCATTTCGTAGAAAAAAGTTAGGGTTTTAAAGAAGAACTCTAAAGAAGAAAACAAAAAGAGGAAGAACTCTCTCTCTCCATCAGACGCCTATTTATAGGCTTGGTCGCACGCGTGAACTGATGAAGGGTGACGTCGGCCGCCGCCTAGGGTTCTGCGAAATAATAACTGCAAATAAATCTAAAAAGATCACCATTAAATCTTTTTGTTTATTTCAAAGCATTATCATTTGCATTTAAAACATAGAGGAGCATGCGCCTCATCACAGATGCACGGAGCAATCATGCGCCCCGAACAGTTGTGCACCCTATTAAAGACCATACCATGCTTCTTATTCAAAGTATTCCAAAACTTGACAGAAAGTTTTGAAAACTTTGAAGGGGGTTTTATAGAAGCATGGAATTTCAGGCGCATCTATAGGCCAGAATTCCTATGCGCCTAACATCACATGCGCCAGGGAACATCAAATGAAGTACTTGGCACAGCAAGACAGCAAAAGTATAGACATCAAAAAGATTTTTTATTTCATATAAAAGTCTATTACATGTCTAAAAAAGGGCTTTACAAAGAAGAATTTCTACAAAAAGAAAGAATCCTAAGACTACAGCCAGGCGCAGCAAACTGCCATGTACCTTCTGTCCGACGCATCCTCAGTCAGGTGCATCACTTCAGCATCTCAGTCAGGCGTATCTATTTTAGCGTCTCAGTCAGGCGCATCTCTCCTGCGTCTCAGTTATGTGCATCATAAAGTCTCAGCATATGCGCTCTACTTCAATCCGATCAAGTGCTTCGACGAAGCATTTATTGAGCAGAACTAGGGTTGGCGAGCAACCCCACTCTAGCGAAAGGAAGAGCTCTCTAAAGCCCAAGGAAGAGGAGAGCATCGTAACTCCGATCCGCGGCTAAAGGAGCAGCTTTTAACACAACCAAAATGGGCAAAACCCACTCTTGCAGGAGGAAGAGCTCTCCAAAGCCCAAGAAAGATGGAAGCACCACAATTCCGATCTGCGACTCTTCCAGCATAATGGAGACGGGGCTCGAGCATCCCGATCTTTGGATGCAACAGGCACCTTCCGTCTGCCTCAGAAGCCCTCGATCCCGACTTTTGGATGTAACAGTCACCTTCAAGTGCATGAATGAAGACAATTCATCGTATCTTTACCCTAGGGAGCATCTTGTCAACAGAATGTGCTCGAGCAAACAAGTTCATTCGGGAAGACGTGAGAGAACGAGAAGCAAACTCTCTCCTTGCTGCTATTTATAGTTCGGGCAAATCAAACCCATGTGCCAAGTGGCAGGCTCTCCGAATCCCGTGCATTGAATTTGTATTTATGGTGATGAACCTGACGCTTCGAATTCAGCCAACTCAAGAACGACTATTTAAAGCACTCGAGGAATGCAACAGTCAGACCAATAAAAATACGTCATGCAAATTGATGCGCCGGTCAGATACCGCGCATCGAACGGACGCACCCGTCGCTACCAAGCGCCCTGTATGGATGCGCTCAACAAAACACAGATCCATGCATCCTAATCAACATGGACCCATGCGTCCAGTGGAACATAAGATCAATGTGCCCACTCAACAGCCCATCACCTGTCAAAGAACATTAAATGCTGAAGTCTGACACGACAGCAGACATACCTCGATGACAGAGCAGCAACAGTTTTTACAGAAAATGAAGTGCCGCTGATGTCAGCGTCATCACTAATCTCTTCGGCGGTTACAAGTCACGTGGTCGCCCAACCATTCGTATGCGCTTCCACGACTATGCGCCCAAACCTCTGCATGCGCTTCAAGAGCCGTGCGCCTCAGACCTTCCTCTGATCCCTAAAAATAGAGGTCAAGCCACTACTGAAGCTTCGCATGCGCCTCTAAAGCCGTACGCCCAGACTGGTTCGTGACTCTTGAAGGTTGCGAGCCAAAGTCTTCTCATGCACCCAATCCCAGGCGCATCCTATCAGATTACCCTCCACCAAATCTGAGATCTTTGAGCTACGGACAGCGCCACGTGTCCTTTGACTCAATTTAGCCTATGAAGGGGTGCTAATCACCCAAGATCTCAGCAACAGAAAGATCTTCTCTTTTGCTACGTGCCAGCCCACAAAAGCAGCATGAAGGATTCAACCCATAAATGATGGTGCATCATCCATGTGCCTCTCGCAGCTTCAACCACGTGGCGTCCCCACGTACAGGCACATCCTACATATGCGCGCATGAGCAGCCAGCCTGCAAGCTATAAATAGAGGGATCATTTCCTTCTTCGACATAGAGAAACACACCTACGGACAGAGACCTTCACACACACAGTGAGAGAGGCAGATACAGACACTCAACGTCTTCTTTCTCTCCGTAAGCTCCAGCACCCAGAGCAACTCAGACATTCAGAGAACCGAGAACCGTCGTCAGATCGTCAACGGAGTCAACGCATTACCACTCACTCCATCGATACAGGGACCCAGATAAACAAAAGTGTACTCCTAGGACTACATCTAAGTCCTACATTGTAACACTGTTCTGTTTGTAATTGAAATTTGCAATCAAAAGATTTTAATGGCAAACAAAATAGAACAATAATACTTGAAATCCATCATGAAGCAAGGTGTACTTGCCTAAGCTTTCTAGGTTGGTGGGAGAGTAATAGAGGGTGAAGAAGAAGTAAATGAGAGTAATGAAGAGAGAAAAAGTAAAGGGATATAAATATCAAGTCCAAGTCAAAATCTCCACCACACATTCCTTCCTACAAGATCTAGGCCATCCACCCCTGATCATGATGAACCAAGCTAAACCAAGTTGGTTCAACATGAATACAATAAACCAAAAGCTTAAGCAAAAGCAGAAAATAAAATACAAAAAAATTAATTGGCCTGAAATTACAGAATAAATGTATGATAAGCATTCAATAAATACCTTCAAGCAGTATATGTATAAAAATACGTATTCTCGGAACAGGGAGTGACACGATGGATTAGGAGGTTAGGTCTTGTTTGTCACCCTCATTTTTCTGTATTTCCCGTATTTTGTATTTATATTCGTATCTGGATTTTTGGCATGTATTTTTATTTTTCTCGACTTGTGGAATTTTGGTATTTCTCATATTTTGGGTTTTGACTTGGCTCGGTTTTAATTGGTTTGGGTTGGTTTGGTTTGGTTCTTTATGGTTGGATCACCATAACCTATGCTACCCCTCAACCCACCACAACTCACCCTCTTTATAACCCCCACCTACCACTCTCTCTCCTCATAACTTCCACCATTAATTTCCTTCTTTTTCTTCTTCTTCTTCCTCCACCACTCTCCACCCATAGGCAAGTGCACCTTGCCACTTCATGAAAGCCCTATTTTCTTGGTTCATTTGCTAGATTAGAACATGGTGATCAACATTAGAACTTGGGTTTTTGTGATTTGGAGCCTCCATTGTTATAGATCTAAGTTATTTCTATTTTCGGATTTTGCATGGTTTGAGCTTCTTAAGTTGGATTTTATGGGTTTTGATGTTTCCATGTGGAAGAGCATTCAGTTTCACTCCAATTGGAACTTTAGAAATCTGGATTTTGAGTTCGGATGGCCAAGTTATGATGCTTTGAAGCCTTGGGTTCATCCATGGTGTTCTTGCTGTTTGGAGAAGACAGTGAGCAGTGTGCAGAGCTGTTTAGCTTACACACACTGAGCTGCGCGCGCTCTTTAGCGTGCGTACGCAGACTTGAGTACGATTCCTGTTGGAAGCGTGTCTCCTGTAGCGTGCGTGACTTTTCACATACATTGCTCTCTCAGCGTGCATGACTTTTCACCTACGCTACTTCCTGTAGCGTGCGTGACTTTTCACGTACATTGCTCTCTCAGCGTGCGTGACTTTTCACCTACGCTGCCCCCTGTAGCGTGCGTGACTTTTCACGTACATTGCTCTCTCAGTGTGCGTGACTTTTCACCTACGTTGCTCCCTGTAGCGTGCGTGACTTTTCACGTACATTGCTCTCTCAGCGTGCGTGACTTTTCACCTACGCTGTCCCCTGTAGCGTGCGTGACTTTTCTCGTACATTGCTCTCTCAGCGTGCGTGACTTTTCACCTACGCTGCGTGACTTTTCACCTACGCTGCTCCCTTGAGCGTTCATGACTTTTCATGTACGCTGCTCCCTTGAGCGTGCGTGACTTTTCATGTACGCTGCTCCCTTGAGCGTGCGTGACTTTTCATGTACGCTGCTCCCTTGAGCGTGCGTGACTTTTGCATACGCTGCCCTGCGTGCGTGACTTTTACGTACGCTGCCCCCTGACCCCTTGCTTGACCAGTTGGCTCTTGGAGTTTCGGTCTTAATTCTTTAAGCTTGGCTCTTCTATAGCCCTGTATATTGAAATTTTATTAGATATTTTACGTCCATTTTATATCCTTACGCCTTTTGTCCTGAACTTGATAATCACGAATTTACTGGATATGTTGGGATTGATAATTGAGCATGACCTGATAGTGGCCCGTCGTGGCGCACTCTTGACTAGTACACTGATATGATAACCTGACCTGATACATCTTGAAAAGCTGTTGCGACGGCTACCTGACATGACATGACCTGTATAATTAATCCTGACACCGTGGGCGATTGTGCTTGTACAAATAATCCAGTCCTGTCTTGCATCATGTCTAGGAGGGGACTCCTGAGTACCACGGTCAGGAGTACCTACGGAATTGGATTAAGGTTAACAATTAGTATAACTCACTAGTCATGAAGAGATGTTCCCCAGTTACAGGCGATCCCGTTATCCCGGCCGCAAATGATTGGACTTGTAGCCTGCCGACGAGTAGGGCACATTTCCAGCCCACTGTTATGTGGGGCACCCGCCATTGTCACTTAAATGATTGAACTCTATTGTCACTATAATGTATTGTACTCTCTAGATTGTCACTATACTGATTGCCTGGATAACCTGGATAGCTGCAGGGCCTGTGACTACTTGGAGCATCTCATTGCATCTTGCTAGTAACTAGGATTGTGATAACCTTAGTTAGTTAATGTAGAAAGCCGTAGGCAATGATTGGCCGTGATTGCTTGGATGGAGTCTGGTCCAGTATAGTATTGTCTAGAATTGATTGATTGTAAGATTGTACCAGAATGATTGAAGGATTGTCACTCCAGATTGTCACTATAATGATTGTCACTCCAGATTGTCACTATAATGATTGTCACTCCAGATTGTCACTATAATGATTGTCACTCCAGATTGTCACTATAATGATTGTCACTCCAGATTGTCACTATAATGATTGTCACTCCAGATTGTCACTATAATGATTGTCACTCCAGATTGTTACTTGACCTGATTTTTTATATTTATCTTGCCGATAAATGTGAGAGAAACCAAGTTCCGTTCAGACGAAGGGTTACAACCCCGGTCCTTGTTTGGTTTACGGGTTGTAACCTAGCTATCTGAATAGTCCCATGGTTATCTTATCGTATATTATCCTGTCATGCTTTTCCATATGTCATGTCTTTTAGTGATTCCATGCAAGATTGTCTTTTATAATTACCCATCATGCTTTTTCTTAAATTACTGTCTCTTATTATGTAATTATATTATTGTGCTAATTGCTGGCTTTGGTTCTTATTTTGTGGCCTCCTTTGTGGCACTTGCTCTTCCTGGGGTCTGACCCAGCTGGTTTTGTATGGCCAGATACCGGAGCAGCAGCAAAGGATCTACCTGTCTTCCAGCCCGATGGTAGTCACCAGGCGTAACCAGGGCATCGAGTGAGTTTCTTTTGTTCTCCCACTGTAATATTGTAAATTATTCTTTTGAGGCGCTTAGCCGACGAGCAAGTGTTAGCTCGATTGTACTTACTTACTGTCTGCCTACGGGCTGTAACATGATTGACAAGCCCCGGGGGTTGATCATGTATGACTGAACTCTTGCTAGTCCTCACATTTTGTAACGACTAGCTTCATGATCATCTGGATATGTAATGTTTGGGACGCCTTACAATTGTATATTTGGAGATCTGATATCTTGTGATTATTATTAGTTGATTGAGATTGAGACAATAGGCTATTTTATGACCTTAAGAGACTGATGGATTGTAGTGAAACCCTCACATATCTAGACAGCCGTGACCGTATAGCGGTGTGGATCCCATTCCGTTATACGTAGATGGCTATGTCTGCCCCCGCCCTCCAGTATTCTGGTTTTGGGGCGTGACATTGTTCCTTCCTTTTACATGTTTCTTTCCACCCATTGATTGATGATTGTTTTCTTAGTACCTTTAGTTTGCATATGTGATGATCATGCTAGATAAATAGAACTCCACAATGAAGACTGCAATAACACGATACTGTAAAGACTAAAACCATGCATGTTTGTTCCTATTTCCTAGAATTGCATGTTGTATAACTTTGGATAAAATTTAGTAGACTTTGTTTGTTGAGGGCTTGACCTAGAGAAGAGTACAACCAATTTGAATTTCGAGGACAAAATTTTTCTAAGGGGGGTAGGATTGTAACTGCCTATTTTCAAAAATGAGAATAATTTTAAACTTTTTGTAAAATTGATTATTTACGAATAGGTTTAAATCATGTTATTGATTTATTGGTGATTTTGATTATTTTAATTTAATTAAATTAGTGTTTTTTGATTTTGTTCTTTGGCTAATGTAACCTTAGAGCTGTTAGCTAGAGACTAACCATGACCATGAAGGCCTAACCCATGTGACTAGATTAGCTAATTACCACTTTTTAGTCTAAGGATATTTTGGTCATTTTGTGGCTTTTGAATTATTTAGGATTTTGATTAATTGGTAAATTTTAGATTATTTTAATAATATTTAAATTGATGTATTATGATTTTGGTCATTTTTTATATTTTAATATTTTGAGAATTTTTATATTTTAATATTGTATTTTTGGGTTTAGTTTGATCGGGTTTGAGTTTTGGCTCATTTCGACCTGTGTTAGTGATCCAGGTAGCTTAGACTGTAGTTGGGACCCAAAGTTTAGCTAGACATGGTCCATAAATCCCACTAATTAGTATAGTGCATTTAGACTAATCTCACATGATTTAATTGGTCCATTTGGTTATTTAAACTTGACCCTTTTATCCCCAAACTTCCACATAAGACAAAATTGACTCAAAAGGGCCTTGTAGGACATTTTGGACATTTGTCAAATGCTCCCAAATCTCTCAAATCTGGCCGGTAGCAAGGAGATCCCTCTCCACTTCATTTTCTTCACATTTTCTCTTCTTCTCCTTTGAGAGTTCTTTCCCAAACCAAGCCAAAATCCTTTGATTTCAAGCCCAAAGTAAGTCAAATCTCTTCCATTTCTCTAGATCTCTCTCTAATCTTGGTGCTAACCCTTGTTCATCTCTCATGTTGTGGATTTTATCTAGGTAGAACCTAGAAGGAGGGGTTGGAAGCATAGATTTGGCTCTTGACCCAAAAAGAACCAATTTTGGGGCTTTTCCTTGGGATTCCAACTCCCAAGAGGTAAACCCTAACTCTAACTCTTGTAATTGCTCCTAATTAGTGTCATTTGTATATTAGAGGATGCCCAAGGTATAGGATAACCCGTTAGAAGTGGTTTGGAACCCATGGGACTTAATTTGGGACTTTTGACCTAGGTTTAGTGCCAATTTTGGGGAAAACCCAAAATTGACCTGTTTGGGTGTTGCCCTAGCCTAATTAGACCTAATTAGATTAGTTTGGGTGATATGAGGCTTGGTACGTGTCCATATTTGGATAAGTGGGATTGTTTTACGAGAAATCATAAAAATAGACTTTTTCGGGATTTTCGGGTTCCAACACGGGTGACTTTTTGTACCGACACTAGAATCAGCAAGTTAGTACTTAGAATAGGTTCTAATCATTATTTAGAACTCGTAGGTAGAGTTTGGGTCGAATCCGGATAGGTTTGGTGTCCGTATCACGCGGTATCGCGAATCGGACACCCCGGAGTCGCCAGAATGGCCATTTGGCCATTCGGGCCTCGTTTCTCGTTTTCGCTCGCGTGCGCGTATTAGATTGCTTGTGTGGGGCACGTGTCTAGGCTCTAGAGGGTAGAATTGCAAAGATTTGGGTATTCGGATAAGATTTTTGGTCGTTTAGGAGTATATGTATGTGTATATGTGTATATTTATATGGGAAGTGTGTTAGTATGTGGTAGTAGCGGTGGTGCTGGTAGTGTGTGTGTGTGGTGGTAGTAGTGGTGTTGGTAGTATACATGTATGTATGTATGTGTGTGTGTGGTGGTAGTGGTGGTGGTGGTAGTATGTGGTGGTAGTGGTGGTGTTGGTAGTATGCATGTATGTATATATGTGTGTGTGGGGGGGTGTTCATAGATAGATAGATAGATAGATAGATAGATAGATAGATAGATAGATAGATAGATAGATAGATAGATAGAGGGATGAATGAATTAGTGAATGGATGAATGGATGGATGATTGAAGGAATGAATGAATAGAGGGATAAAGGAGTAGAGAGTGGGGAAGAGGGGGGAGCTGCTGCCCCCCACAGAAGCAGCAGAAATCAGCAGCAACAGCAGCAGTTTTCAGCAGCAGTAGCAGCTGCTAGCTGCTAGCAGCAGCCCCATTTCACCCCCCCCCCCCTTTTTGCACCCATTTAACCCCCTTTTAGCCCCCTTTAAGCCCACTTTTTTTTATTGGATGTTAGTAGGTAGTTAGTGAGTAGTTTAGATTGAATTAGAGAGGGTTATATACTAGTTAGAAATCCTAAGTTATCTAAGATGTTAGATGTTAGGATGTTAAGGTAAGTTAGTATATATTGGGATATCTAAGTTATTGTATATTAGGATATCTAAGTTAGTGTTTAGATATCCTAATATGGTTAGTATATATATATATATATTTATCTAAGTTAGTAGATAGATATTAGATATTGGATAGGTAGATTCTTGTATATCTTGATATCCAAGATAGAGGATATCTTGGATATTCAAGATACGGGATATCTTGAGGATATCAAGATAAGTTAGTTAAGGTGGATATCGAGATACTAAGATATTGGGTAGAGACTAAGGTATGGGTTGGGTATTAAGATACGGGTTTAGCTAGGCTAAGGTATTAGTGCCTAAACCAAGATATTGGTTTCGGAATACAAGATTGGCCTAGATAATAGGATGTTTACCTTTTTAACAAAAAGGGTATCAGGATACCATGATACGGTATCGAGATACAAGGGTAACTGTTAGAATACCTTGGTAGGGTATTGAGGGATACGTAGAGTGAGGGTAAAGTAGACAAGGGAATTGGTTAGAGGCTAAGGTAATAAGTTTACCTTGGTAAGGTAATGGGATAGAGTTAAGGTAATACCTTAGAACTAAGATATGATATAATATGTTTAAGATATGGTTAGAATTAGGATAGCTCGGTTGGTAATGGTTAGGAAAAGGGTAAATGACTTAGGGTTGACCCCATTTGACCATGATTGACTGTTTTGACTAAAGTCAACCAAAAGTCAACTTTAGCCTAAAATTGACCAAAACTTGACCAGAGTTGACCAGTTGACCAAAAGTCAACTGTGAGTCAACCTGTGAGCACCCTGAATTTTGGGTTGATTTTTTTTCATTTTATTTTATTTTCTGATTTATTGGTTTCGATAAATAATTTATTTCTGTTATTTTTTCCTTAAGTGTGCTTTTCCATGCCTTTGATATTTGGAGTGTCAGGGATGTTCAACTCTGGAAATCTTCTTTACGGGTTTTGGAGTGGACATGATTACCTTTACGACGGTATATAGTGTTCCATCCAAACTTGTTCCCTTGTACTCTTTTTGCTTTGCTGAACTTCGGGTCGATTTAGACCATTTGAGTATTATTTATTTTCCCACTCTTTTCCTTGATCATTTTCAGCGCGTTACCGTGGCTTTTAAATTGGGAGCGCAAGACCAGTCAATTTCTTGAAACCAACTTCTCATGCTTGATCTACTCGAGACGCTCGTCACACATGACCTTCGTGTCCCACTCAGACACGTCATTTTGTGCTCCATTTGATTCGCACAACTTTCCCGACACGTGACCCGATTTTATTTCACTCCACGGCGTCACATTCATCTTCCAACTTGATTTGTGGGTCCCCTGTCGACCAAAACCTGTCAGCCCCAACTATGGACATGGCCCACTTTGAGCCTATTATCCGTCCGCCACTTGTGTCCCATTTATTGGAATCCCCATGTGCTACTTATTCACTCATGATCATCAACGTCTATTTTTAATTCAATTATTGCATAATGTCCGGTTTTGGATCCAATCCGGCTCCACTGAACCCAACCCCAGCTTCATTTTTTCTCTCTCATGACGCCCTCATATTTCTTGCCCACAAATATCAAGTATTCATTTTACATATTTTTCTATATTTATTAGAATTTTTCGTTGAATTAAATCTCTATAGGATTAACCAATTTTTCTCTAATTTAATTCTAGCAATTGATTTCCCTCAAATTAATCCTATCCATCCAATTTTCCTACATCAATTTTCCCCACATCCCCTGGCCATGTGGCCGGCCCTAAAATTCATGGGGTAACTTTTTCCCCACTCTCTCTCTAATTTATTACATCTCATTCTCTCTCTCTCCCTTTCTTCATTTATTTCCATATTTCTCTACTCCAGCAACCACCATTTCCTTCCATGCACCCGACCACCTACACACCAACTCGACCATCTCCTCACTCCCCTAGCCGGCCTCCGCCGTGCCGCCGGTCGTCGGCCCCACCCCGGCCAGCCACTTCTCCTCCTTCTTCCTCCTTCTCTTCATTAGAACACCACCACCCTCACCATTCACTCAAGCCACCACCACCACCATTGCACCAAGCCCGACCGCCACCCTCACCTCACTCTCCTGGCCATGCTCCGGCCACCCCCCGGCCATCCTCGCCGTCGGCCATCTCCCCACGGCAGCGCCCATTTCACTCCTCCTCCTTCTCCTCAAAACCGAACCACCTCACCACCACCTCTACATCACCACCACTTCGCCACAGCCCCCGACCACCACTCTCTTTCTCCTCCACAGCCGTCGAGCCCCGCCATCGTGGCCGCGCGTGCCGCCGCGCCTCGTCGTCGGCCAGACCGCACGAGCCGTCGCAGCAACAGCAGCTGCGTTTATGGGTGCGCATGTGCGCGCGCGTGCATGGCGCCACTGCCGCCGCCGACGTTCCGTCGTGCCCCCGGCGAACCCCCAGTGGGTGAGCCCCCTTCTGGCAAACTCAGGCTGCCTTCCTCTGACGGCCACCGTCCTCCGGGACGCGCCGTCGAGGCGATTCGTGCGTTTTGCACGACGTCCCGTCGTGACGCGCGCGGGATCGAGTTCGTTTTGGCGCTCCGTCGCAGCGACTTCGCATACGTTTTCCTGGAGATCCGACCGTTGGATCGGCGATTTCTTTGCTCCGTCGTAATCTTGGTATATCCACCTTCATCCCTGTCAATTTTCGTCCGTTAATTTTGTCGTTTAATACATCAAAACCGGCCACCAAGTTGACCGTTTAAATTGTATTAAATTTGGACAGTTTCGCGGAGCCAACTTCGTCAGCTTGTATCTACTCCACCGTAGCTCCGTTTGGCGTGCTACTAGTTCCGGTGCGAAGCTGTTATAACCTTCTTGCTACCCCTCCAGTTTCGTTTCATTGTGAGCTTATTTGATTGGTTGAATTCGACGCCAAAGTTGGTCGTCCGAATTCGTAATTTCCAACTTCTAAAATTCCATTTTTGAACACGGGACTCCAGATTTCATTTCTGACACCACCAGTAGACTTGTGGCGTCGTTCTGGCATGTTTTCATATAAAATTTGTTTGATTTGGAGAACGTGGGCTCGGGCACGTTTTTCGGTGCAAAGCGGGTCCCACATTCTGGGTCAACGAGACTTTATGACGCCGGCTCATCGGAATCCAATTCCGGATATACCGTTGAGTTCGTATCATCATTCTGGACTCGTTGACATATAATTTGCTAGGTTTTGGTGGACGTTGGACCCGGCACGCATTTCGGTGCAAGTCGGATACCAATATCTGGATCAACGGGTCATTTTGAGATCGGCTCATCGGAATCCAATTCCGGAGATACCGTTGAGTTCGTATCGTCATTCTGGACTCGTTGACATATAATTTGCTAGGTTTTGGTGGACGTTGGACCCGGCACGCATTTCGGTGCAAGTCGGATACCAATATCCGGGTCAACGGGTCATTTTGAGATCGGCTCATCGAAATCCAATTCCGGAGATACCGTTGAGTTCGTATCATCATTATGGACTCGTTGACAAGTAGTTTGCTGAGTTTTGAGAACCTTGGCTCCGGCACGCATTTCTGTGCAAACCGAAATTCTAAGTTCTAGTCAACGGGCCAAATTGAGATCGGGTCAACGGAATCCAATTATGGAGATACCGTTGGGTTCGTATCGACATTCTGGTTTCGTGAACATATAATTTGTTATATTTTGTAGACTTGTTTTCTTGCACGTTTTTCGGTGCAAAACGGCTCCGATACGGACACCGTTTTGACCCGAAATTACCTTTTTGTCCTTGTGTCCAAATTGGACCGATGGGTAGGCTATCCTAGCTAATTTAACCATTCTGGACACGTTGGCGATGCCTATTTCATCGTCCGACAATGTTTGTTGATAGTTTCTCTGAGTTTAACCTTTTTATAATTAATTAATAATTAATTCATATAATGTTCGTATTTCGGGATTAGTACAACGAAACTGAGATCAGCCAATTCCAGTAATCTCACATCGCTAAAATTGACAAGTTGGACACGTGGATCACTATAATAAGATTATCAACCTTACCGATAATCTTCTTATCTCGATTTGCATGTCGTAAGTTTCGACGTACAAATAACGAAGTACACTTTATATTAGACTAGAATTGACCCTGTTTGACCAGAGTTGACCAGTTGACCCAAAGTCAACTGTAAGTCAACACTTGACCTAGTTTGACTAGATTATTGACCGGAGTCGACCTAGAGTTGTTTTGACTTAGAAGAACCTAGAATAATGTAGATTGATTATAGAGATTCATTTATTACAACTTGAACACCTTGTAACCTGTGTTGCTTTAAATAGGACTATGTGGCTTCAGTGGGACCCCCCTATACTTATCAGCTGTTCAGGTTATCGAGGCGAGTACATTCTCTGATCATTTTATATCCTGCTTAGAATTATTTTCTGCAGTAGATTACTTTACTTGTACTGTCACGATGGTCACACGGATTGGTACTATATGGATCCTTTCTTGAGATATTATCCTTAGGGAGCATCAGGTACTCTATGTTTTATGCGTTTCACTTACATGGCGTATCACTATGCTTCGTTGGTTCTTCGATCACTTGTGACATATACTCTTATGATCACAGAGTCTTCCTAGAATCCTTATCCCATTTATAGGACTACTATGTATCACCTTCAGGGTCTATCACCTTCGGGGTCTATCACCTTCGGGGGCTGTTACATAGCATCATATAACATAATCTGGCTGGATCCTTGTGTATTTATTGGAGGTACGGGGGAGTAGAAACGGACATGTGAATAATACCCAAGTAGTGTAGCATCAGAATCTCTTCCATAGTGTAGCATCAGAATCTCCTATGCCATTTACATGTCTATATTGTACTCTGACTCACTAGCCACATGTTAGCTCTTTATTTATAGTAGATATTTCTATTACAGCTCTCTCTCTCTCTCTGTTTACATACAGCATTTCTTTCAGTACCTGTATCTTACTTTACTGCATGATTATATTTTCTAACCTGCTATGAACTGTTGAGATGTAATGTGCTCGCTCCTGTCCTGACTGGACCTGTTAATAAATTTTACAAATGGCCTAGGATTGCCTGCTAGCCTAGAGGAGACACAGTAGGGGTTGTTTAGGTAGTTATTTCATTTTGTCTGGAGTTGTATTTACTTTGTGGATTACTGTATCTGTATTTGAGTTTTGAGATGTATTTCTGGGTTTATGTATCTTAGACACTTAGACTTCTATCTCCTGTATCTCTTTTGGATTTCATGTTTTATCTATCCTTATCATGCTCTACCTTAGATGTGATTGAGTCTGTATCTGCTATGTCACCCCCATTCGGGGAGTATAAACTATTTAGTCTTATACTGTTAGATGCATTGAGACCTAGGACAGCGTTCTACCGCCGACACTGCGGCGTAGGCTGGACGTTGTTACGTTCTCGTGCCCTAACTCTAGGGTGCAGGTCGTGACACAACCATTCACCTAGTTTGACCTAGAGAGGACTATGAGTTGACCAGGGTTGACTAGAGTTGATCGGTTGACCAAAAGTCAACTGTAAGTCAACCTTTGACTTAAATTGACCTTGTTTGACTTTGTTTGACTTGCCTTGACCTAGTTTGACTTTGTTATGCCTAGTATGATTTAGATTGACTTTGTATAATCTAGATTGACTTAGTTTGACCTTGTTTGACTTAAATTGACCTAGTGTGACTTAGTTTGGCTTGGTGTGGCTTAGTATGACTGAGTTTGACCTAGATTTTATAACATATACTAGAAATTAGGCCATACACTGTTAAATCCTAATTAATTCATGATATCTCATCTTTAGGTCTACGATTTCACTCTGAGCCAGATTACACAGTTGACATATTTCCATCGGATCTCAGGCAAGTACATTCTCTGATAATATTTCTGTTTTATGATATCGTCTATATTTCTTGTATTTAGTGTAGATATTCTTGTTCTCTTGACACATTGTTCACACGGATTGGTATTTGTCTGGATTCTGTCATGAGATGTCATTTCTTGTATTTTTTGGTATGTCATGTGCAAGTATTTTCTTGTTCCTTGTGCATTGTATAGACACGATTCCTGCGAACGCTCGCTACCTCCTCGGAGAATTATGTGCCATGACATGTCATTACTGGATCCACTTTACTGGTCGGGGATGGAGGTACTTAGCGTAGATATGTGATCATTTTTCCTTCTGTGATTCCTGTTCCCTGAGAGTGTTAGTCATACACTTCACGTATGACTAGCCAGGCCCTTTTTCTCCTGTGCAACCCAAGCCGATCAAATGTTGAAACTAATACTAAACTCACATAGATATAGTTTCAGATTTTTGTACATGATATATACTATTTTCTTGCTCTTACATTCAGTTACAGTCTTGATATGCCTTAACATGATTCATGTACATATTATTTTACCTTGTATATTCTTTCTATTTACTGCTATATTTTTAATATCGTCTAACTAGAACTATTATTTAAGATTTGTGCTCGTTTCATCCTGACTGGATATGTTGACAAAATTTTACAGATTATGACGAGGACGAGTATCCTACCTACTACGGTCCTCATGACGTAGTTGGCCTAGACTTGGAGACCCTAGTTCAGCAAGGGTTAGCTCCAGCCGATGGGGCTTTAGAGTAGCTTAGCTGGTTTAGTATGGTACTAGACTTTGTCTCCAGATTACATTTTGGCTTGTTATTATTTTAGTATTTGTATTAGAGATTGTTGACTCTAGACTTGTATTATTTCTGTGTTGGATCTTCTGGATGATATTTCATATCTTGTTGTCTTTATCTTTCGGTATCATCTATCTTCTTAGAGTGTGATTGAGTATATTCTATTGTCATTTCTTGTCCTCCATTCAGAGTTGACTGTTCTCGACAGGTTTTGATATTATAACTATTGTTAGATAGTAGACCTAGACAGCGTTCTACGCCGTTTCTGCGGCGTAGGCTGGGACATTGTCATGCACTAGTACCCTTACTCCGGGTGCGGGTCGTGACAAATATTGTCTGTTGTCTTTTATTATTATTTAGCAAAAATATATATGCTTTTTAAACCGTCTTACATTCATTTATTATTATCTTAGTATGCTAGATATGAAAATATGTTCTTGCTCCCTCCTGACTGGAGACCAACATTTTAGGTGACTACGACGACGAGGATCTCACATTTAGCTCTTTCTACGGACTTGGTCTGAACCCTGACGAGGTAACTGAACCTGACCAGGGAGCCCCAGAACTATAGATGTGACATTGGTTTAGTTTATTTCCTTTTCAGTTGTAATAAAGACCAATGTAATAATTGAATGCTTGTTTTGTTTGCATTTTTACTTCAGATAATTTCCCAGATTTAATAAAATATTATCTTTTTTGCTTTAGTTTTTGTTTGCTTATGTTTACTGCTTGATACAGCTTAATGTCGTCATCTCACAACGGTACAGGCTGCGCATGATCCAACTAGATCCATTACATTGGGATTGGATCGTGACATATTTTTAGTGGTGGCCTATGCAGGTCCAGTTCTATAAATTGGTCTAGTCAACTTAGTCTAGACCAGCATGCAGTCCTGTAATCTGACTTAGGTAGATATGACTCTAGGAAAACAGACTCTAGAAACAACTAGAACACTTAGATTATTTTCACCTGTCACAACATAGGACCGAATTTATCTATTTATAATATCTATTTTTGCTTGCTTATTGTTTCACAGGTTACCTTGCTTATGTTTGAATCTAAACCTTACCCAGATTATGTCGATTGTATGATGGCATATTTTACTGCCTATATTTTTTTCTAGATTTTATGTATCTTTTAGTGTCTCATGACTTTCTGTAGAAGCATGAAAAATATGGGGTTCATGTAGATTACAAATTGTCGCATAGGTACTTTGGGCCAAATAGGTCCGCACGAAAGAAAGATGCATGACTGTTCAATGACATATGCGGCCCGTCGAAAAACAGCTGTAGAAGGAAGATATGCGGCCAAGAGGAGCAGTTCGACTGATAAAGCTGACAAGTTCTGGCAAAACATGACAGTTCTGACACTTCGACAAAAAAACGTAAGATGTCGCCCAAAAGCAGGGTTCATATGCCTCCATGCGGCCAGAAGAGTGTCATTTAAGCCGCATGAACCTTATGCGGCACAGACTTATGTGGCCCCAAAATTTCCAAACTTCATGCAGCCAAGAGTAACTGTGATCCAAGCTGCATGAGTCTCATGTGACCCCACATGATCGAAAACTGAGAAAATTATACGCAACAGGACACGTAGCAATCTGACCAAGTCCTTAACTACCCAGATTTGCTGCAACAAAATCCCAACAAATCGACAGATGGCAGCCAAAGAGCGGGTCTTTGCGTGTTAATCAGCCACGTGGCCGCAAGCCGTCTATGCGGCTCAACATACATTCTATTATGAATAGCAGGGTGCCACACCCCTGCAAAAGGCTGGCAACCTTCAAGAGAAAAGCAATTTCTTCGCGAGCTAGAGACTACATCAGATAGTCCACAGAGTAAGGTAGAGTTGATAGCACTTTTCCGAGCATCCACCGTCATCCCCTAGAATCAAAACTAAAAAATTGTACTTAGATTGTTTCCTATGATTTCTTTCTAGGCTTTCCTTTGTACAAGCGAGTTTACAATCAATTTCAGTGTTCTGTAATACATGTCTTTGATTTTTTATGGTAAACATGATGGCGAATCTACTAGAGACGTCCTTCTCTTCTGATGAGAAGCTGGTGACGCAATCTGATGCGTCCAAGATCGGCTCTACGCAGCAAATGCTTGTGGTTCGCTTCGACCAACAAGCCTTCAAAGAATTGCTCTCTGAAGGGAGCGCCAGCACGTCTCAGAAAGGAGCTAACCCAAAGAGGACTCGCAAGGCGTCGGTGTACAAAACTGTTGCCCCCGACCAAGTTCTCGAAGAAGCTTCTTCTGCAGCCCAAGACAGTGACCAAAGCCCTCCTGCAACTTTGCTTCCGACCGCAGAGGACCCCACTGTCCCCAAAACAAGCAGAGGAAAATACTACGATGCTGAGTTTTTGGGGGCACAAGGGAACTCCATGCGGATAAAGAAGAAGACGCATAGAGGAGATCGACAGTCTGCCCATGCGGCAGCCAACTCATGCGGCAGCCAACTCTGGCCGCAGGAAGATGATCCATGCGGCAGCCAGCGCTAGCCGCAAGAAGATGGTCCATGCGACGACCAATCCTAGCCTCAAATAGGATGTCTCATGCGGCCTTGTCAGAAGCTGTGTGTTCGACCGCCTCTCATGCGGGCCCGGTGCCATGTGGCTCACTAAAGATACGGGATGTATCAATCTGGACTCCTTTTACTATGCGCCTTTGGGTGTTAAGTCAAAAAAGTCTAGGGCTATACGGGCCCAACCAGCCCAGTAAACTGTCCAAGTTGCTGACTGTCAGCGGGCCCCGTTGCCTGTTACACGGGCTCCTGAAGGAAAGTTGTACAGAACCACCCGCGTCCAGTCCCCCAGGGCTAACGGACAGGGTGGATCTCTAAAGTCTCCCTCTAAAGATCCAGAGCAAGTGCTTTTATTATCTACGGATCAGGGAGCAAACATGATGCCTAAGCACCCGTACGCTTAGGATTTCCGAGTTCACAAGTTTGGTGCAAAGGTGGATCAGCTTGCTACCGACTTATGTGACGTGATTACTCACAAATGCAAGATGGCAGCGTCGTCGTGCAATGAGTCCCTCTCGGGCCATCGTTGCACCCAAGCCATCATCAACTGCTACTACAACAAATCAGCAGCACCTGAAGATCGGCAGTCAGTTTTCCAACGGCTGCAGCAGCCAGCACCTGTCCGACAACAACTCAAGGAACAGGTACAAATTCCAGGGGACGAGGAGTTTCCTTTCGTCTCCTGTAATTCAACTCAAAAAGTTCCTCCTGGTAAGGGAGGAAAGAAGACAGGCTCTTCCAGCCCGGCCATCTCGGCCAGTATTACAAGAAGACCCTCATCTGGGGGATTCCCATCAACCACAGGGGGTTTCTATTTAGGCACTCGATCCAAAAAGAAGCTTCTGGCACCCGGGGATGCACCTTCGACCTTCTTGAGAGTAGATGAAGCTGGAGGTAGCAGTCCCCTCAATGTATGTGACAATCCGGTGTACCAAGAGAACATACATGGGGTAGAAATCCCCAGAACTGTACAACATATCCAGATTTCCCAGAGGGCCATCACCCTCCTCAAGATAATGCAGCTTCCTGCACAGGGGGTAGCACCCCGTCCGAGTCAGAGGAAGATGATATTTCGACATTCCCTGATGATTTTTCTATACAAGGGTATGGCACAAAGAGTACCTCTGCCACAATCCCTTCCACCTCTACCCACGTACGAATAGTCTTTATGCCTGACGACGATCATGAAGCACCTTCCGACCGACAATGGCTAGAAGTGCTGGGAGCCATGTACCTGTCCTTGGTCAAGTCCGTGGACGAGATCAAAGCCGCCTTGCCGACTCAACCAGCGAGGACGCCCGGACAAACAAGCTTGGGACCTGCAGTCAACGCGGACTCCAACACGACCGTCCCTCCTTTGGGTGATGATCCCCTAGCAGCATCCATTCCTTCAGCTGCAGATGAAGCCAAGGAGGGAAGTCCAGGAGCTTCGGGCAATGTTCAATGCCCGAGATTCTTCTCGGGATCTCAGAATACGGCATCCATATCATGTTGCATGGAGAAACGTGCCTTTTCCACCGTGGTACAAACCATTATATATTGATTTCTATGATAGAAAGACCTCTGCTAGTCGGTACATGACTTACTTTGAATTCACAATCGACCACTTGCCGCATAGTGATGCCATCCTTACACGATTATTCATCGGAGCATTGGAGGGGATCGCGTTCGACTGGTACAGCAACCTTTCGAAAACTGCATTCATTCTTTTGACGGTTTCAAACACATGTTCCTGGAAAGATTTTACGATGTGGGGCATGATGTAACGATGTCATCTCTCATGGACGTCGTTCAGGGAGAGAGGGAGCTGACAAGGAACTATATCGAGCGGTTCCGCCAAACCGCAATGAGGTTGCCCCAAGGCAATCTCGAGAGCTCCTTGATTGAAATCTGCCAGAAGAAGCTTCTTCCCGTAATTAGCCTCTGGATGGGTGACGATCAGTTCAGAGATTGGACAACCTTCACCATAAATGCTACCAACGCAGAGGCAAAACTGAAGAAAGCTCGCCAGCTGGGATTACACATCCCAGATGGAGAAGATAAGGGCAGACGTCCTGGTTCCACCGCCAACAACAACAGTGGTGCTACCACTGACCGGGACAATAAGGGCAAACAGGCCATGGTCACTGATGCGACTCTGAAGCCCGAATAAAAACAGGCAGAAGGTCCGTGGTCCAAGGTGAATTACTCATTAGAAGATAGTCATGTCAAATCTATCTTCGATATGCTCCTGCAAGGGGGTAGGATCCAACTCCCTCCACCAAGGCGTGAGCCCCGAGCAGCAGAAATAGAGGACCCAAAGTATTGTCACTTCCACCGCTATGTCTATCATGCCACGCATGATTGTTTCCAACTAAAGCAGTATATTTGGAGTCTCATCGACTCCAAATCTCTGTCGATAGATTTTAAAGAGGTTATCGTGACAGCAAACATGGTGTCTATTCAGTTCGACGACTTCCCTACGACAAGCACTCCAGACGGAGTCATACCTATCCCTCGGGCAACAATGGTGGTTACTAATCTTCCACCCATCCGGAGTCAAACATCTGGATTGGTACCTCTCACCACATCGCGAGGAGAGATCATGTGGGAGCATCCAGACTTGGTGCCCGAAGTTACCCAGGGGGTGTCATCTCCTACCAGCAAGAAAAAGGAGAGGAAGTCTAGAGTCTGTCACACAATTTTAGCCGAAGCTGAAGAAGCTGCAGATGTTGTTACCTGGTCTGGAGCACAAGTCCATCCCGCATGGGATAGCCCAACCGAAGATCCTCAGCCGACAACGTTTCCTTTTTCTGATATTCCAAGGCCATCTCAGCCTCCACTGGCAGACAAATCTAAGACAAAGAAAACCCGCTTCGACAGGCCGCTTCGCAATGATGCACCTCAGGGACTGAAGAGACCTTACAACTTTGACATATTAGCACAATTGGCTAATACGCCAGCAAAGTCGTCGCTATATGAACTCCTAAGGCTCTCCAAGGATCTTCGTGTCGCATTAAGCGATGCACTCCAGAATGCTGATGCCTACTTAGCTCAGGTCAAGCCTCCATGGGAAGACCCTCCAGCAGATCTACAGGGCGACAATAACACAGATGCAATGCCCAACATTATATTTACTCCGTAGGACATGTTGATCAAGTCCAATTTGCATGACCGCCCCTTGTACTACACTGGGTACATTGGCGACATCAAGGTGGATCGGATGCATATCGACCCTGGCTCGTCAATAAGCATCATCCTGAAAAGCCTGGTCCAACTTCTTGGCATCCTTATGCATCGTCTAGTGGTGATCAACACTGCCATTAGCGGTTTTAACTCGAAAAGAAGCTATCCCGTAGGGAAGATCCGATTGAAGTGCCAGATTGGCGACCTGAAGACGGAAGTTACCTGCTACGTCATTGATGTAGACACCCCCTACAACATCCTCTTGGGGTGTCAGTGGATACATGACTATATGGTCGTGCCGTCCACCCTCCACCAGTACTTCAAGTATGTCAATAGATACGGCTTCGTGAGGACCGAATTTGCCAACATCGATCCCTTCAAAGGGGTTGAGTCTTATTATTCTTCGGAGGCTTGTTTATATGAAGAATCCAAGAAGTACATCATTAAAAAACTGGAGACCATCACAGGGCCAGAGGAACCCTTGATAATTCACCTCCAGACTCGTAAACCAGGCAAAGTCGCACCCCTTATCTCAACTTTGCATGAAAAGGCGCCTGGTTCTCTCGTTCAAGCTGCGTAGTTGGAACCAGTGGAGATCCGACTCCCAAAGTCAAGAGCCAAATCCCATCATAGGGCCGACGGTGATCTAATTACCAAAATCCATCTGAAGACCATCGGAAGACACAGAATCCCTTGTCGAGCTAATTGTCACCTATCTTCCCAAGACGAGCCGGCAACTAAATGTCGTTCCGACATACTCAGGCAAGCCAATATTTCAAGTTCGACCCTTGGTGGTCAAGTTGCCCAAGACGGCATCCCAACCATTGGGATTGCAGGGGGTAGCCGAAGAGGACGTAAAACTCGCCGAATACCTGGTGGCACAGACGGATGGTACCTCTCCTGATGATGTAATCCCCACGGACAGAGCTCCATATCTCATCAATAAGAGGCTGCCGATAATATATATATATATATATTATATATATATATATATATATATATATATATATATATATATATATATATATGCTACCGAGAGTGTCGAGTTATGTACATCAGGTACCCCTAAACTTACACTATGTTCTTCCCCCGAGGGGACCCGTATTGCATCTCTACGAGTGACAAGTCATGTATATTGATACCTCTGAACTTTCGCTTTGATGTTTTGACTACCATACATCACGCCCATGTCACCCCTATTGGGTTCTGTTTCAAAATCTATTACCCGCACCACCAGTGCGCAGAAGGTTAATAGGTCCATAAAAATTTATCCTAACCTATTGCTCGCACCATCAGTGCACAAAAAGAGTAAAAGGTCCACAAAATTCCCCGACGAGAAAAACAACCACGTCCATATTACCTCTGAGTTATTTTTCCATCCATCATTGACAAATCACCCAATACATAGAACTTTCACGTTGATAGCACCTCTGAGTTGTTCCGTGTATCCCCATCTGGCCTACTCCTACCACGTCCTCATTGTAACAGTATACTGAAAAGCAATACTTTGAGTATAAGTGGGAGATTGTTAGGGTTATATACTAAAAGCATCACTTTTGTAGTAACCTTATTTTCTTAAATTTTGAATGAGAATCATATGGGCAAATGTTTGCATATTGTATTTGTTGCAAGTGTTAATACAAATGTCTGATATTCTATATTGTAGATAATATGGTGTGTAGTGTCACACAGAAGATCATATTATCAGTTCCCTATGGAGTATATAAATAGTTCACAACCTAGATGGACTTGGACAATCTATTGGAAAGGTTGTAGTGTAATCTGGTATTAGTCTATCTTGACTATAGGTTTACACTAGTACACTTTGTGTGTATTGAACAGGACCACTTGAGGTTGTTCTCTTTGTATTGACTACATAAGAGAACAAATACCTCTGTTATTATGGATGCTTGTGCTCTTAATCCGAATATAATAATGGACATGTATATGCAGTGTGCATTACTTTGACTCATAAAAGAGTGAGATTCATTATGGATCAACAACCTCTATAAATTGGATAATAACATTGTATGTATGATGGGCTGTTGATTATAAATAGAATTCATGTTCCGATACATCGGGTTGATGATGTCCCCTTAAGGAGATCATAAGGATTGTCATGTAAACCCTGCAGGTGGATTATATCCGACATGAAAATAAAGTTGAGCGGTACTACTTAAGGATAAAAGATGTCGAATCAATATAGTTGTCAGTAACTTAATTTGATCGACGGACATACGATATCTTAACATGGGGAGCCAAACGAGCATATAATAAAAGGAGCCCTAAACATAATTTGGGATTAGGGAGGTAGTGCAACAATAGCTCATTAGTGGACCGAGCTATTGTTAATGGGCCTGGATTGTGTGTTCGGGCTGAACACGGGATATCCAGATCCGTTAGGAGGCCTAACCCTAATTTCTCCTCATGGTTCCTGCCGTAGCCTATATATATCCTCTATTCTCTGGCCGCCAGATTACTGATCAGAAATCAAATACTTTCTCTAAATTCGTGATTCACGTAAGGAGAGAAAGAGAGGGCTGCCAAGGAGAAGAAAAGGTTGGAAGATTGTCGCCCACACGATGTCCAACTCGAGGAAGAAATACTGCAGAAGATCTTGGGGTCGTCCGCTCGAGATTGCCAGGAATTACTTGCCTCCTTTCCACTGCAGGTATAATTCGTGAACAATAATAAGAATTTCACCAACACCTTGAACACCATGAATTTAGCATGCCACGATAGTGTGGACGTATACAAATTCGACTTTGTTCAAGTTAGTTTTTCTTATTAATTTTACTATCATGTCAACATAACTTTATGACCAATAAATTTAATATGCTGGTCTTGCTCTGGTCATACAAATAATAGCAGTGACTCCGATGGAGAGGATACCATTATTTGTATCTAAGTGTATACCATTACTTAATACTAAGTCCATTACCTTGTAATGAGTTGCTTCAGATGGAGAAGTGAACACATACTAGTTAACTTTCTACAATTATCCCTATGGAAGTTGTAGGAACGAAATCGTAAAGCAGAATACTCTAGAGGGGGGGTGAATAGAGTTGGCAGCGGAATAATGCTAATTTAAAAATGTTAGCAGCAAGATCACAGAATAATAATCACAACTAAATAATGTAAAGGCAGAGATAAGAAAGCAAAAGCAAAGACAGCGATGTATACTGGTTTTCCTCTGTTGAGGACTAGTCCAGTCGGTAGAACTCTTGCTACCAGTTGAATCCACTATTGGCAAAACCGCAAGTTTTCTTACGAAGTCCTTGCAACTTCTACAACGCGAGCTTTGATACGAAGAACTTGTCCAACTTCAATTTTGAAGAGTTGAATCTTCTATCAAGCCTCTGATTACAATCACTCTAAAACTTCTAGACTGCACTGCATTGGCAAAACGACTAGAAGATTGTAACTGGCTTGGGATCTGAAATTTAAAGCTCGAGAAAAACTCTTTGGAAGACTGAAAGCTTTTTAGAAGAGAGAAGATTGAAAGTGAATGAGTGAGTTGAAATGATCGAAATCCTTCTCTATTTATAGGAGTTCCAAAGACAAAATTCTGGCAGAATTCGGACAGAATTCGGGCAGAACTCGATGAGGAAATCTCGGTCAAATCCGCAACTGCAGGAGGACCAAGTTCCAAAGAATTCAAAAATCAAAACGGCCACTAACCGAACTCTGGCCGAACTTTGGCCGAGTTCTGTCAGGGTTAGGTTAGATTTTTAAAAATAGTTTTTGGGGATTTTTGAAAACATTTTTGAAGCTTTTGTTAATATGAATGTTTTTTAAAACTAAGGATATTTTAAAAACATTTTGAAATCATTTTGGAATAGCCTATTTGCTAGTACGACTCGGTGTACAACGTATTCCTAGACTCAATAAAATGAAAAATACATTACTCAAAGAAATACAGACTCGAACAGGCAAACATTGCTTCGGTCTTAAACTGAATAGATAGCTGTTCTTGATCATGTCCAATAGTCCGAGATATCCTGACTAGCTTCATATATCGAGACAGAGTTTGATCAATTATTAAAATCAGTTTGACCATATGACCAATGGGCCAACAATTTCCTCCATTTTGATAATTGACAAACTATGAATGATATAACATCTTTACTTGGAATAAAATCGAAAATAGTAAAATTGTTCATATTCCTGCATTTTCTCAAAAAGAAATGTTAGATCCTATTTTCTCCCCCGTTGTCACTTAGCAAAATAATTGCAAAAGAGAAAAACTCTCCCGTAATCAATGCATAAATAACAAACAGTGAAGAAACACAAAAAAAATAATCATGAGAAATGATAGAAATAGGAAGAAAAATAGAATGACATCATAGGCATGTATTTGTCTCAGGCAGTTTATAACAGAGAATTATTTCACAGGTAGTTTATAATAAAGAAGTAGATAAAGATGCTATAAATAAGTAAATAAACTGAGTAAAACATAAACTACGTATCTCATAAAGATAAAAAGATGTCCAAGAGACATAAAAATATCCAGTACAAGTCCTTAAAAGAAATACTGATAATAAAGTCTAAAGACTTGGAATGTCGGAGCATTTCCAAGTATACAGTAGATAACATCTAAGTCTCAAAAATCAACTAATAAATCACAACTCCTCATCATCATCATCATCATCATCATCATCATCAGCATGACCGGCATGTCCAGAAGGACCAGCTGCAGAGGTACCCGCGCCAGAAGGGTGGGGAGGAGCGCCAGTGTAAAACTCACCGACATAGTCTCGAGGAGCACGGTCAGAACGGTACCAATCATATGCGTTACCGGGCTGAAAGTAGGCATGAACAGCCTCATCCTCACAGCGGTAACCAGAGAAGGCTGGATCTCTAGGAATAGAACCGGCAGAATGTCCAGTCTGGGCGAATCGGAGATCAGCGAGAGAATTTGCTATCGCTTGATAACGAGTGACATCGCGGAACTCACGCTCGCGAGCCATATCCGTCATCGAGACGTGCAAATCAGAAAGATGCTGGTGTATGCCCTCAAAAGTCCTGGCATACTGCTGAGTAGGTGGAGGAGGTGGAGCAGAAAAAGGAACAGTAAGAGGAGCAGCAGTAGTCATACTACGACGAGATAATTTCAGAAACTTGGGCTCAAGGTCTTGAGTACAAGTTGACAAATCAATATCGAAACGCTGGAAGATGCGTGGGAGAATCATCGCATAAGAGAGATTTCTATCTCTTGTACGACAACGTCCCATCATCTGGATAATGGTCTTAGGGGCAGAAAAAGGTATCCCCTTAAGAATGTGATACATAGCAGATAATTCAAGAGATGTTACATCATACTTTAAAGTAGACTTCGGAAGGATAGTGGAGTAGATGATGCGGTACAATTCATAATTAAACAAGTTTAAGTTGTTTGCCTTGAACTTTCCAGAGCGAACTTGATCAGGTGCACAGAGTTCCGCTTTGAAACTAGTAAGTGTCGTGCCGTCGGGGAATTCAAATTCAGTGATATCAACAAGCGGTTCACCTTCGTTGGGAATACCAAGGATTTCCGCTAAGAGGACATCATTGAAATTGATATCTAGTCCGCCAACACGAGTACTTACGTCAAACGTGTTTAATATGATATTGCAGTAGAAAATTCTAATGGCATTAGTTGCTACTGGGAAACAAAGTTTAACAAAATATTGTAACCCTAATGCCTCAAAATAAGGGCGGTGTTCCGGAAACACAGTCCACTTGATAGGAGCGCATGTGCATATGGATCGCATGGAAAAGTCTCCATACCACAGTAGGGCTTGATCTAGGGTTTGAAAATAAAATCCATCGAACGCGCCATCGCTCGATTGGACTGGCGAAAAGAGGGAATCCGTGGGTGGATTCGAAGATGAACCTTCCTCACTAGGATTGGTCGTCTTCTTCCTCTTGAAGGGGTTAAATCCCTTAGGTGCCATTATGCAATAAAGTAAAATGCACGAAATTGAAAGAAAGAGAAATATGAAGTTATACCTCCCGAGATTCGAGTATGTTGAAGAGGACAACGATCTCCGCACGAATCCAAGATTTGGATGGATTTTACCACGTAGATTGGGAGAGAAGGAGTGGTAAAGAACTAGGGTTTTAGAGCTTTTCGCACGGCTGCTATGCTGTGATGGTGGATTTTAGAAGCAATGAAGAAGAAAGGCTCTCGGGTTCTGGTTATATAACCTGATACCTTCAACCGAACTCGGGCCGAATTCGGTCCGAAGTCTGGCCGAATTCGCCTGGGGTTGGTTTGGACCACTTTCTTTTTCATTGGCTCATTTCAAATATTTAATTCAAAGATTAGTAATTTCAACATTCAATTAATATAATTAATATTATTTTATAGATTAAATATCGTTACACAGCGACTGTCTCAGATTAGCTGTAGGAGTACTGTCCCAGCTGACGTAGGTTGACCGGAGAACTCTTAAATACCGCTTCGCTTCAACCGTAGTTGTGGTGACAGACAGACTCTTTATTGGCTTGTCTCTAACACAGTTTTTGCATATTGAAATAAAATCATAAAATAAAATTAATTAACATTATTGACGTCCAAAATTCCTAATTCTCGACGTAAATAATTGAAACGATCTTCTGCTAGAGGTTTTGTGAAAATATCAGCTAATTGATTCTCAGTATCTATATACACAAGGTCAATATCTTCATTCTGATGATGATGTCTAAGAAAATGATGTCGAATCTCGATATGCTTAGTACGAGAATGACATACTGGATTCTTAGTTAAATTAATAGTGCTTGTGTTATCACAGAAAATGGGAATGTGTGTGTAAAATAAATCATAGTCTTCTAAGGTTTGTTTCATCCACAAAATCTGAGCACAACAACGTCCTGCGGTGATGTACTCAGTCTCTGTTGTTGATAGGGCTACAGAATTTTGCTTTTTACTAAACCATAAAACTAAAGCCTTGCCTAAGAAATGACATGTGCCGCTGGTACTTTTTCTATCAACTTTGCATTCAGCAAAATCTGCATCCGAGTAACCAATAAGGTCAAAGGACTTAGTTTTTGGATACCATAAGCCAACAGAAGAAGTGCCCTTAAGGTATCGAAAGATACGCTTAACTGCGCACAGATGTGATTCCTTTGGATTAGCTTGAAAACGAGCACACAGGCAAACACTAAACATAATATCTGGACGACTAGCAGTTAAATAAAGTAAACTATCGATCATACCTCGATACTTACGTGTGTCGACAGGCTTGCCTTGTTCATCAATATCAAGCTTTGTTGAAGTTGCAATCGGAGTGCAAATAGGTTTGACATTGTCCAGATCAAACTTCTTTAGCAAATCTTTTGTGTACTTGGCTTGATTTATGAATGTCCCATTGTCAGTTTGTTTGATTTACAGTCCGAGAAAGAATTTCAGCTCTCCCATCATGCTCATCTCAAACTTATTCTGCATACACTTAGAGAATTCTTGACACAGAGATTCATCAGTAGATCCAAATATAATATCATCAACATAGACTTGTATTAAGAGAAACTTGCCATTAAAAGACTTAATAAAAAGTGTAGTGTCAACCTTGCCTTTTGAAAAACCGTTGTCAAGTAGGAAGGAGCTTAGACGATCATACCAAGCATGAGGGGCTTGTTTTAAACCGTACAAAGCTTTTTTCAACTTGAAAACATGATCAGGATTTTTAAAATCTGTGAAACCTGGAGGTTATGCTACAAAAACTTTTTCTTTTATAAAACTATTTTAAAATGCACTCTTGACATCCATTTGAAATAATTTAAAATTATGAAAACATGCAAATGCACATAACATGCGAATGGATTATAATCTCGCAACTGGGGTATAAGTCTCATCGTAGTCGATACCTTCTTCCTGATTGTATCCTTGAGCTACGAGTCGAGCCTTATTACGAGTCACTAAACCATTCTCGTTCAGTTTATTTCGGAATACCCAACGGGTGCCAATGACCGGATGATCAATAGGCTTGGGAACAAGTTCCCAAACTTGATTCCGTTCAAATTGGTTTAATTCCTCTTGCATAGCATCTATCCAAAAACTATCACTACATGCTTCATCAATAGTTTTGGGTTCTAGCTGTGAAATGAATGCAACACTAGAAATAATATCTCTACTGGATGTACGAGTACTTACACCTTTGGTAATATCACCAATTACTAAATCCTTTGGATGATCAGCCGTAAATTTTAATCTTTTCGACAGACTCTGAAGGTAGCTGGTTCCTGGATCTTCTCTAGGAGGATCAGCTAATGCTGAGCTTGGTTGAGAATCAGCTGTTGTTGAGCTTGGTATAGTTAGATCTTCGTCATTGTCATCGATAGTCATTTGATTCAGTTCATCAAAAGTGACGTTGATTGACTCTTCGATGATCATGGTTCGTTTGTTGAAGACTCTGTATCCTTTGCTCTTGGCCGCATAACCTAAAAATATACCTTCATCGACCTTTTCGTCAAACTTTCCCAAGTTGTCTTTTGTATTAAGAATAAAGTACTTACAACCAAATATTCTAAAATATGAAACTGATGGAATTCTATCAAACCATAACTCAAATGGAGTCTTTTTCGATTTGGGTCAAATTAGAACTCTATTGAGAACAAAACAAGCTGTATTGACAGCTTCAGCCCAGAAATATTTGGGTAGACTAAACTGGTTTAACATTACTCTGGCCATTTCGGATAGAGTTCTGTTCTTACGTTCCACAACTCTATTTTGTTGTGGAGTCCTAGGGCAGGAGAACTCGTGTACAAAACCGCGTGTGTCACAAATTTGCTCAAACTCTGCATTCTCGAATTCGCCACCATGATCACTTCAAATACGAGTGATCATATAACCTTTTTCATTCTGTACTTTCTTGCAAAAGGCGACAAATTCGGACAATGCATCATTCTTGCGTGTCAAGAAGTATACCCACGTGTATCTAGAGTAATCATCTACAATTACAAAAGCATATAACTTACCTCTGAGGCTAGCAACTCTGCTAGGACCAAATAAGTCCATATGTAGCAATTGTAGAGGTCTAGTAGTACATACTGCGTTTACCGACTTGAATATGGATCTGGTAGCTTTGTTCTTTTCACATTGGCTGCATACCGAATCCTTCTTGAATGTTATGTCCGGTAAACCGCGTACTAGCTTCTTCGTGGATAATCTTGAGATTGTGTTCATATTTGCGTGACCGAGTCTCATATGCCACAGATGACTCTCATCACTTTTAGCCATTAAGCATCTACCTGAAATGTTAGTTTCTTCTAACAAATAGAAAACATATATGTTGTCTTCCCTGATACCTTCAAAGATAGTACTACCAGTTGAGCTATCAACTATAGTACATTTGTCTTTACCAAAGTTGATGCCATAACCAAGATCAGCTAGATGACTTACGCTGAGTAGATTATGTTTCAACTCGGTAACCAGACGGATATCCTTAACCACAGGATAGAGAGACTTACCAACATCACCGATACCAATGATATACCCTTTCAAGTTATTACCGAAGGAGACATAACCTTCCTTCTTTTTCTTCGACAGTGTTGCAAATAATGTAGCGTCACCGGTCATATGCCGTGAACAACCGCTGTCGAGAATCCATTTACTTTTAGCATGTGAAAGGTGTTCCACCTACAAAATAGTTTACAGATGAAACTTTTGGTACCCATTTCTTGTAGGGTCCTGAAATATTAGCTTTTGGTATCCATACATAAATATTTAAATCAACAAGCTTTCTGAATCTACATGCAGAAGAAATATGACCAATGTGGCCACAATAATGATATTGTGCATGTTTAGTGTTGAAAGCTGAGTGATGTGCACGGTTGGTAGGTTTAGGTTTTCTAGTATAGAAGAAAGCATACCTATAATCCTGTTTGGGCTTAACCTTTTGGGGTAAAGGTTTGATAGGGTTAGGTCTGACAGTGTTTGGTTTGGGAATGTTCTGATTATTCTGTAAGTGACACATGTTAGGGTAGGAAGCATCAGTCTCAGGCTATTTTTCTAACCTAATTTCCAATCTTTTGGAAGTGTCATACAACTTAGTATAGTCAGAAGTGAGTGCTTCCATTCTGACTTGTGCACTTTGAAGACTTTTCTTCTCTTTAGAAAGTTCTTCTTTCAGTTGGTCAATAACCTTGTCTTTCTCTTCAGATGACTTGGTAGTCTCGTGTAATAAGAGCTTAATAGAGGAAAGCTCACCAGACTCACTAACATTATTTCTAACCTCAGCTAGTAGGTCGGTAAGTCTTCCTATTTTCTTTGTACTCTTTGAGTACCTTCTTAGAGGTCTGATATTTGCTACGCAGTTTCCTGTAATCACTTATCAGTTCACTGAAGGCATCTCCTAATTGCTCAAAGGTGAAGTCATCATATATATCAACTACAGGTTCAGTAGGTACCTGATCGGATGCCATAAAGCATACATTTGAGTGTCTTCTGATTGTTCATCTTCTGAGTCGCTGGCTTCACTTTCATGCTATATGCTGGTGTTGGCATATTTTCGAAATGTTGATCTCTTCAGGTTCCTTTTTTCATACATGTTGCTCTTCTTGCTTGATGATGAGTTTGTAGGACAATCCTTCTTCATGTGTCCTTTCTTCTTGTAGCCATAGTAGACAGCATCATCTTGATACCAGTTGTTGCTGCTATTGTTTTCTTTGGCTTTCTTCTCATATCTCATGAATCTTTTGAATTTCCTTGCTAGGAGTGCTTGATCTTCAGCATCAGATTCACTACTATCTGAATCACCTTCAGCAGCTTTTCTGTGCTGAGCCTTGAAAGCGATCGTCTTCTCCTTTGGTGCAGGCTCTTCAAAATCTTGTAGCTCCAGTTCATGAGTGAGTAGCTTACCCATGAGTACTTCGAGGGACATAGTTGTGAGGTCGTTCCCTTCAATGATCGCAGTAGCCTTTAGAATCCAGTTCTTGGTAAGTGCTCGCAGGAGTTTGCGAATCTTTTCATGGTTACTGTAATCTTTGTCTAGGAAGGACAAAGGATTTACAATATCCAAGAATCTTTCGAACATCTGAGTAACTGTTTCGTTGGGCTTCATCTTGAACACCTCATACTCTTGAGTAAGTCTGCTGACTTTTGATTCTTTGACTTGAGTCGTGCCTTCATGTGTGACTTCAAGAAGCTTCCATACTTCATTAGTTGTGCAGATAGATACCCTATTAAATTCAGTTCTGTCTAAAGCACAAAATAAAGCGTTAATAGCACGTGCGTCAAGACTAGCCTTTTTCTTTTCTTCCTCTGTATATCTGTTATGGGATTTTCAACTAAAACTCCATCAACATTTATACGAGGTGGCTTTTGATAGCCATTAATAACAATAGACAATAAATCAAAGTCAAGTGATTTCAAGAAGAAACTCATTCGTGTTTTCTAATAGGTATAATTCGTACCATCAAACAGTGGAGGTCTGTTTGTGGCCTGGCCTTCACTTGTGAATTTCACAGTTGCCATGTGTTATGCTGTGATCTATATAACAATTAGTTAAATAAATAAATAATTGCAATGTTACCTTGCTTTACCTGTAACACCCGCTCTGATACCAATTGTAGGAACGAAATCGTAAAGCAGAATACTCTAGAGGGGGTGAATAGAGTTGGCAGCGGAATAATGCTAATTTAAAAATGTTAGCAGCAAGATCACAGAATAATAATCACAACTAAATAATGTAAAGGCAGAGATAAGAAAGCAAATACAAAGACAGCGATGTATACTGATTTCCCTCTGTTGAGGACTAGTCCAGTCGGTAGAACTCTTGCTACCAGTTGAATCCACTATTGGCAAAACCGTAAGTTTTCTTACGAAGTCCTTGCAACTTCTACAACGCGAGCTTTGATACGAAGAACTCATCCAACTTCAATTTTGAAGAGTTGAATCTTCTATCAAGCCTCTGATTACAATCACTCTGAAACTTCTAGACCGCACCGCACTGGCAAAACGACTAGAGGATTGTAACTGGCTTGGGATCTGAAATTTAAAGCTCGAAAAAAACTCTTTGGAAGACTGAAAGCTTTTTAGAAGAGAGAAGATTGAAAGTGAATGAGTAAGTTGAAATGATCGAAATTCTTCTCTATTTATAGGAGTTCCAAAGATAGAATTCTGGCAGAATTCGGGCAGAACTCGATGAGAAAATCTCGGTCAAATCCGCAACGGCAGGAGGACCAAGTTCCAAAGAATTCAAAAATCAAAACGGCCACTAACCGAACTCTGGCTGAACTCTGGCCGAGTTCTGTCAGGGTTAGGTTAGGTTTTTAAAAATAATTTTTGGGGATTTTTGAAAACCTTTTTGAAAACCTTTTTGAAGCTTTTGTTAATATGAATGTTTTTCAAAACTAAGGATATTTTAAAAACATTTTGAAATCATTTTGGAATAGCCTATTTGCCAGTACGACTCGGTATACAACGTATTCCTAGACTCAATAAAATAAAAAATATATTGCTAAAAGAAATACAGACTCGAACATGCAAACATTGCTTCGGTCTTGAACTGAGTAGATAGCTGTTCTTGATTATGTCCAAGAGTCCGAGATATCCTGACTAGCTTCATATATCGAGACAGAGTTTGATCAATTATTAAAATCACTTTGACCATATGACCAATGGGCTAACAGAAGTTTGTACTGGTGATCCATAATTATACTCATCCGATATGGAGGAAAGCACTAAAGCCAACACGCAAGTATAATTACATCACCTGCAAACCAGTAATGGAGACCATAGGATTTATACTAAATAAATACCCTCTCCCACTTAGTTATTTAACAATAAGGTTTTTTGTACTAGTTGATATTATGTCCATGTTGTCCATTATTAATGTAGGCTTGGTTTTTAAAAAAAAACAACCACACAATAATAAACATGCATAATCAGAAAAAGCAAAATGACACAAATAAGATAAAATATCCAACTATTATGGTCATCTTTGCTGCTCCGTCCTCAACTATCAGAATCTAAAATCTACCGCGGCGCAGATCTATTCGGGGTTCAACTTGCCCGGTTAGGTCGCGGGGTTCGGGGCAGCGCCCCGATTTTTTTTTTAAGATTTTGGCTGTCGATTCCTTCATCGAAAATTATCTGTCTGCCTCTGGACTGCTTAAAACCAGCATCTCATCCGGCGTCAGAAACAGCCACCACCGCCATCACGATTGATCAAAAATAATTAAAATTACATCAATCCTATGCCTCCCGAAGGAGTTCACACATAATCTAGATTGAAAAATTAAAATAATAAGTACGATCAACCCTCGTGATTTTAATTACATCTACAGCAATAACAACATCCACGACATGTCCGTGGTTTAAACAACACAATCAAAAACATACATTGGACCATAATAGTTGGATCTAAGATGCCTGCAAAACCGAGTTAGAACAGATCTACATCTACCGACTATTACACAGCGCAGGTTTTATTGGACAACATGGACGTATCAATCAATACGTAGATCCAACCTGGCTTTGATACCAATTGATAGAACTGGAAATTCCCAGGACCCTTTCTTTGGTGTGCGTATTGATCGATAGAAAGTTAAAAAGATCTAATACATGTTCTAACCCTTCATAGGCAGAAACTAGGGTTCACGAATTATACCTGCGGCGGAAAGGAGACAAGTAATTCCTGGCAATCTCGAGCGGACGACCCCAAGATCTTCTACACGTATTCCTTCCTCGAGTTGGACGTCGTGTGGGCGACGATCTTCCAACCTTTTCTTCTCCTTGGCAGCCCTCTCTTTCTCTTCTTATGTGAATCACAAATTTAGAAAAAGTATTTGATTTCTGATCAGTAATCTGGCGGCCAGAGAATAGAGGATATATATAGGCTACGGCAGGAACCATGAGGAGAAATTAGGGTTAGGCCTCCTAACGGATCTGGATATCCCGTGTTCAGCCCGAACACACAATCCAGGCCCATTAACAATAGCTCGGTCCACTAATGAGCTATTGTTGTACTACCTCCCTAATCCCAAACTATGTTTATGGGCTCCTTTTATTACATGCTCGTTTGGCTCCCCATGTTAAGATATCGTATGTCCGTCGATCAAATTAAGTTACTGACAACTATATTGATTCGACATCTTTTATCCTTAAGTAGTACCGTTCAACTTTATTTGTCATATCGAATATAATCCACCTGCAGGGTTTACATGACAATCCTTATGAGCTCCTTAAGGGGACATCATCAACCCGATGTATCGGGACATGGATTCTATTTATAATCAACAGCCCATCATACATACAATGTTATTACCCAATTTATAGAGGTTGTTGATCCATAATGAATCTCACTCTTTTATGAGTCAAAGTAATGCACACTACATATACATGTCCGTTATTATATCTGGATTAAGAGCACAAGCATCCATAATAACAGAGGTGTTTGTTCTCTTATGTAGTCAATACAAAGAGAACAACCTCAAGTGGTCATTTTCAATACACACAAAGTGTACTAGTGTAAACCTATAGTCAAGATAGACTAATACCAGATTATACTACAACCTTTCCAATAGATTGTCCAAGTCCATCTAGGTTGTGAACTATTTATATACTCCATAGGGAACTGATAATATGATCTTGTGTGTGACACCACACACCATATTATCTATAATATAGAATATCAGACATTTGCATTAACACTTGCAACAAATACAATATGCAAACATTTGCCCATATGATTCTCATTCAAAATTTAAGGAAATAAGGTTACTACAAAAGTGATGCTTTTAGTATATAACCCTAGCACTCATTACCTCTGAGTAGGGAGGCTATACTTTAGACCCATATTTACCACGTCCTCATTATCTCTGAGTAAATGTGTCGGTCTTCTCTTCACTTGTTATCAGTACTCGCATCGCTAGTACACAAAAATGGTAATAAGTCCCCAAAAAATTATCCTAATCTATTACTCGCACCATCGGTGTATCAAAGAGTAGTAGGTCCATAAAATATCTCTCAAATCTATTTTTGCTCGTATTTCAAAAATGCACCAAAAGGTAATAGGTCCACAAAAAGTCCCTCCAGGGGACATTCTTCATCAAAATGCCATTACAAGCTCCTCAGAGCCAAATGAATGTATTCTGCTCCATCACAAAAAAAGAGCAAAGTCCATTATTCATCAGCAATACACAACTTGCTAAGAATGCCCTCCAGATGTGCAGTTGAGCGCTCAATTCTCAGTTTGACTCGACGTTCAGCTTCCTGGGATAACCTCTCGGCGTCCTCCAGATGCGCATAAGCCTGCCAATTTTCTTCCAATTTCTTCAGTGCTTCCTCTAAAGCAGCTGAGGCTCGTGTGACTTCGTCAGTCTCCTTCCAGATCTTCTCACTCTCCTGACGAGTGGCTCGGAGCTCAGTCTCCAGAGATTTTAGCCTAGCCTGGAGCTGGAGGAGCTGCTCGTTAGTTTCAGCCATAGCACGAGTGATGGTCTCCTCACGAGTCAAGAAAATCTCTCCCTCCCGGCTCAGCATGTCATACTTAAGGGACGACTTCTGGAGGTCCTTCTCCATGGACGGCTTGGTTTATCTCTTGAACAGCCTTCACCTTTTCTACGGCTGATACAAGGAAAGCACGCTCCTGTTCCACCATGGCAGACACATCAACTTATCATAGTTTCTGCAACTGGATTAAGTACTGATTAGCCTCTGCCAGCTTGTGCTCCAGAAGGAAGGCCACCCCTTCTCCACTCGGGAGCATCTTCAGCAGGGCAATCTGGCCTTGGACGTAGTGGTGGGCCACGGCAAATGAAGTCCCCCTCCTCAAAGCAGCATCGACCCCCCATTTTAAATGACGATAAAATCTATCGACAAAGTCCCTTGATGACTCGTCCAAATTCTCCAGAGAGGACGACGTCGACGGGATGGCATCTAAGGGAGCTGGAGGCTTCTAGGAAAGAGGCACACTTGAGCTCGAAGATCATGTTATAAGGGAAACAAATTCCGAACGACGAGACCCCCGCACAGCAGCAATCTCCTTTTTTGCAGCTCGAATAAGCTGAAGGTTGGGTAGGACAGAAGGTTCAAGTTCCGGAGAAGAGGCAGTTCCAGTCGGTCCTGCATTCGCCAAAGAGGTAGAAGGAGCCGGGATGTCTGTGCTCGACATGGTAGAATGTCTCTCAACTTGAGTCGATAGGGAAGAAGGAACGCTTCTTGCCTGTACCAGATCAGCCCCTGGATCCTCTGCTATTTCCTCCTCTGCGGCCACATCTACCACCGGTAGTGAAGAGGCAGGACATGTGGGTCCAGCACAACCAGCAATCAGCTTGACACGAAGAAGATGGAGTTGAAGCAAAAAAAATCCTCGTTGGTAAAAAAGCGATATAGCTTACCCGAGGTATAGGGTAAAGGCTGAGGCTCAGTCGGAGTTGTCTCAGCTCCTCCCATCGCTCCTGCAACTCCAGTGAGGTCAGCAGCGGCGTCCGAACCATCAATTTCTGTCTTTCCCGCCTCTGTTGCACCGGGCAGAGATGTAATGATATCAACACTAGCTTGTGAGGATCTCGCAACTCCAGGGTCGGGACCCAAAGAGGAAACCGCAGGGGCGGCATCTGGTGATAAAAGGCTTGTCTTCCCCGATGCCTGTAAAGGAGAGCTTTCATATAACATCTCAAGGACAATATTGGGACTTGTCATGAAAAAACTTACCCCCATATCAACCTCGGTACCACTACCCGTTTCCTCGATGCCAAGCTTGTGGAACCTAGTCGCTACTCGCTTCTGAGAACGAGGTCTATCAGCAACAAGAGGTTCAGGCCTGCTTGGTGCACACAAAGGATTCGACACAGGTGAAGGCACACATATAGCCAAAGGACTTGTAGAGGGCTGGAGATCTTCGGAGTCATTTTCTTTCTCCTCTGTGCTGTCAGAGTCGGAATCAAAAACTTTTCTCTTTTCCTTCCTCGTCCTCTTTCGAGAGTCCCTCAGTCGCTCCTCCAATTTTGTACCAACAATAAAACTGGTATGGGGATCAAAGTCTTTAGGAGGCGCATTCACAGATACGTGACGAAGAGCCGCCATGTATGCAATACGCCCCGAAGTCTCGGCATCAGGTAAAACGAAGCTGGCCTGGGTATGGATCGTCGAATAATAGTGCCAGGCTCGGATACCATCCAAGACACTCCCCTCGAAACCCAGGCAATGGTTAGGGGTATCCAAATATAATTGGCTATACCCAAATTGTCGGGAATACCAGCTAGGTAGGTATGGCTCTAGGTATACGACATTGCGGTTGCGGTACACCAGATGGGAGGGACGGATACTCTATAACCAGTGAAATAATTTTTCAGATAAATACTCGGGTGCAACAGCATTATCAAGGTGAATGCGTCCCATCTCCTCCTCAGTAAAAGGCGGGACCGACACAAAAAAAGAGTATCTATCCACTCGCACGAGAGCAACTCGGTAGTCAGGAAAGCTGGTATAGTTCTAGGGCATATCGCGATAGTGGTAGATAAAGGCATCGTCACTTGTCGTATTTCCTTCCGGACCAGGTCGCATCAGAGAGGGACAATGCATCAACAACCACCCTATTAAATAATGATACGGCAGCTCGATCCTGTTGAAGGGCTTCGTAAGATCACGAGCGATGACTTTCGACGTAAAGTAACGAAGACCCCTATGGATGCTGCATACCATAGCAGGAAGCAGAGCCAACTTGCCCCCAAAAACTAGCTTCACCGCTGGAAGGATCAGGTTGCAGCTAATCCTTTCGATCGTACCAGAACCCGCCGAAATGAAGCAAACCCTCAACCATATCATCAGGTATCCGGCCAAGATAGCCTTAGCAGACATAGGTTGGGTATCATGATAATAATAGCTAAAAGTATCACTCAGGCTCCCAAATCTGTTACCAGCAGCACGGGACCTCTTAGTACTTTGCACCTGAGCATCCACCTGCTCTGGAGATTGGGGACTCCTAACAGCAACTCGACCGGACGCGCTAAGGTTAAAAAGATAGCCAATCCAGGCCACGATATGAGGAAGGTTCCCTTCTGAACTATCATCCTTCTTCTTGGATATACTTTGACAGGTGCTATGATGACAGAGCAATTCCTGATATACGGCTAAGAACCCAGGATACCGCCGTTCTAGTTCTTCAAATTCTTTGTTTGTCGGGGTATACTCCTCATAAGCTTCATCGCCCCAGGGCAATCTGACCTTTGATGGGAGGATGCATGTCGGAGTGACTGCAAGAAGAGTTCGCCGCTATCGATGGAGAAGCAAGCCCCTTTCCTTTGGCCGTAGTCGACTTGGAAGCTTTGGGAGCCATTGAAGACAGGAAGACGAAGATGAAAGAGAAGAAGGTAAAAGAGAAAATTTTCTCTTCAAAAGCACTCCTATTTATAGAGTTTCCAGAAAGGGTGCCGCTTCGATTCTCGAGATCATTAAAGATAATGATGACGTTTGGAGATTTTATCCCTAGTAACCGTCAACTTTATCTCGAAAAAAGAACCCAAATCTGAAATCAAATCAGGAGCATTAAATGCAGCAGTGACAGCTGGCAGGCTGATGGCATCTTCTTGCGGCTCAATATTTCTCTGCGACTCAAGATCTCTCTGCGGTTCGAAAAGCTTCCTGCGAATTGAAGACTCCCTATGGCTTGACATATTTTTATGCTTCTTATTCAAAGTATTCCAAATTTGCAATTTAAAAACTTTGAAGGAGGTCTTGTAGAAGCATGAAAAATATGGAATTCATGCGGATTACAAATTGTCACTTAGGTACTTTGGGCCAAACAGGTCCGCATAAAAGAAAGTCGCATGACTGTTCAATGACATATACGGCCCGTCGACAAACAGCTATAGAAGAAAGATATGCGGCCAAGAGGAGCAGTTCGACTCATAAAGCTGACAAGTCCTGGTAAAACATAACAGTTATGACACTTCGACAAAAAAAATGTGAGACGTCGCCCAAAAGCAGGGTTCGTACGCCTCCATGCGGCCAGAAGAGTGTCATCTAAGCCGCATGAATCTTATGCGGCTCAGACTTATGCGGCCCCAAAATTTCTAAACTTTATGCAACCAAGAGTAACTGTGATCCAAGTCGCATGAGTCTCATGCGACCCCACATGATCGAAGACTGAGAAAACTATATGCAACAGGACACGTGGCAATCTGACCAAGTCCTTAACTACCCAGATTTGTTGTAACAAAATCCTAACAAATCGACAGATGGCAGCCAAAGAGCGGGTCTTCATGTGTTAATCAGCCACGTGGCCGCAAGTCGTCTATGCGGCTCAACATATGTTCTATTATAAATAGCAGGGTGCGACACCCCTGCAAAAGGCTCGTAGCCTTCAAGAGAAAAGCAATTTCTTTGCGAGCTAGAGACTGCGTCAGATAGTCCATGGAGTAAGGCAGAGTTGATAGCACTTTCCCGAGCCTCCACTATCACCCTCCAGAATCAAAACTAAACAATTGTACTTAGATTGTTTCCTGGGATTTCTTTCTAGGCTTTCCTTTGTACAAACGAGTTTGTAATCAATTTCAGTGTTCTGTAATACCTATCTTTGATTTTTTATGGCAAACACTTTCGGGGGTTATTTTTCTCCAAATTTTTATCAGATTCTAGCATCCCTTAGGATCTATACTCTTTCACTATTTATGGATTGAGATTAGACTTTTTTCAATCTCCTTCTTCAGCAAACCTATTTTTAATTTCTCTATTAGTTTGATCAAATCTTACTTCTCTATCTTTATTTAGAATCTACCTCCATTCACTATTTAGAGTTTCAAATTCTCCGTTAGCAAACATAATAAACTCTTATCTACCCAAAGTATTTCTACGACTAGTGTATTCAACCATTTGTCTTGACCTTATTTCTAATTGACTTTCTCGGAACCAATCCCGAACCGAATTCTTCTGGAATCATAAAGTCCCAAGGTTAATTGTTACCAAAGAATTGGTTCAACTTAGTTGGTTCACGAATCTTCCAAAGGAATTATTTTCCAAAAATAATTCCAATATTGATTGATATTTCCTAAGTTATTCCAAGGACCGAGAATATTTTTATTTGTTGACTTCCTCCACTCAACTTGAAACCTTACTCTCTCTATGCAACTTCTTGATCAATTCAAGGCCTAGAAAGATTCTAAACTCAATGCTTGAGTATCATGAAGCAGGAACGGTCAGAGAATTGATTACATTCTATTATTGAATTTTCTTTAGTCATTGAAAAACTTTTGAATTGTTGAGCTATCCCTTTAAAATTCACATGGACAAAGTTGAGAAAATATTCAGTGACCTAATATGGCTTCATACATATGCGTTGCAGCCATTTATCTGAATTATAGAAACTGCGAGTTTACTGCAGCCAGTTGCACTGGCTAGACATAGACTCTACGTTAAAGTGATTTCAGGTGTTCATAGGTTTTCAGATATTATTGAGACTATGTCATAAATGTATCATATTTGTCTCCTATGTTGTTCAGCCAGAAAATGGATAAAGTTGATAGACTACTCGGTGACCTATCATTATTCAAATTATGGAGCCAAAAAATCACTGCAGTCAGGTGCACTCTGGCGAGGCATGAATTTAAGGTAAAGTAACTTCGGATATATTTGGTTTCCTAATATTATTAAGACTATATCCATATCATGGTTGTCTTTTTAGCACCATCAAATTATTCTGACTTTTGTCCGATTAGAGGATTTATATTTCTAGCAGTTGTCTCCATTTTCAGAAATCTCATATCACAGCCAGAAAAAATAGATTTTTTTTGAAATTCTACTTAATTTTCCTAGAACTTATTAGGACCATATCAATCTCTATTGGCTCAATCTCTTTCAAGGTCCAATTTTAGTGTGTTGCATATATTTTGTGGATAGTTATATATTTTATAGTTATATATATATATATATATATATATATATATATAGTTAGTTAGTTAGTTAGTTAGTTAGTTAGTTGATAGTTATATACAGAAAAAAAAATCTAGATAGTTACCTAGCAACCTTATTATATTATTCCAGTAGGAGCATCCTTAGAGAATCGATATTTTTTCCAATGAGATTAGATAGCTAAGGGTAGAAAAGGGTAGTATGACAAGGCACATGGTAAGCAAGCTAGTCTGGAGAGAATTATAAATTGTGGTTCATTTAAGACAGAATCATTAGTGGTGCTTACTAGTACTTGGGTATCTGTTACGATCCGCACCCATTTTTCGGATACAAGACGTGTCTAAGCCAGCCTACGTCGCAGAGTCGGCGGTAGAACGCTGTCACGGCCAAGATGCTCATAATCACATAAATAATATTTATTGCTCATTCACATTTCTAAATTGATTACAACATTTACAACATTTATAATTAAAAAAAATACAAGGTTTTTACAATTAATAAAACTGATACCACTTCTATCTAATTTTTAGGTTTCTGCCTACAAGTACACCCATATCTCCTCATGCTAAGTGAAGCCACAGCTGAACCAAAAAATTGTTGGTTTTCAGTCAGGAATGGAACAAGTACACGAACCGACGGCAATAAGAAAACACAATAGAATTTACAAGACATGAAAATAACATGTGTAAGATGAAGACTAGAAAGTAATTGATGTTATGGTAAGCGGTGAAGAAAACAAGGAAACAAATAAAAGACAACTATCTATGTGGTTTGAAATATCTGTTTCGACATGTGAACGGCTAGGGGGTAAATCCGGCACCCTGCACGTGTCGTGTGCAACTGCTATTCTCCATGAAAGACACGGAGGATGGGTAAGGGGTAGTTCACATGTCTACTAAGATATTGTCTCTCCTGACTAGTACTCATGGACTCGAACAAGTCACGAAACACGAAAACATGATAATCACGAAATATAGTAAGTAGAGATCCATGATACTAATTTCCGTGTGACGAGCGTGTCAACAAACAGCAAGATATATGTATAAACATAAAATGTATAAACTATTATGAATCGAAAAGCAATCAGAAAGTGTACTTACCTGAGGACCTTAGCTGGTGAAACCGATAATACAACCACTCAGATGAGTCACTAAAGTCAACACATACAAAAGTCTCTGGATGCTGAAATAAATATTACCAACATTTTTAGAATAGTCAAATTAGCTATAATTGCCTGTCCTTAAGTACAATTTTGGACATAGAGGTAAAACGGTAATTTTGGGTCAAAACGGTATCCGACGTTGGTCCCGCTTTGCACCGAAAAGCATGCCAAAGTCTATGGTCTCTAAATTCGTCAAACTATATGTCTATAGGTCCAGTTTTCCATTACAATTAAAAGTAAAAGAAGGTTTTTGATTACAGTTATGTTGTCTGTGAACTTGTTCAAATAGATTTCTAGAACTTTCGAAGGTTCGACCACAAATCGTCTTCCAATATGGTGGGTTGGACTGGTTCTGTTCCCTATTTTAAACAGGTTTTTGGTCAAGTTTAGCGTTATTTTTCTGACAACCTAGGGCATCTAGATACAAAGTAATTGAAGAAAATTTAAGAGGTATAGGTTAGCTACATACTGGAGAAAACGGATCGATAAACTATCGAACGGTAAAGGAGATATCGCGCCATGAACATGGGCGATTGCAGCAGTTGCTGCTGCCCTATACCGAGCGGTCTTGCGCGCACACTCCGGCGCGACCGTGGCCGGCCTAGGGCCGCGCACGACTGTGCCATGGGCTGGAGGGGTCGCCTGTGAGGTTGGTTCGGGGTTAGGGTTTAGTTTCCAATCCTCTCTCTCGATCTATCCCTATAAACGCGAGGAAAGGGGAGCACGGGTTCGACTGCTCACGATAGGAGGCATGGGCTGGGCTGTGGCCTGGGGTGTGAGTGTTTGTTTTGTTTTAGTTTTTATTTCTATCGTTTTTCTTTTCTCTCTCTCTCTCTCTCTCTCTCTCTCTCTCTCTATATATATATATATATATATATATATATATATATATATATATATATATATATATATATATATATTTTTTTTTTTCTATATATATATATATATATATATATATATATATATATATATATATTTTACACATACATACATACGTACATACATACATACATACATACATACATACATACATACATATAAATATATACCTTTACATATATATATATATATATATATATATATATATATATATATATATATATAGATATATATATATATATATATTTTACACATACATACATACATACATACATATATACATATAAATATATACCTTTGCATATTATATATATATATATATATATATATATATATGTATATATATATATATATACACAAAAAATATATATAATACCACACACACGCACACACACACACACACACCACACACATATACCTTTACATATACATCCTTTATATATATATATATATAGATATATATATATATATATATATATATTATATATATATATATATATATCCTTATATATATATATATATATATATATATATCTATTATATATATATTATATAGATATATATATATATATATATTATTCCTTATATATATATATATATCTATATATATATATATAATAATATATAATATATTATATTATATATTTTATTTATATATATATATATATCTATATATATATATATATATATATATATATATATATATATATAGATATATATATATATATATATATATATATATATTCCTTATATATAATATATATTATATATATATTATATATATATATATATATTCCTTATATATATATATATATATAATATATATATCTATATCTATATTATCTATATATATATATATTTATAGATTTTTTTTATATATAAGGATATATATATCTATATATATATATATATATATATATATATATATTATATATAATCTATACACCACACACATATACCTTTACATATACATCCTTATATATATATATATATATATATCTATTATATATATATCTATATATATATATATATATGTATATATATACAAATAATATATAATATAATATCTATATATATATAGATTATATAATATACATATACATATCTATATATATATATATATATATAATATTATATATATATCTATTACAACAAAATAAATTAACTTTATTTATATAAGTTTTATATATATATCTATATATATAATCTATATATATATATATCTATATATATATAAATATATCTATAACCACAAATTATACAGACAATAAAATTTTAAATAAATCAATATTTTCACTATAGAAAAATCATAATTCTATATATATAAACTTATATAAATAAAGTTAATTTATTTGTTGTATCTAATATATATATATTATATAATATATATATATATATATATATAATATATATATAATATATATAAATAAGATATATATATAAAGCCTAATTCTCGTATTCTATAAACCTATTTATATATCTAAATAGATGTTATACATGTATATTGTGTACCCATTTAGATACTTATATAACTTATACCTATAATATATCCTAAACCCAATCTAGTAAATTATCTTAGCATCTTATTTTTATATAAAACTCTTTTATATAAGAAATACTTATTTATCCACTAAATAATTACACTAATTAAACTACACCAATAAGTATCTACATGGACATCTTTTGGACGTACTACATGTCTACATGGGTTTGGGCTTGTTCGTCCAGTCTGAGCTAAATCGGCACAACCGGATTTCTTATAAGTCATAATTAATATATACTAATTTATTATTTATCGGGGTCAACTCGTAACTTGGCCTGGCTTTCTTAGTCGGGACATACTTATGGCTCGGCCTTCCCTGTCATGGCTGAAACACTAGTCAAGGCACACCGCTGCACTATCCGTGCCACGATTTCTAGTCGTCTGGTACTTCAAAACTCAACTGTGGCTAAAGTCATCTACCGTTATAATTATCTAATTAATTATTTATAAAATTCTAAAAATCGTAATTCAAATAAAATAAAATAAAAATATATTAAAATTTTTGGAAGGGGGATTACAGTATCGGATTTGAACAAATGAAGGTATTTGACGATCTTGAATTTTATGATTAAAGAAAGAGTTATGGAAGATAAAGGAAGACGTAGGTAGAGTTAACGAGGAAAGTCTAGCATTTGGTAAGGTTCTCCTATGGAGGAAGTAAATTTGGATAATATATACATGAGAATATGATGATCAAGTAAAAGAACACTTGACGGGGATCAATTTTTATGACTAGATGACTACTGTACCCAGAAGGGACGGATATAACCATGGAAGGAATATCACAAGCAATGAAATGATAGGTTCTAAAGAAAGAATAAGCAGTGAGAAATTAAGATAAGACCATTGGCATACAACTTCGGAAAGGAGCAATTAGATTTATAATTTCTACCAAAAACTGGAGACTCATATTAGTTATGATAAGAGTGATTGAGATTTTATGATGTTTTTGCTAATGTGTTTGGATGAGAACGATTGTTAGGTGCATGGTTAAAGATTAAAATTTGATTAGTGATTATAATTTGGCCAATTGATTTCAAGAATTGGAAATTCTCGAATATAGATCATGGATCAACTTTAAAGAATTTTCTAAGGATTTAGTATGACAAGTAAAGATTGCGATTTTGGTGTAGTCAGTTTTGGAAGAATGGCTGACAATTGGAAATTGATGTCTATAAAGTGATTTGATCGAGAGAAATACTTGAAATTTGAAATACATTTGACATACGAGTTACATACAACGACGGATGGAAATTTGATATAGATGATTTATGATTATAAATAGATTTAGTTTTAATATCTTGGCAACTGCCTTAGTTTTCTGTAGATATTGGGAGTTCAGCTATAGTTTAGCGAGTTAGAGATTGGTTTTTTTTGCATGGATATTAATAAGATGGTTATCTTGTAAGTCATTTTTCTGTACATCCTATCTTTTGACCCTTGAAATAGTAATACAAAATTCTTTCTATTCACTTTTATCATCACTCAGTCCTCAATGGAAATATCTTTTCCGATTGCATTCCTATCATAACTATACTATTCTAATTATCCTTGCTACCCTACTATCATAAAACTTGTTGATTTTTTGTCCTCTGAGTCACAAACCCTTATACCCCATTCCAATTTGATTTAGAATTTTGTCCCTCATCTCAGAAGAATCCATAATTTTATGTATTTTCAATAAACTATTCACATTTGTTTCTTTCTTGCCTTTTCTGTTTTACGATACCTCATTTGATTTTTTTTCATATCTTATGATCATTTGATTATATTTTAATCGTACCTATATTTTTCTCATGCCTAAAATGATTTTGATCACAACAATATTCCAACTCTATCTTAGATCATACCTAGATAATTCTGATCGTGCCTATATTTTATCATTGTACCTAGTGATCATATCTAGAATTCGATCGTGCCTGATGATTTAAATTCTGTTGTTGATCAAGGCTAAGTAATTTTGATTGTACCTTCGGCCCTTATCTTTAAAATTTCGAGGACGAAATTTTCTAAGAAGGAAAGATTGCAAAACCCTTTTCCTAATTAAAAAAAAAAAGCAAACCAACTCACCACTCACCCGTACAACAATACCCCCTCATTTTCCTCTCCCCACGTTCACCCCTTCCCCCATTTTCCACCCTAAAATTCCTCATCACCACCACCAGCCCCTCAATCTCCTATCCTTAGAAAACTAGCAGCATCCCCATCACCTTCCCTTTCCCTTTCCCCTCTAAAAAACCTCTCACCTGATTCCCTCCCGTGACCCGCCGGCGCCCTCTGCGCGTACTGCAGTAGGCCGCCGGCCTTTTTTGGTGCCGTCAGCCCCGCAGGCCGCCTCCCCGGCCGCGCGACCAGCGCCCGCGCCCGCGTCAGCACGTCCCGCTCGCCCTCCTGCGCAGCAGCCCACTGGTCGCCCGACAGTGCTGCCCAGGCCGCCTCTGCGTATAGGCACGCCGTTCAGGCCGCTTCCTGGCCACACCAACACCTGTGCGCCGCTCCCCGCATGCACCAACGGCTTCCTCGGCTGCGTCAGCACGTTTTTGTGCCCCGTGCGCGCACTCCCCGCGTGCGTTCCGAGTCTGAGGCCTCCCCTCGGTACTCCGTCATCAACCAACCGGTATGTCCCTGACACCCTTTCTGTTAAATTACAAAATACCAAAACCTGTTTCTGGTTCCGACTGGAATCAACAGAATAAAGCTCTGTCAATTCTAGGATAGATAATTGTAGTTTCCTAATTCAATCTTAGGTATTGTAATAGAAATCTGTGCCTTTAATTATTGTGACTGTTAGAATATTATTAGGTCATTATACTAATTAGTAGTTAATAGAGTTAACGAATTTCGTTAAATGATTTACTAAACATTAAAAGACTAATAGCGTATGAATAATGTTATTTTAATTATTATTAGAATTATTGCCATTAATTTATGATTTATTATTAATTATTAAATTAGTTTCAAAATAAATAGTTACATATCAAAAATATATTTGTAATATAGAAAATAGTGATTTAGGTCAAATATATATATATATATATATATATATATATATATATATATATATATATATATATATATATATATATATATATATAATATATATATATTATATATATATATATATATATGTATATATATATATATATAAATATATATATATATATATATATATATATATATATATATATATATATATATATATATATATTTGGATAAAAGATTGTTTTCATAAATTAACCATTAAATTGATTAGTAATCTTATCGTATTATATAAAAAGTTATTTTTAGCATTATTCTAATAAAAACGTAAGTTTTACTAAAATAAGGATTTTCGTAATTTATTATTCAAATGGAATTCTTATATAAAAAAATGCTATTATAAATATTTCGTAAAATTTTATATAAATAAATACTAAATTAGATTCAAGTATTTCCAAGTTTAAAATGATATTTCTATTATAATAATAGCTTACAATAAAATCGTTATTATTTTACTAATAAATAAAATATAGTAATTTTCGCATTATTCATAAAATACTAGTTACAGTAGAATTGTTTTACCGATTATTATTATACGTAGTTAAGTTATTAAATAATTATAATAATATTTCTCAAACAAAAACATGTTTTATAACTAAACGTTATTTTAGTGGCGTTATTAGTTAAATTCTTGGAATAAATTCTAAAAACGGAATATCATATGTAGGTTCAAGTCTCGGACCCTAGCCGATACCTTTTTAGCCGTTGCTTTCCACACCGAGGATACAACCAAGGCAAGTTTCATATCTTTCATATCTGCATTTTATTTAATATTAAATGTACTTCATCAGTAGAGTCATATATTGTAGTGATACTGATTCACAGTGGGTCTCTCTCGGACTCCACATCGATGGATGGATTGATTGATTGTCTTATTGGGTTATTGACTCATTGACTCAGAGATTGATTGGAGGAGTAGTATAACATATGTGACCAAAGCCATTGTTTACCGATTGCCTCTCTCGCGCTAACCCTGTACAGGGGGTTGAGCCGTACCGTATACTATCATTTTGGCCAGAATGCTAGTATACATATTGTCTCTATCCAGCCGGTCACAGATTCTGTTATATACTCAAAAGTACTATTGTAGATTGCATCATTGTAGCTTCTAGAATATTGCTTGCTGTCTTTATTATTATTTAGCAATATATATGCTTTTTAAACTGTCTTGTATTCATTTATTATTATCTTAGAATGCTAGATGTGAAAATATGTTCTTGCTCCCTCCTGACTGGATACCAACATTTTTAGGTGACTACGACGACGAGGATCTCACCTTTAGCTCTTTCTACGGACCTGATCCAAACCCTGACGATGTAGCTAAACCTGACTAGGGAGCCCCAGAACTATAGATGTGTCATTGGTTTAGATTATTTCCTTTTTAGTTGTAATAAAGACCAATGTAATTATTGAATGCTTGTTTTGTTTGTATTTTCTTTTCCGACCATTTTCTAGATTTAATAAAATGTTATCTTTTTTTCGCTTTAGTTTTTGTCTACTTGTGTTCACTGTTTGATACAGCTTACTGCCGCCGTCTCACAACGGTGCAGGCTGGGCATGATCCAACTGGACCTATTACATTGGGATCGGGTCGTGACTCTCTCTCTCTCTCTCTCCTCTCCCTCCTCTCCTCTCTCTCTCTCTCTCTCTCTGTGTGTGTGTGTGTGTGTGTGCATGTGTATGTGCGCTTTTTTTGGAGGTAATTGAACAACAGAACAAGTTACAATTTTATTCTTGAATCTAGATTTTTAGGACGTCAGAGGACATCATATATATAGATTTTTCTCGACGATTACCATATAGGTAAAAATGATCATGTGATATATATGTGTGTGTGTGTGTGTGTGTGTGTGTGTGTGTATAGAGAGAGAGAGAGAAAGTGGCGGATCCACATGCAAATAATTTTTTTATAAGATAATATGACAATTAAACGAGTTGTTTAGTTGAAAAAGATAGGACTGAGCCCCTAGTTCCAAATTTTTTTTAAATGATTGTCTTTCATGCTTCATAGAAAAATAGCTGCATACTAGTATTACAAATGATGTTGTAGTTAAACGCTTTCAAAGTAAGAAAATTCATAGAGGATAGTTGTGAGATGTAATGCTTTATTGTATAAAAATGGTACTATTTAATATTATATTATTTATTACATCCAAAATAAATTCGGAGGTATTGTCCTAAACTCCTTTATGATTGTGCCTCCAGTTGATTGTAATCCTGGATCCGCTACTATATATATATATATATATATATATATATATATATATATATATATATATATATATATATATATATATTATTATTATTATTATTATTATTATTATTATTTTCATCATCAAGTTCGTGGCTCAATCCTGAGACTGCCCACTCAGCCACCCCTCAGTCTTATACTTCTCCTCATTGACCACTATGGTCACTTAAGTTCGATGAACCTATGGTATATATAATTACTCATATATATATATATATATATATATATATATATATATATATATATATATATACCAATTTCAAATTCAATACTTCAATTGTTTGTTTTTTTCATAGAGGCTTTTGTTTGATATGTTCTTTCGTAAATGCACCGATGTACAATTTTACATGTCTATAATCTACTATGTTACAGACTTGCAGTAAGAGGCTATGAGCAAAGCCCACAAACAATAGTAAATTCTGAAGTAATTCATAAAAAAATTGTTTACTGTGTATATGCATATAAATATTGTTTTCGTTTGCAGAGCACTACTGTATTAGAGAAGCAAATATGCCTTCTAAATTGTTTGGGGCTTGAAAAAGAAGCAAAAGGAAGAAGTCAATCGATTGGGAAAGAAAAAAAAAAGGAACATGCCTCAAATATTATTAATGTTGGATTTATATTTTGTTTGTTGTTTTATTACTATTGTATCATCGTCGATGAAAATAAAAATTATATAAACATTAAGTTTTGATGGCACCATTTTTAGTGTTCTCAAAATTGAAAGTCGGACAATGTCTGTATGGAGTATGCTCAATCGTCACTGCAGCTCTTAGGCCATGTTGAAATTCACTTCAAAGGAAGTAATTTCAATCGCCTTATTTCCATGAGCCCTTAAATTTTAAAACTCAGTCATTTAGCCGTTGCATTGTATGGATCTCTCGTCTTAGTAAACAGGAAAAGTCAAAAACCTAATTGTAAAAATAATTCTGTATATTAACTATATTGTAAGGTCCTGTTTGAGTTGTTATAGCCGAACTCTTCGCCAAGTTTGTTTCGCGGAACTGGAGTCTTGGAAAAGGAAAGTAGTATATTTTCTTTGTCTGTATGCCAAAGGAAATGAGAAGGAAAAAAATTTGATTTCCAAGTGGAGAGAAAATAGGAAAAAAAAAAAAGTGGTTACTCCCATCAACCCATCTTCTCTCTGAGAATTCACTTTTACTCCCAAATTTTTTTATTTATCCAAACACCAAACAAAAAAATTAATTAAAATTATAATTTTTCAAAGGAAAAAAATACCAAAGAATTAATTTTATTTTATTTTCGCCAGGTCTTACTGCAAATATCGCGTGGCGGTGAACACTCGTAGGACTTTTGACGTACAAGTGGAATGGCCAACTGGAACATGATGTCAATTCGGCTTCTTTCCGAGACGCACACAACACTCCAGACAGGATGGATGGATTGATTGATGGCTTGATTTTCGCATAGGGTGGACGCACGTTGCGATCCTTCTTCGTGCTCGAAGAAACATGTTACGTAGAATTTCATGTTGCGCAATACATTGTCTTATCCTTCGAGGAGAGGGTTACTGATGAATTTCACGTTAGGCAATGCATCGCCTCCTCGTTCTCCGATCAGAAGTTCAACGCCGGCAGTCAATCTCTTCACATGACTCGAGCTCATCATACAAAAACCCTCCTAATCTAGGTTTTAGGCCTTGACTTGTCCAATTGAACTTTCTTTCCTCCGATTATGTCCTTCCTAGATTAGTGTTTATGCAGGGCCGGCTCCAAGGGGAGGCAGACCAGGCAGCTGCCTAGGGCCTCCTCCCTTAGGAGAGCCTCCCAAAAAAAAAATTAGCTATTTTTTCCATAGCCCAGGGCCAAAAAAGTTAAGCCCAGTCCAAAGCCCACAGATCCTGGATCATTGGATGAAAGGAATTAAGGAAAGTTTACGGCTTATTATTGAAACTTTGCTTTTTTAAGCAGTGCATGCTTGCAGCCCCTATTTTCATTGACCTAAAAGAGGAATAATGTTCCTATTTCCAACTCCAAGCCGTGCGGCCCACACGTCCGCCTAGGCTAACCTCCTCGTCTCCTCCGTAAATCTTTTCCTCCCCAATGGATCTCTCTCTCTCTCTCTCCTCTCTCTCTCTCTCTCTCCAACGGACATGAGAACATCTCCCCCAAGGCTGCAACGGACGGAAATATCTCCTCTCCCGCAGGCGCAGCCCTTTGTAGTTATTTTTCCCCCATTTTCTAACATCTATTTTTTCTTTGAATTTCTATAAATATCACTTTTTGCAATGCTAATATTATCTCTCCCTCTCACATATTCTATTTTTCTCTAAATCTCTAAAGTCTAATCTCTCTATTTATTTTATTTATTTTTCCTTCATAGCCTTCATTCCGGCGATCGCTGGCCGGATTGAAGCAATTGGACGTGTCCGACACAGTCGCACAAGAACAAATCTGATTATTAGGGATTGGAAATTTGGAATTTGTGCTATTGATATTGACTACCGAGGCCCGGAGGGTGCATACTCATAGGTAAAACTTGTTTTCCCTTCTAATGTGTTTGTATTTCCATATAATTTGAGCATTATTAGTAGATTAGTTTCTGAATTTGAGAATTATTTCTAATTAAAAGTAATTTTTTTCATAGATGATTCTGAATTAAACAAATAAGCATATACTATTGTTATAATTTTGTAATTTGTACTCATGTTTGGGATGTTCATCCATAATTAGTCTCTCTTTTTGTTATTTATATAGTTTATTGTCCACAGAACCACAGTCCATTGAATTGTTTTGAAAAGAAAAAAAATTGTTCATTGTTCAATAAACAACTTTTTCTAAATTTCTCTAATGCATTCATGGGAGAAAATTAATAAACAAATTGAAAAAACATTTACATATTCAGAATGGTTATGGGTAAAAATTTCATGTTCATTAAACAACTTTTTTGTCCCTTAATGTTATAATTCTGTAATTTAGATAATTTGATAAACATTTCAGTTCACAGAAAACTAAAAAAAATTAGCCACATGTTCATAGTCAGAAGCCTAAGAAATTTGTACCAAATAACCAACTTTTTTTGCACTTAATTTCTGAAGTTTTGTACATATGTTATTTGGTGTGTTTGGAATAATCTTTTTTTAATCCATGTATATTGAACTGAGAGTTGAAAAATCATGTCAGAACCATTCTTCTAGCTCTTAATTTTTGTTCATCCATAAACTTTGTTATAATTTGGTACTCATGTTCGGATGTTATAATTTGGTACTTTGTTCTAAATTTCCTTTTTTTTTGTTAGGTTTGCGTGAAATTGAAAAATTATGACGGGTAAAAGAAAATTCGAATCGGGAAGTTCGAAGAGGAAGAAAAAAGAAAGACAAAACAAACTCACGCAGTCTCTCACGGGATCTATGAATAGGTATGTAAAACCTACAAATATGCTATCTAATTTAACTGAGAATGTGATTGTCGATGAACATTTTTCTGAGAATGTGATTGTGAATGATGAAAATTTTAACCACGTGAGTGCTAATGAAAATTCGACTGAAAATGTGGTTATGGATGATATTCATTTAAATGACAATCACGAAGAGGATAGAATTGTAGAAGAGAATAACAATGAGATGAATGAGATGGAGAATATAATTGATAATAAAAATTTAGATATGAATGACGAAGATTTAAATGATTTGTTTGATCCGGGAAATTGGGAGAGTAATATGTCTCAAAAAAAATTGATATGTTAGTAGAGATGGGCCCAATAAGAGTTATGGATGAAGTGTATCTGACTAATGTCCAAAATAGAAGCTTCTGTAATAAACATTACACACGATCTTTGCCAAATGGAGAAAAATTGATAGGCCATGGCTAATATACTCTCGAAAGACTAATAAGGTATTCTGTTTTTGTTGTGTCTTATTCAAAAGAGAGAAAGTTGTGCCAAGTCCTTTAACAACAGCAAGTATAGGCTATAATGACATGAAAAATATTCATTCGAGACTTAGTGAGCATGAAAAGAGTAATGACCACTTCAATAGTTTAACTGACTGGATGGAGGCAGAAACAAGGTTGAGGAAAAAATTAATAATTGATTCTACTAATCAAAAAGCCATCGAGAAAGAAAAAATGTATAGGAGAGAAGTTTTGAGGAGAATTATGTGTGTTGTGAAAACTCTTGCTAGTAGTAATTTGGCATTTCGTGGGAGTAATGAGAAACTTGATGATCACAACAGTGGAAATTTTTTAAGTATAATAAGAATGATTACTGATTTTGATCCGATAATGGAAGACCATCTTAGACGTATTAGAAAAAAACAGATCCGTCGGGTCCATTATCTTGGTCATAATATTCAAAACGAGTTAATACTTTTGTTGGCGGGTGAGATTAAGAGCAAGATCATTGATATTGTCAAAGGAGCAAAATATTTTTCTGTCATTATTGATTGTACTCCGGATGTTAGTCACGAAGAACAAATGTCTCTTGTTTTGAGATGTGTTGATGTTTCAACGACACCAATAATAGTAGAAGAGTTCTTTATTGAATTTTTAAAAGTCGATGAAACCTCAGGGGAAGCACTTTTCAATAAACTTAAAAAAGTTTTGGAAACTTTAAAACTTGATTTAAATGACATGAGAGGGCAGGGTTATGATAATGGTTCTAACATGAAAGGACAATACAAAGGTGTAAGTAGTCGGGTACTAAAAGAGAATCCTATGGCATTTTACACTCCATGTGGTTGTCATTCTCTTAACCTTGCTTTATGTGATATGGCCATGAGTTATGTTCAAGCTAAATCATTTTTTGGAGTGATACAACGGATTTATAAATTATTCTCTGGTTCAACAAAGCTGTGGGAGGTTCTCAAATCTTATGCACTATCAAAATATGTCAAATTAGCGACGAAATTAGCGACGCCAGTTAAAAACGTCGCTATGTTTTGTGTATTTAGCGACGTATGTAAATGACGTCGCTGAACGTCACTATCAGCGACATTTAGCGACTATTAGCGACTGTAATTATAGTTTGGAAAGAACAAGTCGCTATGTAGCCGCAAAACGTCGCCGATGTATTTTATTCAGCGACATTTGGCGACATTTAACCATTTCCGTCGCAATCCTATTACTGAACAGCGACGTCTAGCGACGTCTCACTTAGACGTCGCTAAAAACTTTCATTTAGGGTTCTGGGAACCCGATCAATTTTATTTTATTTTCCAAATTTTCATTCTCCCGCCAAGCGCTCATTTCTCTCCCCCTCCCCCTCTCGTCTCCAGCGACTGCTCCCCCCCGACGAGCTCCTTCCCTCCGACGAGGCCTCCCCCCGACGATCCCTCCCTCCGGCGTTGCCTCCCCCCCGACGACCGCTCCCTCTCGTTTCTCTCCCCTTCCTCTGGCGTTGCCTCCCTCCCTCTTGTCTCCGGCGAGGCCTCCCCCCGATGACCCCTCCCTCCGGCATTGCCTCCCCCCGACGACCGCTCCCTCTCGTTTCTCTCCCCCTCCCTCCGGCGTTGCCTCCCTCCCCCTCGTCTCCGACGACCGCTCCCCCCTGGTGACCTCGTCATCGCTCCTCCACCGTCGACCCCCTCGTTCCCTCCTCCGCTCCGGCGACCCCTACTCGACCCCGTCCAGGTATACACACACACACACTTTTGCACCACTGTTAAATCTGAGATCACAATCTCTGTTTCAGTCCACTTGGACATATGAACTCAATCCCCTCTTCCTTTCATTTTCCCTCTTCCTATACACATATAACATGTGTATATAATAAATGATATATGTGTAATGTCATGCATGTTGGTAAGCACATATGAATGCAATATGCATATATGTATGCAAATGAGAATACATGGATATATGCAAGTTATAAATGCAATGTTTGGATAACATATGAAATGTAATGTATAGGTAAGCATTAATGTAGGTAATGACATGTAATCATGTAATGCATATGTATAAAGAATAGAATGGGTGAATGTATTATGCATGTTTAGATAACATATGTGATAGACATATATGTATGCATAAATGCCATGAACTAATAATCAAGTGCAATGCATATATGTTAAGAAATGAATGCATGAATGTATGTAGAAATGCAAGCATCTATGTAAATATGTCTATGATTGAATGAATGCAAGTTCAAATATATGAATGTAATGTAAGCATGTATATATATGCAATATGTGTTCTCTATGACTTGTGATGGTGTGTGTTTGATAGCCTAGGCTTGGTTAGGCCTAGTGAAACTTGACTGGACTAGGATTGACCTAGTTGACTAGTGTAATTGACCAAGGTTGACCAAGGTTTGACTTTGACCTATATGACCTAGAAATCATGTAGATTGTATTGTATCTTTCAATTATATGATAGTTCTCTCATCTATTTGTCAATTACTGTATTTCAGTTCTAGTTAGTTTTATGTGATTCTCTGATAGTTCTCTCATTCATTTTCAACCGCTCCCTCCTGTGAATATCGATTTTACCAGATGGCACCCATGACCCGAGCAGCGACACGTCGTTTGAGGGAAACACAGATTGCTGAGGTGGCTCCTCCTACTGTTAAGGAGGAAGTGGCACCGGTAGCTAGTGAGACCGGGAGTTCCATTCATCCAGCACCTGCAGTGGAATGGCGCTTTCCTGCCGTCGATTTCACTTTTCAGAAGATGTTGCGTGATGGTATCATTGAGCGTATGCGTGAGCTGCGTGGTCGTCATTAGTGTAGTTTTATGGATATATTTTGTGTTGGACTATTAGTAGTTATTACCAGCTGTACTTGTTTTATGGAGATAAGTTTGTGGACTTAATTATGGACTTATTCGAGTTGTACTTGTTTTATAGAGATTAATTATGGACTTATTACCACTTATTTTATGGAGATTAATTAGGCTAAGTCTTCTGTGTGGTCAATTCTGATACACTATGGTTATATGGTCATGTCCTGTGATACACTATTACCACTTGTTTTATCATGATTACTTGGGATTCTATTTCAATGATTTTTCTCCAACCTCTTGTAAAAAAGGTGTCTGTCGAGGTATAATTGTACTTGTAGAAGTGCATGACGCCAACTGTCCAACATCGACCTTTTCGGTCTATAAGAGTTACTTCACTCAGTTTGTCAAGACAAGTAAACTTTTTAAATGTTGACGGTATATATACCGTCAACATTTGGTTTTACCTTGTAGAAGTATATGACGCCAACTGTCTAACATTGGCCTTTGGCCTGTGCTTGAGCAGTGTGGACTTCCAGGTTAGGGTGTTAGTTTAGATTATGATATTAGTTTATGTTAGAAGAAATATGAGAGTTAGTAGATGTTAAAGTAGGATATTAATTTATTAGTTAGGATAGATAGTTTGAGTTAGGATACTGCTCAAGCACAGGCCAAAGGGTCGATATTGGATATTAATTTAAAAAGTTTTACTTGTCTTGACAAACTGAGTGAAGTAACTTTTATAGACCCAAAGGGTCGATATTGGACAGTTGGTGTCGTGTACTCCTACAAGTACAATTATACCTAGCCAGACACCTTTTTTACAAGAGATTGGGGAGAAATTGGGATGAGTATCAGAATCGGTATCGGTATCGAACTAATTCTGTTTAATTTGTCTTACGATACAGATTTTTACATCTAATCTGTAATAGATCGTTACTTCATTGATCGTACATAGATGTACCAGCGGATCCACCTCATTAACCGTATGTAGTTAGTATCGACCGTATCGGATTAGTATCGGTCTATCAGATACGACACTTTGACATAAGACAGTTATTTTAGTCCCAACACAGTTGTTTTTGTTTCTTCCTTCAAATTTTTTGTTTGTAAGGAATGTGCATGTATAAACTGACCTCTATCTAAATTGCGCATCCATATCTAAACTACCTTAACATTCATTCACTAACTGTCATGTGCATGTATCTATCTTACAGAATTATCCTCAATTGGATATGGATATGAATTACTACTTACGGAATCGTTCGTGGATGTACAACCGTCATCCTGATGACATGTGTGGTGTGCGTAATGAATTCATAAAGGGTGCACAGCAGTTCCTGCAGTTTGCCAAGGCGTTCCCTCAGTACATGGACGGTACCAAAATTAAGTGTCCGTGTGTGAGATGTCGCAACTTGAAATATCATCCATAAGTGGAAGTCACGTATCATTTATACTCGAAGAGTTTTACGCCGAATTACTATCAGTGGATCGCGCACGGAGAACTTGTGTCTTTAGCATCGGAGTATGAGCCTTATGTGGATGTCCACAACAACGCTGCTTACGACGATGGGTTGGTGAACATGATTTTTGACGCGACGTGACCTAATTTCGATCCGGACGATCATGATGCACCTGAGAAGGCACCGAACGCCGATGCTGCACAGTTCATGGAGTTGCTAGAGAATGCAAGGACTCCATTATATCCTGGTTGTGAGGATCATTCACCGTTGGAGGTGGTTACAAGATTGTTGAGCATCAAGTCCGATTTTAACATGTCGCAAGATTGCTACAACCGTCTTATGGAGTTGCTTATAGAAATATTGCATGAGGGTGCTAAGTTGCCTAAAGACTTCTACCGGTCTAAGAGGATGGTGAGATCGCTCTGGATGGGATACGAGAAAATCGATGCATGTCACAACGGGTGCATGTTGTACTACAAAGACGACAAGGATGAAGACGCCTGCAGATTTTGTGGTGTCGATCGCTACAAGGGCAGTGGTAGAGGAAAGTCTGTCGGTGCCAGGAAGCCTACCGATTCGATGCACTACTTATCGTTGACGTCGCGGTTGCAGCGGTTGTTTATGGTGAAGGAAACTGCAGAAAATATGAGTTGGCATAAGCGGGAACAGACCGAAGGAGTGTTGGATCACCCATCTGATGGAGAAGCATGGAAGCACTTTGATCGAGAGTATCCAGATTTTGCTTCTAATCCGCGTAATATCAGATTGGGTCTCTGCTCCGACGGTTTTATCTCATTCGGACTTTCGGGATCCCAGTATTCGTGTTGGCCTGTGATCGTCACTCCGTATAATCTATCGCCTTGGATGTGCATGAAGACTCCATATATTTTCCTCACCGTTATTATCCCAGGTTCGAGCAATCCGAAAAGGAACATCGATGTGTATTTACAGCCATTGATTGATGAGTTGAATCAGTTGTGGAAAGTAGGTTCCAACACGTATGATGTATCTAGAAAACAAAATTTTCAGATGCGGGCAGCACTTATGTGGACCATCAACGACTTTTTGGCCTATGGTATGTTATCTGGATGGACCACGCATGGTCGTCTTGCATGTCCATATTGCATGGACCGCACTAAGACTTTTCGTTTGAAACACGGAGGCAAACCGTGCTTCTTCGATTGTCATCGACAATTCCTGCCGAAGGATCATTTGTACTGGAGGAACAGGAATGCTTTTCGTGCTGGCATTCTGGAGAAGGCTAATCCCCCGCCAAGGTGGCCCGGATACACGATATGGAAAGAGGTAAAAGATTTACCAAGAGCTATTGAAGAGCCTGCTATGGGCTACAAGTGTGACGGATTTGGTCGCACTCATAACTGGATGAAGAGGAGTATATTCTGGGATCTGCCATATTGGAGCACCAATCTGATTAGACATAACCTTGATGTCATACATATCGAGAAGAATGTGTTTGACAACATAATTAATACTGTAATAGACGTAAAGGGGAAGACGAAAGACAATCCAAAGGCTAGATTGGACTTGGAAGAAATATGTAGACGTCCTGTATTACATTGGATAGAGGACGGGAATGGGAAGTTGAAGCAGCCTAAGGCAATTTTCTCACTGGAGAAGGAGGATAAAGTGAGATTTTGTAGGTGGATTCCAGGTCTAAAATTTTCAGATGGGTATGTTTCGAAATTGAGAAGATGCGTCAACCTCAAGGAGAATAAACTAATAGGTATGAAGAGCCATGATTGTCACGTATTCATGGAGAGGTTAATTCCGATTGCATTTTGGGAATTCTTACCCCCGGTTGTTTGGGATCCATTGACCGAGCTTAGCATATTCTTCAGAGATCTTTGTTATAGTAAGTTGCTCGTCGATCGTCTAGAAAAGTAGGAGAATGATATTGCGGTAACACTGTGCAAGCTCGAGAAGGTATTTTCTCCTGGATTCTTCGACTCCAAGGAGCATTTGCCAATTCATCTTTCCTACGAGGCACGTGTTGGTGGGCCCATTGGTTATCGGTGGATGTACCCGTTTGAGCGGCATTTGAACCACCTAAAGAGGAAGGTGAAAAATAAGGCTCTGGGTCGAGGGTTCTATTTGTGAAGCCTATATTCTCGAAGAGATTACAAACTTCTGATCGACGTATTTCAAACCTCCTGTTGCTACGAATAGAACGAGGGCTCCGAGAAACGACGACGGTTATCAAGAATCTAATGATGAAATACTGAAAGTATTCAATGCGTCCGGAAAGCCTTCAGAGAAAATAAAAAAGAGATATTTGAATGACGACGAGCTAAGGGCTGCTCAGTTGTATGTATTACTCAATTACGACGAGGATGAAGTGGAAAAGCTAGAGGGATAAGTAATTAATGATGAGTTTACGTCATCTCAATGTAATAGTATAAGCTAATATTATTGTACTAATCGGCGGTTGCTTCGTTGTTTCTCAGCACATATAATGCTGAGTTGAGGTCGGTTAGACCCTACCTAACAGACGAAGTATTAGAACAAGAAATGAGACGTCATTTTCCTTCTTGGTTGAGCGAATATGTAAGCAGCCCGGTAATTAATGGCCTCTTTTAATGCAACTGCGCAATAAATAACTTACTATCTCTAATTTGGTATTCAAGTCGATCATCTAATTTTACCCGAGATTGAATTAATTAGAACTCTTGCCAAGGGACCAATTACTTTTGTTAAAATATGGCCACGTTACTGTGTCAATGGCTTTCGGTTCAAGTCGACAAATGCTCCGATCAGAGACAGCTTCCTGGATCTTGATTCCACGAAAAATAGTTGTTTGTGTATCAAATCTTTGAACTACAAAGACATCGATCCAGAAAATAATTTCTTTGGCATCTTGCGAGAGATTGTGGAGTTGACGTATAATTATGGCAGAGAACCTGCAAAGATCGTGTTGTTCAAGTGTGAATGGTTCGATCCGACTGAAAATCAAGGTTGGAAAATTGACAAGCATGGTCTTGTGGATATAAACTACAAGCGTAGATATCAAGGCTACGAGCCATTTGTCCTAGCAACTCAAGCTCAGCTCGTGTACTTCACAGCTTATCCGAGACGGGAAGCAACAAAGTCTGACTGGTGGGCAGTATGCAAGACTAAAGCTAGAGATACTTTTGATGTTGACGAAAAATCTTATCAGGAGGACGAGTTACCTCTTGTAACCAATATTGTTGATGTGGACTCCACGGAAGTTACGCATTACACGACACATAATGTAGAAGATGTATAATTATCCGAAGAGGAAGACGAAGCCGACGAAGGCGAAGATGAAAGTGAAGATGAAAAGGAAGATAAGGAGGAAGATGAGGTCGAGGAAGACGAACAAGATGATTATTATGAAGATGATTGAGAGAGACGTACTTTCATTTTCTTATTATGTAGAGTTGGTTATTATCTAGTCTTGGTTATTATCTGAATGTACTATCTGGACTTAGATGTTTCTTGTAGAATATACTATCTGAACTTAGATGTTTCTTGTAAAATATACTATCTGGACTTAGATGTTTCTTGTAAAATGTATCTTCATAGGTTGTCTTGGTTATTATCTTGTCTTTGTTGCACTTTCATATTTTTAGTCTCTATTATTTGTTGTCTTTATTGTATCTCATCATATATTGTTATCAGGCATGACAGGTCATCGCGGATCGTTCTGTATTTCCTGACATGGGGCACGGGGTACTGATACTGGCAGAGGACAGGGTACTCCTTCGGTATCTACTGGTGGTACTGCTAGAGGACGAGGTTCTTCTTCGGTACCTCCTACTGGTACCGGCTCTGGATCCTCGTCGCCCAGTACTCCTGTGTATCGGACAGTAGCTCCGCCCGCCACGATGTTATGTTGCATATCTCCTAGGACGAGTAGTTTCAGGCCTGAGACTGCTTATACGACGATGGAGGAAGATGAGCAGATGGAGGAGGCTGCACCAATGGCCGACCAGTATCAGGCAGATGATGCATGCGCACCTCCGGAGGAGACGAGGACGGAGATCTGGGCCGACGGTACAAAGTAAGTATTTTGGTTTATCATTTTTTTTGTGTTTATCATAAATTAACTTTTCTCATGAACATAATATGTCTGTATAGATATCGTCCCCCGTCGGTACAGAGACGCCTAGGCCAGCTCCTGAGGCAAAATTATGGTGGTCCTTGGATAAACTACTCGGATGCTCCGGACGATAGGAAGGCCTACTGGTTTGCGCGCTTTAAGGTTCAAATAGATTTACTTTTAACATGAATCATTTGATTTATGCATATTATATATTACTGAAAAATATTTGGTTTGCGTACTCTTCTAGGATATGTTTTTCTATCCACCGCACCGGGCCGGGCTGATCGAGGAGATGTTTTCTGCTGTCGCTGCTAAGCTGATCCGCGACGCTATCAATGATCAGAAGGCTTGTGATCGTACAGGAAAGCCGATCCAAGGTTGGATCACCCCTGATCAGTGGGATGCGATGAAGTCTCGATTCAACGAGCCAAGGTACAAGGAAAAGTCCGAGAAGGCCAAGGCGGCTAGGCAGCATACCTCGAAGTGGTACGGTAGGTCGATTCCGATGACGGAACATTTCCGTCGTTTTGTATGTATTTTTCTTTCAAAAATATTATTTTAATGTAAATTCGATAAAATATTACTAAGATAATATATTTAATTGCAGGTAAGAAAGGTCGGTAACGTCGACATGGTGACCGTCTTCCTAGCTACCCATCGGAAGGGCGAAGGCCTTATTGACGAGAGGGCCGAGCTTGCCTATGTAAGTATTACAATACTATTTGTTAATTATAATACTTCGTGTTAATTTTAATATAACTTAGTAAATATGCATGCAAATAAATATTCATGTAGTTAGTAATAATAAGTACATTAATTAGAGATTAGAAATCATAGAGTACTATCCATACTTTCTAGGCCGAGTATCAGAGGCTTCGGGGCCGGGCGACTTCTAGTGCACCTACTGTGGAAGAGGTCGGTACTTCCTCGCAGCCCACTAAAGCTCCGTCAGCGGACGAGCTGTGGATGACCGCCGCTGGTGGCCTCCATAGGGGTATGTACTACGGTACGGGATCCTATGGCGCCCTAGTTGCGAGCCAGTCCTCTAGGGCATCCTCCGCTAGTGTGCATGGTCCACAGCCGTCCCAGGAGTCTACCCGAGTCCACCAGATGATGGAGTCTCTCCGGGACGAGCTGCTACGACGGATTCAGGACCAGTCTCAGCACCAGTCGGATAAGCCTGTACTTATAGCACGATTGGATGTGCTCGACCGCAGCATTATGGAGCTCCGGAATGTGACTGAGAGGACAGAGAGAAGCGTCACCGATCTTAGAGCATCGACGGAGCGCAGCGTATTGGATCTGCAGGCATCACAGATGACCATGGGCGAGAGGCTGAGATTAGTGCAGGATTCGGTGGCTGATAGCAGTGATAGAATGTTATCTACCATGGATTCATACCACTAGCGACTTGCAGCGTTGGAGCGTTATCGTCCTCCGGGTGCGCCTTCATCTTCGTCGACTCCGCCAGCGCCACTGCCTTCTTCATCGACACCGACTCCACCGACGTCACGACCTCCTTTATCGGTGTCGATTTCACAGGAGGACTATGAGCTTTTCTTAGCTCTTTGTCACGGCGCTCCCCCTCCTGCTCCAGATCCCCAGTAGTCCTAGTTATAACTGTTTGTATTGAGTGTTTGAGTATTTGTATTTGTTTGTGACACTTATTTGTTTGTGACACTTGTTTGTTGGTTGCATAGATACATTGGTTATTGCTTATGTAGACCCATGACAATTTGGATATTATTTTATATACGTTGTGTGGACTTTGGTTATTTTATGTTGTTATTCGTTTCATTTGGATGTTAATTTACCGGTGTTGAGTGTTCCACCGAAGGGGTCGGCGAACCCAGGGATAAAATGTGCTTGTGTATTGTGTTTCATATTAAACTGCAGGAAGAAAATGATTCTGTGGACAAAACTGCATACTGTAATTTATTTTTTTTATTTTTTTTCAAATTTAGCGACGTCTAGCGACGTTTACCGACTCTTTCCGACGGCACGTTGCGTCTGTAGACGTCGCTAAACTGGCATATATTTCCAGTTTACCGACGTATAGCGACGTCAGTTTCGTCGGTATGAGTCGGTAACCGTCGGTATACGTCGCTAAATTTCCCAGGATTTTACCTCATTTTTCCAGGATATACCGACGTATAGCGACATCAAAAACGTCGGTAATATATACCGACGCATAGCGACATCACAAACGTCGGTAATTTTCTCAGGGAATACCGACATATAGCGACATCATAAACGTTGCTATTTTATCGACGAAACGATGGTAAACGTCGGTATATTACCGACGTATATTTGAGTCGGTAAACGTCGGTGTTGGCGACGATCAGCGACGTCTTTCCAAACAGCGACTAAGGTTTCCGCGACAAGAGAAAGACGTCGTTAAATACGTCGCTAAAATGGTTTAGCGACATCTTTAGGCATTTTAGCAACGTCTTTAGGCGTCGCTAAAATGACTTATTCTGGTAGTGATGTCAAGGGTCATAAAGGAAAAGGGCTTACACTAAAGTCATGGTCGGATACACGTTGGGAAAGTCGTGTTACTAGTGTAAAAGCAGTAAGATTTCAATCTCCTCAAATAAAAGAAGCTTTGCTTCATCTAGTAGAACATAGTGTTGATGCGACTACATCGAGTGAGGCTGGATCTTTAGTAAATTATGAACTTCATAAGTTTGATTTTCTCGTTGGCATGGTGATTTGGTTCGAAATTTTGCAGAAAGTGAATAAAGTTAGCAAGATTCTCCAAGAAAAAGATATGAATATTGAGGAGTGTATAAATCTCTTGCGAGGCCTCATTCTTTTTTTTTTTTGAAGAGTACAGAAATACTGGATTTAAAATTGCGAAGATTGAAGCTGAAAAGATTGCTTTGGAAATGGAGGTTGAACCCATTTTTCGTGAAACTCGTGTTCGACACAAAAAAAAAATTTGATGAGAATTCTAGAGATGAACCAATACAAGCGGCTGAAGAATCTTTTTGGGTTAATTATTTTATAATAATAATTGATAATGCTCTTTTTTCACTCAAGACAAGATTTGAACAGTTTCAAAAGTATGAAAACACTTTTGGATTCTTATTTAACGTGAGCAAGTTGAAAGCTGCAGAAGATGAGAGTTTAAAGCATTCATGTGTTGCACTTGAGGATTTTTTGAAACATGGAGATGATTCTGATATTGATGCGCTTGAATTATTTTCAAAATTGCAATTGTTGAGAAAAGCATTATCGGAGAGTTAACCAAACCAATTGAAGTGTTGAAGTATATCAAAAATTTGCGCTTTGTTTTTCCTAATGCTTGGGTAGCTTATAGAATAATATTGACTATACTAGTTACAGTAGCTACTGCCGAAAGAAGTTTTTCGAAGCTGAAGTTGATAAAAAATTATCTTCGATCAACTATGTCACAAGATCGATTGAACGGTTTGGCCATGTTGTCTATTGAGAAAAAAATGGCAGCTAAACTTGATCACAACGATCTAATTGACAATTTTGCACATAAAAAAGCAAGGAGAGTATGAGGACTTGTCTACGCCCTCATTCAACATTTATTGGATTTGCTTTATAAAAAATTATATAGAAGGATGACGAGAGGGCCTCATTTATGAGATCTGTCTAGGGCCTCCAAAATGCTAGAGCCGGCCCTGTGTTTATGGCATCTTTAGAATCTTGAGGATGGCATCAGCAATTGTTGTATTAGTAGTTGTTTTCTTCTACTTGTAAAATAACTTATATGCCTTTCATAATCTTGCTCTTCTATTTTTTTTTTTATGTTTTATAATATGTCTCTTTTGGAAATAAGATATAAATTTCTTCAGAAGCCAGTGCAGCTATTGCACGGATACAAATACAATATGATATAAAATTGACACGTGACGCAGATATGGTACCACCATTTTGGCATGTCCTATTGTATTTCGGAGTGTGTCTAGTGTCTATACGTGTCCGACATAGACATGGTAATCATTTTGAATGGCGAAAAAGAAGAAACTAATATTTGAACCTTCTACATATCAAACTTGCTTTTCTAGGATGACTAGTTGCTATTAGCACACTTAGATCCTTGAATCCCTTTTCCACACTACTGAACTCCCAACACATCTAGATTATTCCATATTAATATTAAGCTGCTATACCATAATCTGAGACTTACCTGGAACTGAGCCACGTGTACATCCATAAACCCTATAACGTTAAGGTCATGACAATTCAAAATATTAGAAGCCATTTCCTATATGTAATTCAAGAAAGCAACAATAGAACTTCATTAAAATTACTATGCAGTCAAACCTAATATACATTTATTTTTCTATAAAGTATTTATTGAACATAGTAGGATTAGCAGAAAGAAGAAATAAAAAGTAAAAGAACAAGCATCGTGATTATCCCATAAACAGAAATTTTTGTACAGTGGAAAGAAGTATAGAAAATTTAAAGAGAAGAGAAGGAAGTTTGGAGAATTTACAAAAAAGGGGACAAGACGCCATTGGAATAGTTGGCATATGGGACTAGAAGCCAAAGGAGATGGTGCTCGGAGGGATTGGTGGGTTGCCAATTCCTTTGGCACCTAGGAGCTGGACGCCAACTCCTTTGGCGCTCCTCTAATTTTTTTTAAAAAAAAAAGACTAGTCTCTAGCTGATGCCATCCTCAAAGGGCATAATCGGAAGAAAGAAAAAAAAAAATCCATGGTCCAAACTTTCTATTTGGACAAGTCAAGGCCTAAACACTAATCTGATATAAAATTCAGGGTCCAAACGCCAATTAGCCCATATATATATATATATATATATATTTTTTTTCTTTTTTTTCTTTTTTTTCCATATATATATATATATATATATATATATGGCGCTCCTAGCGTACCCCTCCCCTCTCCCGCACAAGCCGGCTGGATGGCAGTGGCCACGGGCTTATGCGAGGATGACCGGACATCCAAAATATATATATGGTGTTCTTGTATCCTCGTGTAACAAAGACTCCTAGTGACCCATAAATATCAAGTTTTGAAGTTTGCGAGAGCATCCCTGATTGCTAGGACCGCTTTGCATGAATAAATCTTTCATTTCCAGCAAGCTTGTAATCATCCATAAATTACCCAAGCAAACATTCTATCCATTTGGGAGGATAGGTTACAGGTACAATTCCAACAACTACACTAGGAGCTAGAAAGTACAGACACTCCAAAAATGATAGCAATGTCGTGTAAAGCATGTAAGACAAATACTGAACGATCCAAAATACACTCGAACATATCAAAACAAGTGTTCATGCAACATAGAGCTCTAGATATGTGAAAGTAAACAATTAAACCCTAGAATTAGTCCTTCCTGAGAAGAAATACTCAAATTGGGAAAAAAAAAAAGTTAAGGTTTATTTGAATTGGAATTTGGGAATTGGGGGAAAACAACAATTACAGCAGAAGACTAAAGCGAAACATTAAGGCTAAGATTTACATCTAATTCTCCACCCCTCCTCTTCCCCCTCCCTTATTTATAAGAGTGATGTAATTGTATCAATTACTAATACAAAGCTAGTATCATAAAGTGTGCACTGTGCTGACTGGATGATGCTGATTAGCTTGATAACTTGCCGCCCAAGGCACTATTGATGACTAGACTGAACCTTACGCTGACTGGATAGACAACAGGATTGGCCTATCACCAAGAATATTGATACTAGGATGATACTCTACTGTTTTTCTTTGAGCAGATGTTGATTCTCCCTGTATGCAGAGGGACTTGTAAGCTTCTTACATCTTGTATAATGTTGCATTGTCACTCACATATGCATATATGAGCCTCCTTTAGCTAGCTAACTAAGATGATCCTAATTCACTGACAGTGTACTTGTGTTACTCACAAGAAGTGTACTATCCTTCACTGACCTACTGAACCTTAAATTGACATAGAAAAAAAAACAAAAAACAAACAAGATTACCATCTTGGAGAATAAGACCGGTAACACATGTATGCAGGGCAGATAATGGTTCACTCCCAAATAAATAACTAAATAGCTGTATGACCATCAAAAACTAGCAGTGTCACCAAACAAGACTGGCAGAAGAATGTACAACAATCAACAATGATGCAAGCAAACCGGGATAGGTCGTGATTAAAAATTCACCACCAACTTCCATAATCACGGGAAGATATGTCGTAATCAAAAATTGTGCATCCAAGATCATAAGAAACAAATACCCCAACCCTAAAAAAATTGTGCATCCAACATAGTTATATAGTTCCATTGCATCGGTCACCAACACAAGCAGAAGACAATTGCCATCATCAGGGACGACGACAATATCTATTCCTTAAACAAGACCATTTATCCATAAGCCCAAACCAATGATGCTATAAATAAAAGGTTATAGTTACCATGAAACACAAATGGAAAAAATAGGAACAATTATTCTCAAATAAATAGAATCAGAAATGATAACCGGCGTAAACAAGTATCTCAAATATATAGCAGTATAATCATATTTGCTGCCTGCAGTCTTCATCATAACAGAAATGACATAAAGAAAGAATTGAGATTCAATTATCCATTGAAGGCACCAGCAAAGTACTATTATGCACAAGAGGATTGAGATTCATTTACATCGCAGAATTCATTGACGACACCAGCAAAATACTTTTATGCACGAGAGAGGAGATTGAGCATAGGCCATCATTGCAAGCAAATACTATCTAAATAGCTTCTGGGTTCTTACAGTTACAAAGCCTCTGGCAGCTATAATGTCCAATTTACAGGATTACTAGAACCACGCACAAGATTCTAACAACCAACCCAAAGAAAAGAAAAAATAGAAGGAAAAAACTGCCAGAGGCATCTACCAATATTAAGACCCATAGTCACCAAGTTCCTATTCTAAGACCACGCAATAAAGACCTATATTCTATAGAGTTCAAACCGGGCAAAAGGAGTTCCTATGAAGGGAAATGTTTACAAAATAAAAGAAAATCAACTCTACTCAATAACTGAAGAACAAAAAAGAGGGGGGAGAGACCAAAATCACCAATCTTACCACTGGGATGGTAACAGGGTGTTTTATTCACCTCAAACGTCAGTCCACAAGTTCATCTTCAGGAGTTTTATGCTGTACTTCAAGGGATCATTCTGACTTTTTGAGATAAAAAAATATGATCCAAACCTACACCATTTGGCCAATGGGATGACTGGTTGATTGTTGAACCTAACAGCCATTAGAGACACCAGTTGCAACTGTCATCTTCTCAAATGCTGGTTTAGCACCTTTCGGGGTATCAACTGAAGCCACACCATTTTCCTCGGATTGCTTTTCTTCAACTCCAACAGATGTAACTTCCTTCTTCAAAACTGTAACTACATCGAATGGTTTTTGCACCATAGATGTCCCACTTGTGCTGTCCTTATCATCCAAGGTATCTGTTGGCTTCGCATCTGCTATCTGCAAGCAAAAAAGAGAACGAGGCATTTAATACTGATAATGTTGAAAGGGAGGGGTGGGGGAACTGTACCCATATCATGATTTCCTGATACGTAAAGTGGAGTATCACAAAATATGTTTCACTGCTACTCAGAACATTAGATCTAAGCGTGCATTTGGGCCCAAAACCAGAACACAACTTGCATGGTCACGGCTAACAAAGTATCTTTATATATAGTGTTTTAAAAAGCTCTATGCGCTCCCAGGCGAGCAGCCTCGCCTGGGAGTGCCTAGCTTTCTCCAGAGGATGGACAACTTCTCAAATTCCCACCTAGGCGCCTGCCTACTCCCTCGACGTCCGACTATGCATGTTTTTGGGTTTTATAGATTTTTTTTTCAATTTTTAGTAGACTTTTTGGAGAGAAAAATTAACCACCTAAGTGGGCTACACGCTAGGCGGCGGGTGCCACCCGGTTAACACCCAGCGTTTTCACAACCTTGAACACATTGTCACTTTTGTAGTTTATCCAAATCTGCCATATATCCCTAAAAACTCATCAAAATTGAGTTTTTAGACAATAAACTAAATAAAGAGCCAAAAATAATACCAAATTACCCATAAAAATTAACAAAGTAAACAAGATCACAAAATAGTGAAACACAATAATAGTCTATGAAACACAATATTAAGTTTAAGACATCACACTTAAGGATTATAATAGAAGACATTGTTCAAATGGAAATAAAACAAACATAAGATAATCAACAAGTCAATATTCCAGATTCCTCAATGACTTAATGAATCATTATTCCTACTCAATCATCAATCTTTCATCTTCATCATCTAAATCTCTAAATCTAAGAGATCATCATTACGAACACTATCAATCAATGTCTTCATCGAAAATGAAATCTTCGTCTTCATTGATTGATTGATTTTGTTAATCATTTCCTCTTATATCTTATCATCTTCCATCACTTCTACCTTATCCAAAAGTCCCAGTGGAAGTGGTGCCCATTGATTGATAGATTTTGTTCATAATTTTTCTCTCGTCTCATCATCCTCTGTCTCTTCTTTCTTAACCAAAAGGAAGTTGAAGTGGTGCTTATTGATTGATAGATTTTGTTCATACCCTCTTGTGTCTCATAATCCTTCGTCTTCTTCCTCATCCAAAAAAATCTCAAGTCTCGGTGGACGTAGTGCTGGTCAAGAATGAGAGTGATTTTGATTTTGGAGTAAAATAAAAAACGTCCAAAAAATCAAGAACTTGCTATTTTATTTGTCGTTGCCACAATTTTCTCCTTTTTTTCTTAAATTATATCTATTTAGTTACTTTTAATGGACATTTAAAACTTAAGCCTACAACTTCAAAAACCAAAAAAAACCAAACAAGTTTTTAAAAAACTATATTGGGGCCTTTAAAACTCAAAGTATGCAATTTTAAAAACAAAAAACCAAATGAAGTCCATAGAACCTTTCAAGAAAACCCAAACAAAGCCCAAAAAGGTGGTGAAACATCATATCTCGCCTTTTGCATCACTTCACCTTTTAGGCACCTAGGATCATAAAGCACACCAACACACCTAGGTGTGCGCCTATGCTCGCCTAATTACCCATTCGCCTAATATCACCTTTGACATCTTTTTGCCAAGAGAGGATACGTCTGCCTTTGGATTAGGTGGTGAACCATTATCTCTCGCCTTTTGGCATCACCTCACCTTTAAGGCGCCTAGGAGTGCCTTTAACAACAACAGCAATATATACACACAGAGAGAGAGTAGAAGAACCTCAGCTCACTCTCATCCTATGTTGTCACAGGCGACACCTAGACGGCCTAGGCGTGCAGTTTGGGGGAAGGTCGCCTCGACCTGGAGAAATAAACAGTGTCATACGATGGGCGCCTAGGGTCGACCAGAGGAGATGATGTGGGCGCCTAGAAGGAAGTCAGGTATGAGCTGCCATGAGCTTTTTATCAATAAACATTATTATTTATTTTTTTTGGGGGGGGGGGGGGGGGGGGGGGGGGGGGGGGGGGGGGGGGGGGGGGGGGGGGGGGGGGGGGGGGGGCCTGGGGGGGCCTTTAGGGTTATTGCTGCTACTGCTGCTCGACTCAAAAGCACTCTCTCGTGGTTCTGCATTGCCTAACTGCCTCATGTTAAGAATGTAAACTATGAACTATCATAGAACTGTCAATTGTGAAGCCCTGCAGTTTTTTCTACAAAAATGCAGTTTTATTTCTGGGCGGGCGCCTAGGCGAGGCAGGTGGCCTGTCGCCTCGCCTCGCCTCGCCTAGTACAACATAGCTCTCATCTTCTTCAATCATTACTTCACTTCCATCAACACTCGACAAAAGACTAGACATCCTCGACCATGATTGTGGGATCCATCCATCCTTAGACATTGAAGGCTGGAATTAACCTCCACTAATCCTTTAAACTTAAATTATCTTTATACGGATCTGGACGAGCGGCTGGACCCAAAATTTAATGGGTATGGTTTGGGTAGCCACGTAAAATTCCCTGACCCCCTGAGCCGGCAGATCCATAAATTAAAATACTAACCCGAGCAAGGGCAGGGTACACACTGTGTATAGAACCAGGAACGCAGTTTAGTGCAAATCTAAATCTAGCACTACCCAAACCCGATCAGATAGCAGACATAATTTGATCTACATAACTGATATAATGTTATCTCCTTCCAGTTGCATTACCAATAAGAAATTGGTTGTGTTAGCAGAAGGATTGAAGTTAACTTGATTCAAGATAAAGATACTGAAAATACAATAGAAAGAAAGAAAAAGAAAAGAGCATGCCTGTTTCTGCAGCTGTTGTTGCCTCGCCCTTTTTTCTTGCATTACCTTCTGGCGGCTCTCATAGAAAGCAAAATCATCCAAAATGGATGTCTTGCTAGCATGCTCCTTAAAAATCTTAAGCATTTGAAGACCTTGCTCCAGCTTCACCTGTAGTGTAGCAACAAGTGAGAACAGAAACAAGATCAAATTTTCTAGATAATAGGAAAGCATTATAGATATTAGTTACCTCCTGAGTGTCCCTACTGTTTGTCACTGGCTTGTTGTCATTGTTCTCCAGTGTGATGTGTTTGAGAATGTTGTTTGGTACATCTTTCACAATATGCCACTTGACAGAAAAACAACCATTCCACTTGTCTTGTTGCCAGTAGTCAACAGTCTTGTTAAAATCAACAGGGCCTACCATCTCAGCAACACCAACAAATTGTCCACTTGTGTTAACCTGGAAAGTACACAATTTTCAAAACCAAGAATAACGGAAATAATAATATCTTCAAAGATGAAGATACAATAGTCACAGTCACACTTACAGAGAAGAACAGAAAGACAGGACATCCCCCAGCCTTCTCTTGTGCTTCCTTGAAACCAGCATCAAGTTTCTTATTCCCATTTGGAGTGCTAGCCCAAACATTATACTTTACACTCTTGTGGATATCATCCTCACTGTACGACTTGATGATGAAAAACTTAGCATCTTCATACTTAACAGAGAAGTCTGCCTGATTGTACAGATCCTTATCAGGGATGGCAAAGTCATCAACATTTCCAATGGTGGGAAGAGTCTGTCCCTTCACTGGAATTGGGACAGCGTGTCCGAGAACTTTCTGGTTCTTCAAGCGATAATTAGCTCGGGGTCCTCTGTTCAGTTCACCCAAACCATCCGAGTTATCATTGCCATAACCATAGAAACCATTACCTCGGCCTCTTGGCTTGTACTTGCTATCAATAACAGGCCCCCATCGCCCATTTGTTCTAGAATCGTAGAAGTTTGATCCGAAACCAAGACCAGTGTTGAATGAACTATACATTCGATTGTTGGGATACATCCTATTAATCATGCCAGGAGCCACAGGTCCCACCCCAGATGTCGGCCTTGTGTTCTGCAACCCCTGAAATCATTGTTTAACAATCAAAGAACAGCTAGGCAGTATCACTGAGAAAAGATTATGAAAAAATTTACAAACCGATCCAGAAGAAACCAAATAGATCAAATTAAATAGAGAGAACAAAGTTGAAATATGATGCCAAAATCATCTTTCTTCCAACTGAAAATTGTCAGTTATATTTGATCATTGAAAGGAACTTTGATCTGTTTATCTGTGCATTAAAATCCATTAATAATTTCCTCCAGTCTTCCAAAATTCCCCACTTCTTAGGCTAGTACCGTAGTTCCTATTGTGAAACCCGTTCATAGCAATCAATTATACATAGAAGGATTGCAAGGAAGCTGATTCATAAATAAAACCACAAAGCAGTGTTGAATACAGATATTTTCAAAATGTATATGTATATTTATCGCGTGTCGTCCGATATATATGTCCACCCTTAAATTCTGCAATTAAAATTACAAAAGGAAAAAAAAGGATGCTTTAAAAGGCAATCAAAAGATCATTCACAATCTTTCTATCGATCTTGAGGCGCTTAACACTACTATTTAGTGATGTATGTGGATGCTAGGATTTCGATGAACATCTTTTGAAATGTTTAAGCTTTTTTGGTAAAGTATTGCAAATGACAATGGCTAGTAGTTGCAATATATATATATATATATATATATATATATATATATATATATATATAGGCTCCTCAACATTTATCACCTTAATTATATGACAAATTGAGATCTGCATTTTTACAGAATAACAAAAAAGCCTTTTATCCCTAATCTCTAGGAACGGTGATGTGTTGTTAAAATGAAGTCTAGCATGACACCTCTGGACAGTATGAACCCATACTTAACTTTATCAAGGAGACGTGTAATAATATAGCATACCATAAGATGAGGGACAGGTTGAACATTCTGGTTTCCCCCAGATGTCGAGTTTCCAACGTGTTGGGTTGAGGAGACTGCATTATTTGGAGTCAGTCTGTGCTGCAAATCAGGATACACAGGACCATCAAACCATGGCACAGGTGACCGTATTCCATCAAAGCTGAATCCCTGGTAACCAGAAGAAGGAATTCCATTTGGTGCAGAACCCCTACCGTATGACCCATTTGAAGCCAGCAAAAAATTTGGTTGGTTTGATTTTTGTGGTGCTGGCACATTGTTCCCATTCACAGTCCCATTAGCAACTCCGTTCGAGTTCAGCTTTGAGGCATCCAGAGGAATTGGTGGCTGCTCAGTAGCAGCAGAGGTGGAAATTTCATTTTTTGATGTAGGAACCTTGCTTGATGTGTATAGTGCATTTGGTGATGCCGGTGGCTGGTAGTACGATGTTTGATACTGATAATGCTGAGGGGCATAAAGCTGACCATCGTGCCCCATGGTTGGAACAGGGGAACCAGGAGACGGGTATGCACCATAAGGTGGATACCCATAACCTGAATGATACACATCTCCATAAACTCCCTGCAAAAAAAAAATTCCAAGTAAATCATTAGGAATGCAAGTCCATTTTGACACAAGAGGTAAGGTCTTCTTTTTTTGATATTCTATGTTATGTCTATACTATCATGTTGATCTCTTGGAAGAAGGTTTAGACACGAATCTCTAGGACTCCATACACCTCAGTACCCAAAATTTCAACAAAGTGATTGTTTTAACCCAAAACACAGAGCAAGCAGATAACTGTTACTATAGCAATAAGTGCAAAACAAGAGGCTAACATTGCAAACTACAGGGCGTTGGTTCTAGTAGTCACCACTCACCAATTTAATAACTCAAATCACATGTGGAAGTTCTAATTAAGCAGGAATTGGTATCATTGAACGATGTCAAGATCTGGAAGAAAAAACTCACCGTAGGCATTTCCACTCCATCAGGATTCATATATCCAGAGTAGTCCTCTCCCCACTCGTTTGCTGAACCATCATAACCTTAAAAACACAAGAAAATTAAATTTTAAAAAAATCAATTTTTGGATATCATAATATCAAAGGTTAAAAATCAGAAGTGCAAAATAAGTAATAACATGTTCGAGAAAGAAACTGCATCAGAACTTCAAAAAATCAATTTTTGGATACCATAATATCAAAGGTCAAAAATCAGAAGTGCAAAATAAGTAATAACATGTACGAGAAAGAAACTGCATCAGAACTTCAGAAGCATCAATACTACTTTAAGTTCCATTTCTGCCCTCAAATGTATATGAATTGTCTTAAGCATGAATAAAACCTACTAAAAGTACCAGACAACCAAGTTAGCTGAAAGCCAACAATTTCATGCAAACATCAACAAATAATAGCTTGGGTTACACACAAAGAAATACTGGACTATCATGGATGCAGATACAGTGACAAACAGAGGTTTCAATATCAGCCGAAACAGGTACCAAAACAATTCTGAAACCAACAAAAACGACTGAATCTAAATCACTAAAACTTCAGGGATCAATACTCTTGTGGGGAATGCCCAAAACTGATTCCAAACAAGTTTTTCAACCTGAGCAACAAACACAAAACCAAGTTCCCATGCTTCCGTATACTCCAATATAGATATCTAAAGGGGTACCCCAACTGTTAAATCAATAACTATCATAAACATCAATAGTAATTCAACTGTTGACCATAGAGGATAACTTGGCAATCTTAAACTACATCAAGACAAAGTTTTTGCATGATTCTAATGGCACTTTTATAATGGTAAACTTAATAAGAACACAATTGAGACAAATAAAATTAATAACCAACATAATTTCAGTGTTCAACATTCATCTAGTCCAATTTCTTAACCAACACATAATATTCCTCTCACCTCCATAGTAATAAGGTCCAAAATAGCACATGTTCGGATCGACGTTCTGAAGTAAAGGGGTTCCTGACCGATCATTAGATTGGATTGGGGCACTTTTTACTTCTCCACCATTCGCAGAGCCATACTGAATGCCACCAGACTAATCAATTAGATAACAATCATAACACAATATCACAAACAAATTGTATTACATCTTATCAATAACAACTTCCAACAAGTATATTCAAGTAAGATTTTACTTTAGCAAATTAAGTAATGATACCTTCTTTGTGACCTCGGCAGCATCATGGGGCGTGCTCTTGGGTTCCAAAGTCATCTTCTGTAGTAAATCAGTAGCTTCTACAACAAAAATTAAGGAAATAACAGTCTCAAAAGGTTAATAAAATTTAATTTAATTTATTTACAAATTCACTCTCTCTAGTAGACAAAATCAACAGATCAAAAATATAACTAATAGACAGATGTTTTATCATAAACCATAAACCCAAAAAATCTATTCTTAGCTTAGGAAAAATTCATCTAAAAATATAATTTTTCATAAGATCAATAATCAAGTCAACAGTAAAATAACAGCTATCAAAAACAAATTGACACTTTTAGACGCTAAATTGACAGATTGAAACAGAATCTAATAGTAGTTAGAGATCTCGTATGAAGCCTAGCTGAACCCTAAACCCCTAAAAACAACAATAAGCTCGATTTCGGCAGTAAAGTAACGCTACAAAAAAAGCATTAAAAATAGCGCCAAATTGCAATTTTTTTAGGTTCAACAATCAAACCAACAACTTTCAACATAAACAACAGATCAAGACTAACCTAGTTGTAAATTGACCACAAACTAGTCAATCCAACAACATAGTTGTTACCAAAATTTACAGGGAAAAGCCAAAAAATAATACTTTTCTAGGGTTAATAAACAAACCAACGGTGAATCAACCGTTATGTAACACAAATCAATACTTTTAGGCGACAAAATCAAAACATCAAAACTAAACACCCACCAGATCAACAGCAAACCTAATAATAAGCAGAGATCTGATCATAAACCCTAGCTGAACCCTCAAAACCCTACAAAAAACACAGAACCATTTTTTTCTATATTTAACGACCAAAACAACACCTTTCTAGTTGACAAAAACAGCAGAACAAGACTAAACCTAGATCTGACCATAAACCCTAATTAAACCCTCAAAACCGTAGCATTCGAACAATTCGACACGAGATCAAATCAAACAAACAGATCGACGAACCAAATCACGAGCTACCAAACCCTAAAGAAAGGGAATAAGAAAGGATACGTTCAGCTGCGGGAGCGACGGACGCCATTACGGTGATAGCTCTGGATGGAGAAACCCTAACCCTGGAAAAACCCTAGGAGAGAAACTAGCGATGAGCAGCCGGCTGTTGGGAGAGGAGGGAGGGGGGGTACAGGAAACTAAAGGGAGGTTTCGCGTTCATTGGGGGAAGCGGTGGTTTAAATAGGTCCACGGAGCCATCGCCCCCCAATTCATGATATTTCCTTCCCTCTTTTTTCTCTTTTCGTCGTTTGTTTCCTTCCCCGCCCCCCACACATTTATTTACCTACTTTTTTTTTCTTTTTCTTTTTTTCTTTTAACCTACTTTGTAAGCTGCTTTCTTTGGGGCAAAGAAAACCCTAACTCGCCCAATTGGGTCTTTGTGGGCCCTCAAGTGTGTGGACCTTTTTGTAATTAGGGTTTGATGGCAATTTTAGTAAATTCTTAATGTTCCATAGATTGGTGAGAAAATTCAACCAGAACATGAAATCTTGTGCTCATGAGTAAAGACAGCTAATGTGGAATGAGGCGACTCTAGATATTTCTAGTATACAATAGATTAGGGATCGACATTGGGTCGGACCTATCCGTCCAAGCCTATAAAATACGAGCTCAGATAGGACATGGATCAGTCTTTTTTAGTCCTAGAAAAATTTCGGGACGAATCGAGTCGGGCTTAATTATTATCTATAAAGTTCAAGCCCGTCCACAAGGGTTGAACTTTTCGGACCAAGTCGGATCGGATCGAACTAGCCCTATAGAAAAGTACAAATGGGCCTAAACAGGGCACAAGCTTACTAACATTGGTAATTAGAACTTACTAGCATTGATAATTAGAACTTCTTTACTTGTAAGTTGTAACATCTTTCAAATTAATTTGAAATCCGTCACTACTAAAATATGCTATATTAGCGACGTTGTTTAGCGACGGAATAAAATACCGTCGCTAAATATATAATATAGCGACTCCTTTCTATTGACATCGCAAAACGTCGCTGAATAGCGACGTTCAGCGACACTAGATACATTACATCGCGGAATAGTAACGTTCAGCGACATATTATTAAAATATGTCGCCTATATTAAAATGGTTGCGACGGTTAGCGACGTCGACTGTTGACGTCGCTAACTTTTTTACTTAGGGCACAGTCCTGTTTCCTTTTTCCCCCTCACTCGAAAACTCAAAAATTTCGTAAATTTCCCTCGAGCTCTCGGCGACTCCCTCCCCCCCCCAGCGACTCCCTCCCCCCTCCCCCCCCCCCCCCCCCCCCCCGGCGACCCCTACCCCCCCCCCCTCCCGTCTAGCACCTCCTCTCCCAATCCATTTTCCCTCGAGCTCTCGGCGACTCCCTCCCCCCCCCCCCCCGGCGACTCCCTCCCCCCCCCCCGGCGACCCCGACCCCTACCCCCCCCCCCCCGGCGACCCCTACCCTCTCCGGTAAACCCTAACCTAACTCCTCCTCCTCCTTCTCTCCCACGCGCACACACATACACACATACACACACAAACACACACACACACACACACACACACACACAGAGACACACACAGTTAGTATCAGTTAGCTATCTCTCCCAATCCGAGCTTCACTTATTGAGGTATTTCCAAATCGCCTTTTTTTAGAACTACTACAACATTTTTTTCCTGTCACTCCCCGGTCCTGGAATACGTATTTTAATACGTAAACCGATAAATTGTATTTACCTTGTATTTATACTATATTTATTATGATGTCTTTCTTCATGCATTTCCTAAAAATATTCGACAAAATATTATTTCCTAATTTATTTTCTGCATTTGGGCCTACAGTTCTGGCTCATTTGGGTAACCTATTCTCGGTTCACCAATGGTTCATCATGAACCCTTTGGTTCATCATGAACCCATGGGTCCAAGATCTATATATATAACTCATTCTCTCTCCTCTCATTTACTTCCTCTCATTTATTTCCTCCACCAACCAAATATTTCTTCCATCAACCAAGGCAAGTACCAACTTGCTCAAGAGATGGATCCATAAATGTTGTTGATGTTTTCTTACAAAATTACTTGTCAAAATATATTCTTCTCCTTATTCTATACTAGTTTAGAACTTGAAGTTTTCCATTTTGAAGCTTTAATTTTTGTAGATCTAGGTTTTAACCATTTTCGGATCTTCTTGGTTTTGATCTAGCAAACTTTATTATTTTCAAGTTTTGATGGTTCCATGTTGTAGAGAATTTTGTTCTACCCCATATTGACCTAAGGAAGTTCCGATTTGGGCTCCGGATGAAGGTTTTGTGTAGCTTGGAAGCCATGGTTGCTTGGCTCCTCTTCTCGGACGAGTGGAGAAGAAGAGCAGTACTTGACCGCATGAATCTTCATGCGGCAAGTCTCTGGCCGCATGGCCTTTCCAGCCGCATGAGACTCGTTCGAGCTCAGCCGCATGGAAAGTCCTTTTTAGCCGCATAAGACTTGCTTGAGTACTTGACCGCATGAATCTTCATACGGCAAGTAATTGAGCCGTACAGCCTTGTTCAGACTCAGCCGCATGAGCCCCTATTACCTTGAGTCGCATGGACTTTATGCGGCTAGCTTTCAGCCGCATGAGTTCTTTTTGCACCCAGCCGCATATGCGCTACTGTTTTAGGCCGCATAAGGCCCATCCATCATCCAGCCGCATATGTATCGCCCATGCTCAGCCGCATAGGACTTCATCTGATCGCAGCCGCATACGCTGACACCCGTTCGTCCGCATGAACCCGCCTTTCCAGCCGCATGCGCCTTGGGGCTCCCTGAGCCGCATGAGCGTGTAGTCCCAGCCGCATGAACCAGTATTGACCCGGCCGCATGGACTCACTCCCCCTGAGCCGCATGGACTTTTGTGCCCTATATTGTTACCTTATTATTATTATTATTATTATTACATATATATATATATATATTGTATGCCCATTTTATATCCTTACGCCTTTTGTCCCGAGCATGATATGAGCACTAATGTGACCCGGAGAACAAAGTGTTCCTACCTGATACATGTACCTGAATGTTCCAGTTCTTGTTCATGCTCGACAAATGACTCGTAACTCCATGTGGCGTATTTGCAATGATGCATTACACTAAGGAGGGTAGAACATGTTGACATACTGATTGACATGGATCCTCTTTGAGGTACTCGTACTAAAGTACGACTTTAGGAGGATAATCATGCAGGCCACAGCATGAAAATCCAAGATTTCACCTAGGGTTAAATTAGGCAACTAAATATACTAGATGCATGGGGAGGGCAAAATCCCGAGATCGTGTTACACCAGCCGCCTTGAGATACTGTCTTGACGCGCCGGCTGGTCTCCACGGATACTGTGTCATCTGCAACGAGTGGATGACTGTATCCGATTAATTCCTGCTACATATTATATGTTTTAGCAAGGTGGCCTTGCGAGGGACCTGTGCTCAATCATACCTGTCTACGTGAACCCCTGGGTGGGCTAGCCTTGCTGGAAAGATACGATCTGAGGATTTCTACATAACATGATGCGAGGATAACCTCGTCCCACTAGAAACTCGTAGACTTGATTGGCCGTGAAAATGACTTGCTTGTATCCTATTACCTTCCGTGAGTAACTGAGGGAAGCGGACTGTCATGGTACGTGATCCAACCCATGTTCTTGTTTGATTGTTGGGTTGGTTATCGTGCTATGATAGGCTGTGGACCGAAGTTATGAACGGAAGACTTATTCTGATTATGGAGTGCTACTTCTGTGAATGACTGAGGAACATGGTCTATCATGGTACATGATCCAACCCATGTTCTTGTTTGATTGTTGGGTTGGTTATTGTGCTGCGATAGGCTATCGACCGAAGTCACGATCAGGAGATTTTATTGTTTATACCTTTTAACTTATGTGAAAGTTATAGAGTACGACACGTCCCGACTCCATGCGGCACCTTTTGTCCTTGTTTGGTTGTAAGGGTGTCATATGGGTTCGAGGATGTTGCGCTACCCTATAATAGTAACATAAGTATTACTATTATCAATCATTCTATTAACTGGGTTTTTAGTCTTATCTCTTGTGCCCCTTTGGCGGTACTTGCTATTCGGGGCTGACTCCGCTGGTTTTGTTTGGCCAGATCTCGTAGCAGAGCCAGAGGACACTATCTTCCTCCCTGACATCCATGGTGCATACTAGGAGCATAGCAGTTCGGGGACTCGAGTGGGTTTCTTCTCTACCACTCCTGCTTATACTTTTGCGGCGTTTAGCCACCGGCACCTGTTAGCCGGATTACTTGATATTTTGTGTCAGTACATGATTGTAATTAAACAGACTGCAGCTGTGTATAATTTTGTACTCCTGACTCTCTGAGATAGCTAAATTATAAAGCTAGTCTATCATGATCATTTTGATGAAGCATCAGGGACGCCTTACTGCTTTATCTTTAATGTTCATCTATTTGCTGATGTGATTTGATTGATTGAGACATAGAACTCTGTGGGACCATAGGAGACTTGATTGTAGCATGTACCCCTAGTCTCTCGACAGCCATGATCGCCGTATGACATTACGTACCTCATATGGAGTAGCTGGCCTAGTCCGTCTCCGTATTTCGGTACTGGGGCGTGACAAGGTTTTAGTGGTGGCCCATGCAGGTCTGATTTTCAGACTTGTGGGGTATTGCGAATTATTAGGAGTCTCAATCAAAACTTGTTCTCCTTGAAATTCTGTTTTGAATTCTCTGTCCTTGCCTTGATCTCTAACCTGACTTGCATCCTCGAAATCTTCCTCGTCCGGACTTGATAATCTTATATTCTTCTCTATAGGGGTGCTTCATTCTCAGTAGCGGGTGAGGCCCATGAGGAAGAGCAGCAAGAGCATGGCTCGACTGGGCAGCAACAGGGGAGAGAACCTTCTCTAGTGCAGGCACGAGCAGAAATGGAACCAGAGGCAGTGCAGCCGCAGGTTATTGAAACTCCTGCAGCACCAGCAGCGATGGCAGTACCAGACGCCGTAACACTCCTGGAGATCATCCGGGGGTTTCTTGTCACTAACCAACAGCAACAGACTCGGCAGCAGGAGCAGAACGTGTTGCTGAACCAAGGGATTCAGTTAGCTCTTGAGAGGAGTGCCGGGGTTGACTCGGGAGCATCAGGAAGGTTCCGTCGCTTGAACTCGAGGTATTTTGATGGCACGAAGGATGCCATCACTGCGGATGCATGGATTCAAGACATCAAAGCCATTCTTGTGGCAGCCAAGGTTACAGATGATGAGAAGGTTGATCAGGTCAAACTGGTACTTCAGGATCTTGTCCGCGACTGGTGGGCATCAGAAGAAGTTGGTACAAGATGCCCTGTTCGTTGGACCACCTTCAGTGACAGATTCAAGGCCAAGTATTTTGGCGTAGTAGCTCGATATGAGCTCCAGCAGAAGTTCATCAGTCTCAAGCAAGCAGGCAAGACCGTAGATGGGTATGCAGCAGATTTTTGCAGATTGTGCTATTTTGCACCAGCAATGGTGGCAACGGAGCCAGAGAAAGCTATGAGGTTCCAGCAGGGACTTCATTTGGAATTATTGTAGCTTGTGGAAGGACACGACTACCAGACGTTTGACGCTGTCTTGACGACAGCCCGGAGGCACGAGCTTACCCAGCAGAGGTTGGTATCGAGGGCAGGAGGTCAGAAGAGATCTCATTCCCAGGTTGGAGGAGGAGCAATGTAGCGAACATCGGCACCAGCACCCGGTGTACGTATTTATGATGCAGGAGCGCCGCGGAGGACGGCCGTGTCAACTAATACAGCGCCAGTTCGGCATCAGCAGCCGAGGAACCAGCAACAGCGTCAGGGAGCACCCCAGGGCTGTACATTCTGTGGGAAGGCAGGGCACACGAGGGAGGTGTGCCGGTCAGCGAATGGCTTATGCTTGAGGTGTGGTAGTTCAGACCACCGTATTTCTACTTGTCCTATGATACAGAGGCCAGGAGGGCCAGCTCAGCAGTTTCCAGCATTGCCAGCTCCAGTGGCAATCCCGAGTGGAGGGCCAGTATTAGCAGTAAGGCCCCTAGCCCAGCGTCTACCAACGCAGGCTTAGATGTTTCGCCAGGCACAGGAAGCCGAAGGCCCTCAGAGGCAGCAACAGCATGGTCGAGGAAGGCCGCAACAAGGGGCTCCGCGGGGCCAGGCTCTTACATTGACCTTGGGAGAGGCTCTCGCGTCTAGTGACGTGGTGGCAGATAAAATTCTCGTCACCTTATTTCCCGCTGTAGCATTATTTGATTCAGGCGCTACTCATTCATTCATCTCTGCACAATATGCTACACGGATTGGATTAGAGTTTGAGGCATTGCCGGAGAGAATGGATATACTCACCGGCAATGGGCTCGTAGAAGTTAGCAGGGTGCACTTTTCATGTCCGGTAGAGGTGTGTGGGCATTTACTGCCTGCGTCATTGATTGAATTCCCTATGGGGAATTTTGATGTTGTTCTTGGCATGGACTGATTGAGAGACAGTCATGCGACAATTGATTGTAGAGGAGGTAGGGTCATATTCAGCGTTCCTGGGATGGAACAGTTCATCTTTACTCGAACCTTGAAGAATCAGGCCGGAGGCGTCATCTCAGCAGCAGTGTCAGAGCCAGGACAGATTCCGAGAGTGGTCGAAGATTTTCTCGACGTCTTCCCTGATGAGCTCCCAGGGATACCCCCAGTCAGAGAGGTAGAATTTAGCATTGAGTTGAACCCTGGAACGAGGCCTATTGCAGACAGAGTTTACAGAATGTCATCTTCAGAACAGGATAAGTTGTATCAACATGAAGAAGAGTTGAAGTCTAAGGGATTCATCCGAGACAGTAAATCGCCATGGGCCGTGCCAGTGATTCTAGTTCCCAAGAAGGATGGGTCGACGAGGATGTGCATCGACTACCGCAAGCTGAACGCAGTAACAGTAAAGAATAAGTATCCGCTACCAAGGATTGATGACCTGTTTGACCAGTTGAGCAAGGCCAGCGTCTTTTCCAAGATCGATCTTCGGTCGGGATACTATCAAGTAAGAGTCCGGAAGCAAGACATACCGAAGACAGCATTCAGATCTAGATACGGGCATTATGAGTTTTTAGTAATGCCCTTTGGACTAACCAACGCCCCCGCAGTATTCATGGATTTAATGAATCGCATCTTTCTGCCGTATTTGGATAAATTTGTGGTGGTGTTCATAGATGACATTCTTGTCTATTCCAGCAGTGAAGAGGAGCATGAGAAACATCTTAGGACTGTCTTGCAGACATTGAGGGAGCATCAACTTTATGCGAAGCTCGACAAGTGTGAATTCTGGTTAGATCACATTTCGTTCCTGGAGCATGTAATTTCTGGGGCAGGAGTGTCAGTGGATCCGAAGAAGATTGAGGCCGTAGAGCATTGGCCAGTCCCGAGAACGGTTGCAGAAGTACGAAGTTTCTTGGGATTAGCTGGTTACTACAGAAGGTTCGTGGCGGACTTTGCCAAGATCTCTGCGCCCTTAACGCGTTTGACGCACAAGGACGTGGAGTTTGTTTGGTCAGCTAGCTGTCAGGCATCATTTGAAGAATTGAAGAAGAGATTGATCTCAGCCCCGATCTTGATGCTTCCAGTAGGAGCGGGAGGCTTTACAGTATATTATGACGCATGTGGGAAGGGTCTTGGATGTGTATTGATGCAGCACGGAAAGGTGATAGCATATGCGTCTCGACAGCTTCGAGACCATGAGAAGAATTACCCGACTCACGATTTGGAGTTAGCAGCCGTGGTGTTTTTACTCAAGTTATGGAGGCACTATTTATACGGAGATCGGGTAGAGATCTATACTGATCATAAGAGTTTGAAATACGTGTTCACGCAGCGAGATTTGAATATAAGGCAAAGAAGATGGTTAGAACTACTGAAGGATTTTGACTTGGATCTTCAGTATCATCCAGGCAAGGCGAATATAGTTGCAGATGCACTGAGTAGGAGAGACAGTGTCTTTATCTTGACCTCGCAGAAGCATATTTTAGAAGACCTTCAGAGTATGGGAATCGAAGTAGTTTTGCCAAGGGATATAGGAAGAATGACCAGTATGCAGATTCAGTCAACCTTAGTAGAGAGGATAAGGACAGCACAAGCAGGAGACCCACAGATTCAGAAGTTGCGGTCGGAGTGTGAATCAGGCCGTAGGAAGGAGTTAGTGATTCATGAAGATGGTACGCTCAGGTTTGGAAACAGACTCTGTGTACCGAGTGGAGACCTTCGGTAAGAAGTTATGTCCGAAGCTTCATCCAGGAGAAACGAAGATGTATCGAGATATCAGGCAGTACTTTTGGTGGAATGGCATGAAAAGAGAGATAGCGAGATTTGTATCCAAGTGTCTGGTATGTCAGCAGGTGAAAGCCGAGCAGCAGAGACCAGCAGGGTTGCTTCAGCCGCTTCCTATCCCAGAATGGAAATGGGAGCACATCACGATGGATTTTGTGACCGGTCTACCTCGATCCCCGGCTGGCAAGAATGCAGTCTGGGTAATAGTAGATCGACTCACGAAGGTCGCTCATTTCCTTCCCTTCCGAGTTGGACAGACTACTGAGCAGTTAGCAGAAATGTACATGAAGCAGATAGTAAGGCAGCACGGTATTCCAGTTAGTATAGTATCAGATCGAGATACGCGGTTTACTTCCCATTTTTGGCAGAGCTTACACCAAAGTTTGGGAACCAAGTTAAGATTCAGTACTGCTTATCATCCACAAACTGACGGGCAATCAGAAAGAACCATTCAGACGTTAGAAGATATGCTACGGGCGTGTACCTTGGACTTTGGCGGATCTTGGGAGGATCACCTTCATCTTGTGGAGTTCTCCTATAACAACAGCTATCAGACTAGCATTCAGATGGCCCCGTTCGAAGCATTGTACGGAAGGAAGTGTAGGTCCCCTTTGGCATGGGACGACGTCGGAGAACGAAAGTTGTTGGGACTAGAGATGATCACGCAGACTGTGGAGATAGTTAAGTTGGTCAGAGAGCGCCTTCGAGTTGTACAGGACCGACATCGTCATTGGTCAGATCAGCATCGTAGGCCTCTAGAGTTCAGAGTTGGCGACCAAGTGTTTCTGCGGATTTCGCCAACTCGGGGTATTATTAGATTTGGAACCCGAGGAAAGCTTAGTCCAAGATACGTTGGTCCTTTTAAGATTCTCGCTCGGGTAGGCGATGTGGCTTATCGACTTGCCCTTCCGCCTTCGTTAACTGGCATACATGATGTGTTTCATGTGTCCCAATTACGTGGGTATGTCCCGGATCCGAGTCATGTCCTCGATCATTCTGAGTTAGTCGTCGGTACCAACCTAACTTACGAGGAACAACCCGTATCTATTTTAGACCGGCGAGAGAAGGTACTCAAGAATCGGACGATAAGCCTTGTCCGTGTTTCTTGGAACTATCACTCTCCGGGAGAGTCAACCTGAGAGCGCGAGGACGAGATCAGATCTCGGTATCCGCATTTGTTTGACTAATAAGGTATATTTTTGCACCTTATTGACACGATTCCATGCTTATCTGTACCTGCTTGTTTTGCACTTTGTGATGTATGATAATAACTGCTATGATAGTTAACTTATATATGATTGAGCCTTGCTTGCCCTGATTTCACTATCCTGTCTTGGCTGGAATTTCGAGGACGGAATTTTTCTAAGAAGGGTAGAGATGTCACTCCCCGATCCTGGAATACGTATTTTAATACGTAAACCGATAAATTGTATTTACCTTGTATTTATACTATATTTATTATGCTGTCTTTCTTCATACATTTTCCAAAAATATTCGACAAAATATTATTTCCTAATTTATTTTCTGCATTTGGGCCTACAGTTCTGGCTCATTTGGGTAACCTATTCTTGGTTCACCAATGGTTCATCATGAACCCTTTGGTTCATCATGAACCTATGGGTCCAAGATCTATATATATAACTCATTCTCTCTCCTCTCATTTACTTCCTCTCATTTATTTCCTCCACCAACCAAATATTTCTTCCATCAACCAAGGCAAGTACCAACTTGCTCAAGAGATGGATCCATAAATGTTGTTGATGTTTTCTTACAAAATTACTTGTCAAAATATGTTCTCCTCCTTATTCTATACTAGTTTAGAACTTGAAGTTTTTCATTTTGAAGCTTTAATTTTTGTAGATCTAGGTTTTAACCATTTTCGGATCTTCTTGGTTTTGATCTAGCAAACTTCATTATTTTCAAGTTTTGATGGTTCCATGTTGTAGAGAATTTTGTTCTACCCTATTTTGACCTAAGGAAGTTCTGATTTGGGCTCCGGATGAAGGTTTTGTGTAGCTTGGAAGCCATGGTTGCTTGGCCCCTCTTCTCGGAGGAGTGGAGAAGAAGAGCAGTACTTGACCGCATGAATCTTCATGCGGCAAGTCTTTGGCCGCATGGCCTTTCCAGCCGCATGAGACTCGTTCGAGCTCAGCCGCATGGAAAGTCCTTCTTAGCCGCATAAGACTTGCTTTGAGTACTTGACCGCATGAATCTTCATGCGGCAAGTAATTGATCTTTTTGCACCCAGCCGCATATGCGCTACTGTTTTGGGCCGCATAAGGCCCATCCATCATCCAGCCGCATATGTATCACCCATGCTCAGCCGCATAGGATTTCATCTGATCGCAGCCGCATACGCTGACACCCCTTCGTCCGCATGGACCCGCCTTTCCAGCCGTATGCGCCTTGGGGCTCCCTGAGCCGCATGAGCGTGTAGTCCCAACCGCATGAACCAGTATTGACCCGGCCGCATGGACTCACTCCCCCTGAGCCGCATGGACTTTTGTGCCCTATATTGTTACCTTATTATTATATATATATATATATATATATATATATATATATATATATATATATATTGTATGCCCATTTTATATCTTTACGCCTTTTGTCCCGAGCATGATATGAACACTAATGTGACCCGGAGAACAAAGTGTTCCTACCTGATACATGTACCTGAATGTTCCAGTTCTTGTTCATGCTCGACAAATGACTCGTAACTCCACGTGGCGTATTTGCAATGATGTATTACACTAAGGAGGGTAGAACATGTTGACATACTGATTGACATGGATCCTCTTTGGGGTACTCGTACTAAAGTACGACTTTAGGAGGATAATCATGCAGGCCACAGCATAAAAATCCAAGATTTTACCTAGGGTTAAATTAGGCAACTAAATATACTAGATGCATGGGGAGGGCAAAATCCCGAGATCGTGTTACACCAGCCGCCTTGAGATACTGTCTTGACGCGCCGGCTGGTCTCCACGGATACTGTGTCATCTGCAATGAGTGGATGACTGTATCCGATTAATTCCTGCTACATATTATATGTTTTAGCAAGGTGGCCTTGCGAGGGACCTATGCTCAATCATACCTATCTACGCGAACCCCTGGGTGGGCTAGCCTTGCTGGAAAGATACGATCTGAGGATTTCTATATAACATGATGCGAGGATAACCTCGTCCCACTAGAAACTCGTAGACTTGATTGGTCGTGAAAATGACTTGCTTGTATCCTATTACCTTCCGTGAGTAACTGAGGGAAGCGGACTGTCATGGTACGTGATCCAACCCATGTTCTTGTTTGATTGTTGGGTTGGTTATCGTGCTATGATAGGCTGTGGACCGAAGTTATGAACGGAAGACTTATTCTGATTATGGAGTGCTACTTCTGTGAATGACTGAGGAACATGGTCTATCATGGTACATGATCCAACCCATGTTCTTATTTGATTGTTGGGTTGGTTATTGTGCTGCGATAGGCTATCGACCGAAGTCAGGATCAGGAGATTTTATTTTTTATACCTTTTAACTTATGTGAAAGTTATAGAGTACGACATGTCCCGACTCCATGCGGCACCTTTTGTCCTTGTTTGGTTGTAAGGGTGCCATATGGGTTCGAGGATATTGCGCTACCCTATAATAGTAACATAAGTATTACTATTATCAATTATTCTATTAACTGGGTTTTTAGTCTTATCTCTTGTGCCCCTTTGGCGGTACTTGCTATTCGGGGCTGACCCCGCTGGTTTTGTTTGGCCAGATCTCGTAGCAAAGCCAGAGGACACTATCTTCCTCCCTGACATCCATGGTGCATACTAGGAGCATGGCAGTTCGGGGACTCGAGTGGGTTTCTTCTCCACCACTCCTGCTTATACTTTTGCGGCGTTTAGCCACCGGCACCTGTTAGCCGGATTACTTGATATTTTGTGTCAGTACATGATTGTAATTAAACAGACTGCAGCTGTGTATAATTTTGTACTTCTGACTCTCTGAGATAGCTAAATTATAAAGCTAGTCTCTCATGATCATTTTGATGAAGCGTCAGGGACGCCTTACTGCTTTATCTTTAATGTTCATCTATTTGCTGATGTGATTTGATTGATTGAGACATAGAACTCTGTGGGACCATAGGAGACTTGATTGTAGCATGTACCCCCTAGTCTCTCGACAGCCACGATCGCCGTATGATGTTACGTACCTCATATGGAGTAGCTGGCCTAGTCCGTCTCCGTATTTCGGTACTGGGGCGTGACATTTCCCTTCTACTATACTAAAATATTGTCAAGTACAACCCATTGGCCATCCGTTGCGTAATGAGTCTTTTGTGATCAACAATAAAAGTTAAAATAAAAGGAGGATGTTAAATGCGTGGGAAAGATGTATTATTTGAAAATAGATTTAAAAATAAACAATGGAGAAGATGAATATAGAAATGTGAATTCAATGTTTGATGAAGAATTTATGGTAATAGAGAATTGAATGGTAGGCTCTGTCATTATAACTGGCAGATCTCATATAATCATATGTAGTGATAATTATAAGAAAAAATTTGAGTTGTATCCTACTTTATCTATACTATTATAAAACGGGTTATTTTGTATAAGGGTACCAGGTTTATAACGTAATTAGACTTTGGGTACTGGATTTGTCCATTTTAGAGTTTGGGTACTCGAAATTAGAGAGTGTAGTGTTAGTATCAGTTAGCTACAGTGATGGTATCAGTAAGGGTGTCATGGTGCAAGATGTGCATGTAAAATTGGATAGATACATAAGTTATATATATATATATATATATATATATATATATATATATATATATATATACCCCTCGTTAAATATGTACCTTTTGTACTAAAAACACATTTTAGAATTTTTTTGGCAGTTTACCCCTCCTTAGATTATATATCCGCTCGATTAGGTCCCTCCAGCCAAATTTTAAAAATTTTATACCAAAAATATCCCTCCCTCCCTACGGCGGCGCCGGCGCCGGCGATCCCCCAACCCCCCCATCGCCGGCGATCCCCCAGCCCCCCGACCCCCCCCCCCCCCGCCAACGATCCCCCAGCCCCCCCGACCCCCCCGCCAACGATCCCCCAACCCCCCGACCCCCCCGATCCCCCCCTCGCCGGCGAGCCCCCAGCCCCACCCTCCTCGCCGGCGAGCGCTCCCCCGACCCACCCCCCTCCTCCTCCCTCGCCGGCCTCGACCCCCCCTCCTCCTCATTCGCCGGCCCCGACCCCCCCGCTCCCTCGTCGGCCCCGACCCCCGGCTCCCTCGCCGGCCCCGACCCCCCTGCTACTTCTCGCCGGCGAGCAACCCCCCGACCCCGCCCCCTCCCCCCCGCCCGCCCCCTCCCCCCGCCCGACCCCCACCCCCCTCCGCCTCCGTCGCCGGCGAACACAGCCGAAGAAGGAGGGGGAAAGGAGGGGTAAAATTGTCATTTGAGGGCAAAATGAGCATATTTCATACTTTTGGGAATTTTGAGAGCATGGGGTCTTTTAGTACAAAAGACACATATTTAACGAGGGGTTTTTTGCACATTACCCTATATATATATTGTATATAGTGGAGTATAGTGAATGGAAATGGATGGTTCATGATAGGCAATGGATGAAGGGATTTGGTTAGTGCACTTTGTTTAGAATGTGAGAATGGTGCTAGTGTAATAAGAATATAGAAGAGAGCAGCAGTAGTAGGGTATGTCATGCCTTTTATGCAATGCAACAGGTTGGAGGATACCAGGGAAGCCCTGCAGGCTAGAGAAGTGTCACTACCACATTTCTAGCTTGAGGGTATTTTGGTCATTTTTAAAACTTTGAGAATTATTTGTAATTATTTAGTATTAATTATAATTATTGGAATTTAAGTGATTTTTAGTATAATTTGTTTTAGTGCTATTCTTGACTTTGACTCAGGATGACTTTGGAGACTGTCCTAGAAGCTAACCCTAGTCATGACTACTTGGTTAGATTATGAAACCCTACTTTGACCTAAGTTAGTGATATCCTACTCATTAGAATTTATTTGGGGAAAATAGGATATTGATTAGGTTAGAGAATGGCTTGTGATTTCATAAGTCATGACTTTTGGCTTAGGCCCATTGAGGCCCATAGGCAACTAGTGAAACCCTAACCCTAGCCCTACACCACTTGGCTGGCCATCTAGGTTTTCCCCCATCTATTTAATGTCTCTTCAAACTTAGGGCTAGCCTCTTTTAGGAATTAGCAAGTTTGAAAATAGAGGTAAACCCTTTCTTCCCCAATCCCTATCTTCTCCATTTTAACTCCTTTTTTCCTTCTAATTTCTTGCAATAGGTTCTAATCTCTGTGCATTTAATGGCTATGGTGAGAAATTTCAGTGAAGGAGCAATTTGGAGGAGTTTGGGTAGCTAGAGGAACAACTCTCTTTGAGGCTTTTTGAGCCATTTCACTCACCTAGGTAAATCCTAATCCCCTCCATAAAATAGTATTTTAATTGCATGAATAGGAAGCCCTAGGTCTACCCTAACTGTTGGTATAGGCCTTGTTAGTTTTCGTGTCCAATATGTGTCCGTATCGGACACGTATCAGTGGATACACCTAAGTATTTGATGAAATGCCACAGTGGGCATTTCTTCCTTATTTTCTGTTTCTATTTGAATAGGAATTTAGGGTTTAGTCTCGCTTATCGATTTTTATTGGACTGAGGTGGTAGTAGTGTCGTGTCGTGTCGTATTGGACACGGGAACACACGGGGTTCAGTACGCGCGCGTGCGAGTAGCATTCCCCTGCTACTCGGGGGCCACAGTACACTGGATACACCACGTGGACACGTGAAACTCGACACACGGGTGCGGGCTGACACTGACATGAGGCTTCTAAAGTTTCGTGAGTCCTCGTGTCGTGTCGGACACGGAATCGGGTGTGCACTGGTCGTGCACTGTGCTGTATCAGTCCAATTAATTCTTCCTGTGTTTTAGTCCTAGTCTAAATGGTTTAATTATGATTTAAATTGCTAATTAGGTCCTAGACATGATTAATAATCTCTGTTAGTTGATTATTACATTTTAGATTAGGTTGTTGATTTGGAAATGGAATATTGAAATGGGATTCGAATTTGAAAGTTTTGAATGGGCTGATACCACTGATACCACATTTACATTTCCCATTTCCTGAGATTTAAATCCTATTTTAATCCATTTAAACTACTGTGTTCAGTTATCAAATGAATCCTACAAGTGTATTAACCTCTGTTAAGTTCGAATTTTCATTTAGATTAGATTTTGTGATGTGGAAAGGGATTTTGGAATTTGAGTTGGCTTCGAATGTAGTGACTGATACTTAAGCTATTGAATAATATTATTCCAATATTAAACTGTCATTTTCATTCTCAATATCTGAGAATTGAATTCTCATTCCTTCCTTAAACTAAAATGTGAATGTTAGTTCTCATATTGGTATTGTTTTGTTTCATTGTTGAAGATGGATTGGGTTACCTTTTTTCTGTCAACTGTTCATTGTAAACTGTCAATTAAATTGACAGGAATCCTAATAATCTGAGCATTGATTCCTTTCCTTATCTAGATGCAAATGACACTGTCATGTGAACCAATGTATAGCTCACTATTTTCCAGGAACTTTTCCACACTGTTTTCACATGTTTTTACACACAAATGACACTGTCCACAGGTTTACACACACACACAGGTTACACCATGTATTAGCTCACTGATTTCCAGATTTATTACCATGCCACTGTTCCAGATTTCCCTCCCTGTTTTTCCAGTTACACACTGTTGTATTTGCACTAATTCCTATTGACACTGAACACAATGTACACTACACTGTTTTACAGTACACTGTTTGTTTCCTATTCCTGCTTATTCACTGTTCTTCCCATTACACTTATTTGATTCAAATGTAAACTGTCAATGTGTTTCCAGTTTAACACTACATTGTTTTCCTATTTCACAGTTTATACCCTGTTTGCAATGCACTTCCTATTGACACTTTGTCACACATGTTTATATCACACCATTGACACTCTCATGACACACACACCCACTTGAACACATGCACATGTGCCATTCCTATCCCTATATATATATATATATATATATATATATATATATATATATATATATATATATATATATATATATATATATATATATATATATTTATATATATAAAAAAACAAAAAAATATATATAAATATATATATATATATATATATATATATATATATATATATATATATATATATATATATATATATATATATATATATATATATATATAAGATGCATATATAGGTAGCCTATATGTTATGTGTAGTACTATATTATATTATATATATATTAATATGTGCATATATGATATGTGGGTTGGCTTAGGCATGATATAGCCTATAGCCTAGGGCATGGCCTATGGGTGTGTCTGTATGCTTAGTGAGTGGCTACTTGTCTTGTACAGTCTAGAATTGGTGTGTGCTTACTAGAATAGACTAGTTAGACTAGTATAGACTTGTTTGACTTAGGTTTGACTTAGTTGACCTAGTTTGACTTCTAGGGTTGACCAGAGTTGACCAAGAGTTGACTTTGGTCTAGATTGACCTAGATTCATTTAGAATGCATTGAATTGCATCTTATTATCATTTTAGACTTATAGTGACTTGTACTGTTCTATAGGAGACAGACACCGCTCCTCGGACAGTAGATATTCTTCAGATACTCAGGATACAGGCGAGTACATTCTCTGATCATTTCATATCATGTTAGAATTATTCTCCTGCTTTAAATTACTTTACTTGATGCTGTCACGTTGGTCACACGGATTAGTACTATATGGATCCTTTCTTGAGATGTTATCCCCTCAGGGAGCATCGGCTACTACATGTTCTGTGTGTTTCACTTACATTGTGTATCACTATGCTTCATGGTTCATTGAATCACTTGTCACATATACTCTCATGATCACAGAGTTTTCCATGAATCACCCATTTATGGGCATTCCTAGAATCCCTATTTATGGGACTATCATGTATCACCTTTCGGGGGCCATTATATGAATCATAACATATCCTGGCTGGATCCTTGTGTATTGATTCGGGGTACGAGGGAGTAGAAGTGGACATGTGAATAATATCCAAGTGTAGCATCAGAATCATTCCGTAGTGTAGCAACAGAATCATCCTATGCCATTCACATGTCTATATTGTACTCTGACTCACTAGCCACTGTTAGTTCTCTATTTATAGTAGATATTTCCATTACAGCTATCTCCTTTACATTCTGTACTTTCTTTCAGTTTCATGTATCTTACTTTATTGTATGGTTATATTTTCTAACCTACTATGATCTGTTGAGATGTATTGTGCTTGCTCCGTCCTGATTGGGCACCGTTGATATGTTTACAGAGGACGAGGATGAGGTTGGTGTTGATACTGTTTATGGGACAGCTCTAGATGACACATGTAATCCGAATTTCCAGCCGGACCAACTAGCTATAGAGACTGAGGCTCCCTAGTCTAGGTTTTTATTACTTCTGTCATTTGAGATCTGGATTGTATATGTTCTTTCATATTCTGCAGTTGAGACTTTGTATTTCTGGATGTTTGCTGAGTTGTTATCTTAGACACTTAGACTCTTCTGATCATCTGTATTTTATTTTGAGTTCTATATCATATCGTGCTTCTTCTTCCTTAGTTGTGATTGAGTTTACATTCTGCTATGTCACCCCCATTCGGGGAGTATAAACTGCTAGCCTTATACTGTTAGATGCATGAGACCTAGGACAGCGTTCTACCACCGACACTGCGGCGTAGGCTGGATGTACCCACGTCTCGTGCCCTTACTCTAGGGTACGGGCCGTGACACATTTTTAGTGGTGGCCCATGCAGGTCAAGACTAGAAGTGTAGTGGTATTCGAACCATAGTATCACTACAGCCTGCAGTAGGATATAGGACATTAGTTTTCAAGGTACTCAATCATATTAGGAAAAATACTATTCTTGCCATCTAAATCCTTACTGTCAATTGATTTCTTTTGAATTTTTAACTGTCTGCCTTTGTTATATCGCTTCTTTCTCAGTAATTGATACCCTTGTTTGATCTGTCTTCAGGATGGTGGAGATGCGGTTACAGCGTACCATTCATGGGGATACTATCGAGGGGACTGCTACCTCTCAGCCAGTTCAGCAGGGTTAGGAGGCTGCAGCTCCTGCCACCTCTGCTCATATTGGGACTACAGCAGCAGCAGCAGGGGGTATGCCTCCACCAGTTCGGAGGCAGGACCCAGTCATCCCAGAGGTGTCTTTCCAGCAGTCGTCGCCTACAGGATACGTGGATGCGACACAGATGTTCGCCTACTTTTAGCAGTTTATGGAGGCGCAGCAGGCCCGGCAGGCCAGGGGCATGGAGTTGGCCCTTACGACAGTCGCAGCTCGACCAGCATTCCAGCAGCCGAGGACACCTGGGATAGAGCAATTCCAGAAGATGAGCCCCAGAGACTTCTTGGGGACGAAAGGGATTTTATATGCTGACGAGTGGATCGACCATATAGAGAAAATCTTTCGCCTGGCCCGGATACCGGCAGATCTCTAGATAGAGGCAGCAGCTAGCCGGATGCGAGATCTTGCTCGCATCTGGTATTAGTCAGACCCCAGGGTGGGGGTAGCTGGACAGACCTGGGAGGAGTTCAAGGGCTTCTTCAAGAAGAAGTTCTTTCCAGATGCAGCGCTCCGAGCCTTGGAGTCGCAGTTTGAGATGTAAACCCCCATAATTTATATTGAATTTTTTTTATAAATTAAATTAATTTTGTTACGTATTTTATTAGTTATGGATTTAATTACTATTAAGTTATTAGTAAAATTTAAGCTTGTGTGTATATATATACATTATTATATATGTACTAGATAATATTCTATTAAATATGGTGTATAGTAAATTCTAGAAATTTTTAGGAATTTATTGATAATTTTTAGGAATTGATTGCTTACTTAAAAGGGTATTCATAATTATATTTGATATATATATATATATATATATATATATATATATATATATATATATATATATATATATATATTTAATTAGTTGTTAAAAAAAAAGAAATAGGTGGGGCCCGGCCACACAAAGAATGGGGCGGCTAGGCTGATTCATTGGCAGCACCTAGTGGTGCTTTAGAAAAAAAAAAAACAACAACAAACAAATTTTGGGAGGAGACCAACCCACGTGGGGGGTCCACCTCACCCGACCCCAAATATTAGATTCAGCAGCAGCAACTGCTGCGCCTTAAGAACCCAATGGCCCGACCCCCTTATTGCAACTAATAGCAGCTTATAGCTGCAACCCTCCAAAACCGACCCCACACCCCCCTTATATTCCTATTCCAAATAGGAATAGTTACAGCGGCGGACCTATATGTATGTCCTGCTCTCGACGAAATCGAAAACCCTAAACCCCCATATCTCTTCTCCCTCGTGAAGCTTACTCGACCCCAGACGAACAGCCCTAGCCACTGGCGGCGCGGCACCATCGCGCGAGCACTGTGGAACACCCCAGGCCGACCACGTCTCCGCGTAATCTCGTTTTTGCAAAACCGCGAGGTACCCATCTTTCGATTCAAGTTTCTTTGTATCTATTCAACGAAAATTTGATCTATTGAATGTTGTGCGTAGTAGACATGACCCTCTCAAATCCCCTTCAGGTAGAATCCTGGGAACCCCAAAGGATTGCTCGAAAAATCGAGACGAAGTTGAGGAAAAACCCACTTTTCTGATTTCTGAAAACTGTTTTGAAACGCCAACTTGTCGGCCGCTTTTCTCGCTGTTCATTACACTTTCGTAAAAACTAATTGAACACGTTTGAAGACAACCTAACCATGATGGAAACGTAACTGGTAGATTAGTATTTCGATTTCTGTGTATGTATTAATCCCATGTTAAACTTGTGAGAAAAACTATTTTCAAAATAATAAAATTCTGAAATTTTTGTCCGATACGACGTCACCCCGACAAACCGGGCGACGTGGTCGTGCGTTATACACATCGAAAGGCGCGTATGGACGTTGCGGACGTGTGGGAACTAACGAAACTCAGTTTCGTCGCGTGTGTGCGACGAAATCAATGTATATCCGTCGAGATACCCCCGTATCGGCGTTTTGCAAACTTGTCCATAACTTTGTGTACAGTCGTCGAATCGAGACAAAACTTACGCCAACAGGTCCGGATCGAAATTCTGGTCCTGTATGCCAAGTTTGGTTCGATTCTGAGAAAGTCGAATCGGAACCCAATTTTGGCGGGCCCGCGACCCACTCAAACGGGCGATTTTGTACACGGCTCCTCGGAATCCAAAATTGGACATACCGTTGAGTTCTTCTCCTCAAACTGAAACCGTAGACATATAGTTTAACGACTTTAGAGACCGTAGACTTTGGCACGTATTTCGGTGCAAAGCGGGTCCAACGGCGGACATCGTTTTGACCCGAAATTACGATTTTGCCCCTGTTCTAGAATTTGACTTTTGGACAGGCGTTTCCTAGGTATATCTTCTTCACCGAGACCATTTTTGATGTTTGTTTCAGAGTTTGGAGTCATCTGTGATTTGTGAGTTTTTGGTGCGGACACTTGCTACTCTTGGACTTGCCACTTTGTACCACCAGGCAAGATACCTTGCCACCCTACTCTATGATTATTATATTCTTATTTTCAGTTGTTATTTCTGCATTGTTTCGTGATATTTTAACTGTGCGTCCAAGTCACACTTGGGTGCAAGCGACTCTATCGGTCGTCTTCCTTGCTTTATTTATTCTTTTGCATTGACCTAGTTTATTGACCACTCACTGATGTTGAGGTATTGGTATATCTCATACGGCCTTGACACTTGTTGTATCACGTGATGTGAGTCACATGTAGGACACGTTTCCGCGTAGTCGGCTGGCCACCGATACGTATGGAGCGTGCGACGGATAGGAGTAACTGCCAATAGTATTGCATGTTAGAAGACTCGGCGGTTACTAGAGGTTCATATCAGTCATAGAGATGATGATACTAGGCATTAGGTGGGGAGAACAATACCTGACGTATGGGCTTCTTTACACTTTCATGATTACCTGTGCGCTCCGCCGGAGACACAGGCTCCAGGTGCCCTCTGACGTTATCCAGAGCGTTATGGACGTAGCCCCTTGCACATGGTGCCCTCTGACGCTTCCCGAGCGTTATGGACGTAGGCCCCTGGTACCCTCTATGGGAACTATGCCGATCCTATTTTCAGCCAGGGCTCATGCGTCGAAGGATTGTATCTCAACTGCATATTCACAGTAGAATGGTCAGGAACCCGATTGCATGCATATTTTTTCCTCTTATTATATCATCACAGTTTATTATGGCATGGTGTTTTCTTGTATCTTGCTATGTCCCCTGAGGACCTGGTTATCTCTCCAGGTTTAGACGAGTTTCCACAGGAGTACGGAGCGGCATTGGAGCTATCCTACATTGACGATGAGGCAGTGCCTTATGATTCCTAGTCTATTTCTTAGCTGAGACAGTTGTAGACATTATTTTACATCTCTTTTTCTTTCTATTTTGCGGAGGTCGGACTCCGATCTTGTGAGACTATTTTTCATAGCTGTTTGGAGTGAGTTTGTTCACCCGGCTATCCTTTGATACTCTTATTTATTTATTTGGACTTCATTATCTTCTGTGTTGAGCTGTGATGAGATTAGATATGTTATTCTGGCCTGTGATTATTTATTTACATCTTATGTGCATATATGAGGATTCCATATATTGGAGTATTCTTTATATATGTGCAGCTGGCATGTTCACGTACTTGGTCCTATGTATTTTGGGACTGGGGCGTTACATGTTTTTGTGGTGGCCCATGCAGGTCCGATTTAATATTGTTGGGTTACATGACTGCGCCCAACAAGCCTGCATATAGGAATAGGAATATCTCATCCAGAACTACTACTATCCCTTGACTTCCAATCTTTTTGAAACTTCCTTGATTATTCGATTGACTTCATATCTAATCTTTCCTAATATCAACTTATCTTCCTCGTGCCAACAGCATGAATCTACGAAGTGGACGCACCATTACCTTGACCCCCAAGGCTGGTGATACGACTACCCATGAGGAGCATAACCCTCCAATGACTCCAGTGACGCCATACCAGCCAGGACAGTCGCAGCCTACTACGACACCGACGACGGAGTACCCAGAGATCGTAGCACCCCAAGGCAGCCAGGCTGGACAGACTACTACCATGCCACCGGGAGGGAATGTACCACTGCCTCCGCCACCACCATTCCCTCAGCAGTTTCCCCCACAGTCGGGACCTCAGATGCCTCCACCACCGACGATGGTGCACCCAGAGGTGGCAGTACCCCCAGCCAACCAGACTGGACAGACCACTACAGTACCCCTAGAAGAGAATGTGCCCTCTACTACACCCTTTCAGCCGAATTGTGTGACACAACCAGATCAGAGAATCCCAGCTTCCCAGCAAGAATATACGCCACTTCCTCCCCGGTCTCCATCATCCATGCCAGTTCATTACTCTAATGAGGCTTCAGCATCAAGGTTCTTGCTAAGGTTATTACAAGTGCAGCAACAGCAGAATGAGTTTGCAAGGAGTATTATATCTATAGCCCTAAAAAGGACTCTATCTGCCTCGCCAGCCTCAGTGCCAGTTAGAGAGACTCAGAACGGGCCGAATAGACATCCCGAAGCACAACGACACCCTAGAGCATCACCATATCCAGATAGGGAGCTTCCTACATGTCACTTCTGCCATAGGAAGGGTCACCTTATGAAGGATTGTCGTCGTAGATTGGGACAGTGTATGATTTGCGGTTCTAATTATCACGAAGCCAAAAATTGTACGGAGACACCAAATACCTCACAGCAGGAGCAAGGAGAAGGACTATACCGGGCTCGAGGGAAGCCTACCTGCAACTACTGCAGAAAGAAGGGACACATCCGTAGAGATTGTCGAATCTGTCATGGTTTATGCTTGAGATGCGGATCGAGACAACATATGGTTAAGGATTGTCCCGAGCCACGAACTCAAGTACATGATCAGCAGACCCCTATGCCAACAGTCCCAACAGTTCCCATACCTCGACCAGTTCAGCATGTGACGAGGCTCATGACACCAACAGTAGGAGCACCACGTCCACCATTACCTCCACAGCAATTGCAGTTCCACAGGGCGAGAGCACAGGACCCTAGTCAGAAGCATGGGCAGGCCTTTCACGAGCGGTAGAGGGTGCAGAATCCCTGAGAAAATCATAGTAGGTATGATTTTAGTTCCTACGTTCTTACTACTTGCCTTATTTACCACTAGAGCCACGCTGCACTAGTTAATCATAAGCCTAGTCATGCATCTTCTATATTACTCATCATTTCCTAAAATATAGATCCATTGTTATTCTCTTTAAGATGTTGATAATGGTAAATGATCAGAACATATGACGACCTTGAAACTGGTATACTACTTTTCCTCAAGAAACTGTGCTATCAATAGGTTCATAACTAACTATTCTTCACCTGGAGTTAGCCGTTTCGATTACGTTACTGCACGGAATGGACCTGCATATAGAATTAGAATCTAGGTACCTCATCTACATTTGACCTCCGTTCTTGATTCCCTTTAAACCTGTTGATTGTCTTTAATTACATATTGCCTTATTTCCGTTCTACCCCAAACATTATCCTTTCTTCCCGTGATGATAGGCAGGTTAGGAAGATGACTCGTACTTGGTATACGCATTTTTATGCTGCTCAGACACGCTATTAGTTGAACCCTTATAAGTTGGGTAGAACGCCTCATGATCTATCACCCTCCTTGTCCCAACAACCTTCTTTAAAGAGAACACTCAGAAGATTACCTAGACTGTGCTTATTAGTTCACTCAAATGCCTTAGATAAGAAGCCAGTAGGACAACTGTAGAGGCACGATCATAGGTCGAGTTTAGAGTTTGATGAATTTGAACTACTTGTGACTTCTTTCAACTATATATCTCGCGTACCTATGTTTTGAACTACCATGACTAAACACCGCTATTATAGCCTAGATTTTGCAAGCTTTTCTTTATCAAGCTTGTTCAGGACATGTGTTTATTGGGGACGCCCACTAACATATTGTCTAATCAGAATCAGTGTATGATGGTCTGATCAACCTTCGTACAGTTGCTTCGCTTTTATTTGCTTATCCTACGTGGATTGAGATATAGATGGCTCTAGGATCTCATCCGCAACTGCTTTGACAACTCTATTTGAAACGTCTCTAAAATCCCATATTCGTATTCAATCCTCACTCCCTGGAACACTTATTATTTTCGCCTTTGTAGATTTCGAAAAGTCAGATGTTCGTATTGAGAGAAGATAGACCCGTAATATCCTCCTCAGTTCATTATACCATCTATAGACAGGAAAGATATTCATACAATCATTGACATCTGTTGGAATCAAAGTACGGTCTTCAAAACTTGACTCATATCTATCACATCTCGTATCATAGTATATCGTGTAATGTTCTTCCATAAATTGAGCTATGACCTTCCAACTTGAACCTTTCTAACTCCACTAAACCATAGAGCGGTGTCTTATTAACTTCTAGAAATTGAATTACTGTAGGGTATAGATCGTAGAGCCCCAGTAGAATTTGCAATGTACTAGGATTGCCTATTGATAGAATAAGTGGTTTATGTTAGAACGATAACTAGTGGCTCATGAACACCCACTTTCTATTTAGGTCGGTTGATGTCCCCTACCATGACATCGACATTCAAAGCACGAGACTAGCTGTTACCTTCCAACGAATTTCATAGGCAAGATCTAGACAAGCCCCATTCATCTAGGCATACCATGTCCCACTCAAACATGTCCCCTTTTGTACTCTATTTTTTATGATTCGACTTCCGGATCATGAAGACCAAATATGAGCATTAACATAAAACCAAGGTACATCGGGCCTTTCGATGTCTTGGAACGTATTGGGGAGGTTGCCTACAGATTGGCATTGCCACAGTCGCTAGAGGGAGTACATGACGTATTCCATGTATCTCAGCTGAGGAGGTACGTGGCGGACAGCAATCATGTGCTTGATCACTCCGAGGTCACTGTTGGACCGAGTATGTCGTACGAAGAGCAACCAGTAGGTATCTTCGATCGACGAGTGAAGGTGTTGCGGAATCAATCTCTTCCATTGGTTCGCGTGGCATGGAAGCATCACTCGCCAGGGGAGTCTACTTAGGAGCGCAAGGACGACATCCGAAACCGCTATCCGCATTTAAGGCGAATGTATGTCTTGCATATTAAGTACCATTATATTCCTTGCATTGCATTGATCCCCCGACCTTAGTTTAATTTCGAGGACGAAATTTTCTTTAAGTTGGGTAGGATGTAAACCCCCATAATTTATATTGAATTTTTTTTTATAAATTAAATTAATTTTGTTACGTATTTTATTAGTTATGGATTTAATTACTATTAAGTTATTAGTAAAATTTAAGCTTGTGTGTATATATATACATTATTATATGTGTACTTGATAATATTCTATTAAATATGGTGTATAGTAAATTCTAGAAATTTTTAGGAATTTATTGATAATTTTTAGGAATTTACTTAAAAGGGTATTCATAATTATATTTGATATATATATATATATATATATATATATATATATATATATATATATATATATATGTATATATATATTTAATTAGTTGTTAAAAAAAAAATTGGTGGGGCCCGGCCACACAAAGAATGGGGCGGCCAGGCTGATTCATTGGCAGCACCTAGTGGTGCTTTAGAAAGAAAAAAAAACAACAACAAACAAATTTTGGGAGGGGACCAACCCACGTGGGGGGTCCACCTCACCCGACCCCAAATGTTAGATTCAGCAGCAGCAACTGCTGCGCCTTAAGAACCCAATGGCCCGACCCCCTTATTGCAACTAATAGCAGCTTATAGCTGCAACCCTCCAAAACCGACCCCACAACCCTTATATTCCTATTCCAAATAGGAATAGTAACAGCGGCGGACCTATATATATGTCCTGCTCTCGACGAAACCAAAAACCCTAAACCCCCATATCTCTTCTCCCTCGTGAAGCTTACTCGACCCAGACGAACAGCCCTAGCCACTGGCGGCGCCGCACCATCGTGCGAGCACTGCGGAACACCCCAGGCCGACCACATCTCCGCGTAATCTCGTTTTTGCAAAACCGTGAGGTACCCATCTTTCGATTCAAGTTTCTTTGTATCTATTCAACGAAAATTTGATCTATCGAATGCTGTGTGTAGTAGACATGACCCTCTCAAATTCCCTTCAGGTAGAATCCTGGGAACCCCAAAGGATTGCTCGAAAAATCGAGACGAAGTTGAGGAAAAACCCACTTTTCTGATTTCTGAAAACTGTTTTGAAACGCCAACTTGTCGGCCGCTTTTCTCGCTGTTCATTACACTTTCATAAAAACTAATTGAACACGTTTGAAGACAACCTAACCACGATGGAAACGTAACTGGTAGATTAGTATTTCGATTTCTGTGTGTGTATTAATCCCATGTTAAACTTGTGAGAAAAACTGTTTTCAAAATAATAAAATTCTGAAATTTTTGTCCGATACGACGTCACCCCGACAAACCGGGCGACGTGGTCGCACGTTATATGCATCGAAAGGCGCGTATGAACATTGCGGACGTGTGGGAACTGACGGAACTCAGTTTCATCGCGTGTGTGCGACGAAATCAACGTATATCCGTCGAGATACCCCCGTATCGGCATTTTGCAAACTTGTCCATAACTTTGTGTACAGTCGTCGAATCGAGACGAAACTTACGCCAACAGGTTTGGATTGAAATTCTGGTCCTGTATGCCAAGTTTGGTTCGATTCTGAGAAAGTCGAATCGGAACCCAATTTTGGCGGGCCCGCGACCCACTCAAACGGGCGATTTTGTACACGGCTCCTCGGAATCCAAAACTGGACATACCGTTGAGTTCCTCTCCTCAAACTGAAACCATAGACATATAGTTTGACGACTTTAGAGACTATAGACTTCGGCACGCATTTCGGTGCAAAGCGGGTCCAACGGCGGACATCGTTTTGACCCGAAATTATGATTTTGCCCCTGTTCTAGAATTTGACTTTTGGACAGGCGTTTCCTTGGTATATCTTCTTCACCGAGACCATTTTTTATGTTTGTTTCAGAATTTGGAGTCATCTGTGATTTGTGAGTTTTTGGTGCGGACACTTGCTACTCTTGGACTTGCCACTTTGTACCACCAGGCAAGATACCTTGCCATCCTACTCTGTGATTATTATATTCTTATTTTTAGTTGTTATTTCTGCATTGTTTCATGATATTTTAACTGTGCATCCAAGTCACACTTGGGTGCAAGCGACTCTATCGGTCGTCTTCCTTGCTTTATTTATTCTCTTGTATTGACCTAGTTTATTGACCACCCACTGATGTTAAGGTATTGGTATACTCATACGGCCTTGACACTTGTTGTATCACGTGATGTGAGTCACATGTAGGACACATTTTCGCGTAGTCGACTGGCCACCGATACGTATGGGGCGTGCGACGGATAGGAGTAACTGCCAATAGTATTGCATGTTAGAAGACTCGGCGGTTACTAGAGGTTCATATCAGTCATGGAGATGATGATACTAGGCATTGGGTGGGGAGAACAATACCTGACGTATGGGCTTCTTTACACTTCCATGATTACTTGTGCGCTCCGCCGGAGACGCAGGCTCCAGGTGCCCTCTGACGTTATTCAGAGCGTTATGGACGTAGCCCCTTGCACATGGTGCCCTCTGACGCTTCCCGAGCGTTATGGACGTAGGCCCCTGGTACCCTCTATGGGAACTATGCCGATCCTATTTTCAGCCAGGGCTCATGCGTCGAAGGATTGTATCTCAACTGCATATTCACAGTAGAATGGTCAGGAACCCGATTGCATGCATATTTTTTCCTCTTATTATATCATCACAGTTTATTATGGCATGGTGTTTTCTTGTATCTTGCTATGTCCCCTGAGGACCTGGTTATCTCTCCAGGTTTAGATGAGTTTCCACAGGAGTACGGAGCGGCATTGGAGCTATCCTACATTGACGATGAGGCAGTGCCTTATGATTCCTAGTCTATTTCTTAGCTGAGACAGTTGTAGACATTATTTTACATCTCTTTTTCTTTCTATTTTGCGAAGGTCGGACTCCGATCTTGTGAGACTATTTTTCATAGTTGTTTGGAGTAAGTTTGTTCACCCGGCTATCTTTTGATACTCTTATTTATTTATTTGGACTTCATTATCTTCTGTGTTGAGCTGTGATGAGATTAGATATGTTATTCTGGCCTATGATTATTTATTTATAGCTTATGTGCATATATAAGGATTCCATATATTGGAGTATTCTTTATATATGTGCAGCTGGCATGTTCACGTACTTGGTCCTATGTATTTTGGGACTGGGGCGTTACATGAGAGCTTAGTTCAGGGGAGCCTGTCAGTAGAGGAGTACGCTGGGGAGTTCGACTGCCTCGACAGATTCGTAGAGGGCTTGAGCGAGACGGCGAAGGCCCAGAGGTTCCGAAAGGGTCTGGTCAAGGAAGTCAAGTCCTTGACCAAGGGCAACAGGGATGCCACTTTCGAGAAGATTTTGACGGAAGCTTTATTGGCTGAGGACGATCTTGAGCTGAAGCTCAAGAGGGGGCGAGACCCTGTTGGGGGCAGCAGCAGCGGAGGCTAGGCCAAGAGGCCTCACTTTCAGCACCAGCAGCCGAGGCAGTTCCAGCCGCAGCCGTTCCAGCAGAGACAGCAGCAGCAGCCGAGACAGCAGCAGCAGGGCCAGAGACAGATTATCACTTGTGCTTACTGCAAGAAGCCCGGGCATGTCTCTAATGAGTGCCGGAAGAGGCTAGGCCAGTGCCTAGTGTGTGGTTCAGCAGACCACCAGATGAGGGAGTGTCGCATAGGACGAACAGCTCAGGGAGCAGTAGTTAGAGCTCCAGCAGGCCAGCAGAGGGGACCAACCCTACCGACACAGCAGTAGAGGTTCGTTCAGCACCAGCAGCAGGCCAGAGGAGGCCAACAGGGGCGAGCTTTCGCCATGGCGGCCGAGGATGCAGAGGCGATAGGAGAGCTGATCGCAGGTTCGGTTCTTCTCGACTCCAGTCCAGCTTTTACATTATTCAATTTCGGTGCTTTGCATAGTTTCATATCAGTATCATTTGCGATTAGACACGGTATCATAGCTGAATCGTTGCCTAGGACTTACAAGATCATGACCGGGGGTGGCATTATCCTTGTGAGTGATGTTTGTAAGGGTCGGAGTGTTGTTTTGGGAGACCGTGAGTTAGAGGTGAGCCTGCTCGTAATTCCATTGCCGAACTATGATATAGTACTCGGTATGGATTGGTTGAGCAGGCACCACGTCAGTATTGATTGCAGAGGGGGTAGAGTTCTTTTCAGAGTGCCGGGGGAGCCAGAGTTCGAGTACTCCAGACGTCAGGCGGGGCAGAGCAGCGGAGTTTTCTGGGGAGTCTCGGTTGAGGAGCAGACGATTCTACACCCCTTGATAGCAGAGTATATGGATGTTTTTCCAGAGGAGTTGTCTGGATTGCCACCAGACAGAGACATTGAGTTCTCGATAGACTTGGTTCCAGGAGCGGAACCCATCTCTCAGCACGTCTATCGAGTGAACAACAGTGAGTTGGTGGAGCTGAAGAAGAAAGTGGATGAGTTGCAGGACAAGGGCTTCATCCGTTCGAGTTCGTCGCCATGGGGTGTACCAGTATTATTTGTGCCGAAGAAGGATAGGTCAGTACGGATGTGTATTGACTACAGAGCACTCAACAACCTGACGATCAAGAATAGATACCCACTGCCGCGGATCGATGATCTCCTTGACCAGTTGAGCGGAGCTCGGGTATTTTCCAAGATTGATTTGAGGTCAGGTTATCACCAGGTGAAGGTGAAGGGAGAGGATATTCCCAAGACCGCTTTCAGGATGCGGTACGGGCAGTTTGAGTTTTTGGTTATGCCGTTTGGGCTGACCAATGCACCAGCAGTGTTTATGAACTTAATGAACAAGGTGTTCCACCAGTACTTGGATAAGTTCGTGGTGGTATTCATTGATGATATCCTGGTATATTCCAAAACAGAGGAAGAGCACGAGGAGCACTTGAGAGTGGTTCGGGAGACACTCGGAAGGGAGAGATTGTATGGCAAGCTCTCGAAGTACGAGTTCTTCCTAGACAGAGTTGACTTCTTGGGTCATGTGGTGATTGGAGATGGTATCTCAGTGGACCCGAAGAAGATCACAGCAGTTGAGGCTTGGGCAGCGCCGACTTCAGTGGCCGAGATCAGGAGTTTCTTGGGGCTGGCAGAATATTATAGGAGATTTGTGCAGGATTTCTCTCGGGTTGCAGAGCCGTTGACTCGGTTGACCCGGAAAGATGCTGAGTATGTTTGGTCAAAGGAGTGCAGACAGCTTTTGATGAGTTGAAGAAGCGGCTTACAACAGCTCCGATTCTGACATTGCCTTCAGGATCAGGAGGATTCATTATCTATAGTGATGCTTCAGGGAAGGGGCCGGGTTGTGTCTTGCAGCAGTATAGGAAGGTGATTGCCTATGCTTCCAGGCAGTTACGTCCCTATGAAAAGAACTACCCTACCCATGACCTGGAGCTGGCAGTAGTGATTTTTGCTCTGAAGTTATAGAAGCACTATCTGTATGGAGAGAGGGTGGAGATTTTTACAGAACACAAGAGCTTGAAGTATGTGTTTACACAGAAAGAGCTCAACATGAGGCAGTGCAGATGGCTAGAGTTGATGAAGGACTTTGACATCCTACTTCAGTATCACCCAGGAAAGGCCAACGTGGTTGCCGATGCCTTGAGTAGGTATCCGACAGCCTTGTGTTTGACCATAGATCGGCACTTGCTTGCAAACTTGGAGAGCCTTGGGATTGAGGTGATCGTGTCCGGAGTGTAGATGCAGTTATGGGGCCTTTAGATACAGTCGGACTTGACGGAGAGGATCAAGGCGACACAGTTCGAGGATGTGGCTCTGCGGTGTATCCGAGAGCAGGTTCGTACAGGGTTGGTAGATGGCGAGTTTTCTCTTGCAGAGGATAGTGCCTTGCGGCATGGTTCCAGGTTATCTGTGCCCAGCGAAGATCTCAGGGAACAGGTTATACAGGAGGCCCACAGATCTCAGTAATCTATACACCCTGGTGCCAACATGATGTACCGAGATCTGAGGGAGCATGTCTGGTGGTATGGGATAAAGTGGGATGTAGCTCGCTTCGTAGCTAGGTGCTTGGTCTGTCAGCAAGTCAAGGCAGAGAGGCAGAGGCCCGGAGGATTATTGCAGCCGTTGTCCATTCCCGAGTGGAAGTGGGAGCATATCACTATGGATTTCGTATCTGGATTGCCGCGTACACCAAGAAGGAAAGACGCGATTTGGGTCATCGTTGACAGGTTGACCAAATAGGCCTACTTCTTACCATTCAAGGTGGGTACGTCTACAGAGAGGCTTGTGGAGATGTACATGCGGCAGATTGTCAGGATTCACGGAGTTCCGATCAGCATAGTCTCAGATCGGGATAGTCGCTTTACTTCCCATTTCTAGAGGAGTCTGCAGACTAGTTTGGGCACTCAGATCAAGTTTAGTACTGCATACCACCCCCAGACGGACGGACAGTCAGAGAGGACTATTCAGACGCTCGAGGATATACTGCGGACGTGCGTCTTGGACCTTGGAAGTTCCTGGGAGGATCATCTACATTTGGTGGAGTTTGCCTACTACAACAGTTTTCAGGCCATTATTGAGATGTCACCTTTCGAGGCTCTGTACAGGCATAGGTGTCATACACCCTTATCTTGGGATGATGTTGGTGAGCGAGCTTTACTGGGACCAGAGATGGTTTTTGACACAGCCGAGAAGGTGAAGCTCATCAGGGACAGACTTTGCGTGGTGTAGGACAGACATCGGCACTGTACCGATAGCCACCGGAGGCCGCTGGAGTTTGAGGTACAAATTTAGAGATAGGATTAGAAGTAGGTTGTATTTTTGTTTTGTTTGATTTATCATGTTTGATTATTTAAGTAACATGAGACCTTGTTTGTGTTTAGGTCGGAGACATGGTTTCTCTGCGGATATCTTCGACTCGTGGTACTATACGTTTTTGTGGAGGTGGAAAGCTTAGCCCGCGCTTCATCGGACCTTTCGTGATCAACGGGAGAGTCGGTGACATGACATACAGGCTAGACTTGCCACCTGCACTAGTGGGTATCCACAACGTATTCCATATATCACAGTTGAGTCGGTATGTGGCTGACCCTAGCCATGTTCTTGATCATTCAGAGATTGAGGTAGGGCCTACTCTCAGTTATCCAGAGCAGCCAGTGGAGATTCTGGATCGCCGAGAGAAGGTGCTGAGAAACCAGGTGATACCCTTGGTTCGCATCGCATGGAGGCATCATTCTCCAGGAGAGTCTACCTGGGAGTGGGAGGATGAGATGCGCGAGCGATACCCTTATCTTTTTGGACCGTGAGGTATGATCGTCTATCCTTCTCATAGTTAGTTTCGCCTTTTAATTTCGCGGATGAAATTTTTTTTAAGGAGGGTAGATTTGTCACTACCACATTTCTAGCTTGAGGGTATTTTGGTCATTTTTAAAACTTTGGGAATTATTTGGAATTATTTAGTATTAATTATAATTATTGGAATTTAAGTGATTTTTAGTATAATTTGTTTTAGTGCTATTCTTGACTTTGACTCAGGGTAACTTAGGGGACTGTCCTAGAAGCTAACCCTAGTCATGACTACTTGGTTAGATTATGAAATCCTAGTTTGACCTAAGTTAGTGATATCCTACTCATTAGAATTTATTTGGGGAAAATAGGATATTGATTAGGTTAGAGAATGACTTGTGATTTCATAAGTCATGACTTATGGCTTAGGCCCATAGAGGCCCATAGGCAACTAGTGAAACCCTAACCCTAGCACTACACCACTTGGCCGGCCACCTAGGTTTTCCCCCATCTATTTAATGTCTCTTCAAACTTAGGGCTAGCCTCTTTTAAGAATTAGCAAGTTTGGAAATAGAGGTAAACCCTTTCTTCCCCAATCCCTATCTTCTCTATTTCAACTCCTTTTTCCTTCTAATTTCTTGTAATAGGTTCTAATCTCTGTGCATTTGATGGCTATGGTGAGAAATTTTAGTGAAGGAGCAATTTGGAGGAGTTTGGGTAGCTAGAGGAACAACTCTCTTTGAGGCTTTTTGAGCCATTTCACTCACCTAGGTAAATCCTAATCCCCTCCATAAAATAGTGTTTTAATTGCATGAATAGGAAGCCCTAGGTCTACCCTAACTGTTGGTATAGGCCTTGTTAGTTTTCGTGTCCAATATGTGTCCGTATCGGACACGTATCAGTGGATACACCTAAGTGTTTGATGAAATGCCACAGTGGGCATTTCTTCCTTATTTTCTATTTCTATTTGAATAGGAATTTAGGGTTTAGTCTCGCTTATCGATTTTTGTTGGACTGAGGTGGTATTAGTGTCGTGTCATGTCGTATTAGACACGGGAACACACGGGGTTCAGCACGCGCGCGCGAGTAGCATTCCCCTTCTACTCGGGGGCCACAGTGCACTGGATACACCACGTGGATACGTAAAACTCGACACACGGGTGCGGGCTGACACTGACACGAGGCTCCCAAAGTTTCGTGAGTCCTCGTGTCGTGTCGGACACGGAATCAGGTGTGCACTGGTCGTGCACTGTGCTGTGTCAGTCCAATTAATTCTTCCTGTGTTTAATTCCTAGTCTAAATGGTTTAATTATGATTTAAATTACTAATTAGGTCCTAGACATGATTAATAATCTCTGTTAGTTGATTATTACATTTTAGATTAGGTTGTTGATTTGGAAATAGAATATTGAAATGGGATTCGAATTTGAAAGTTTTGAATGGGCTGATACCACTGATACCACATTTACATTTCCCATTTCCTGAGATTTAAATCCTATTTTAATCCATTTAAACTAATGTGTTCAGTTATCAAATGAATCCTACAAGTGTATTAACCTCTGTTAAGTTCAAATTTTCATTTAGATTAGATTTTGTGATGTGGAAAGGGATTTTGGAATTTGAGTTGGCTTCGAATGTAGTGACTGATACTTAAGCTATTGAGTGATATTATTCCAATATTAAACTGTCATTTTCATTCTCAATATCTGAGAATTGAATTCTCATTCCTTCCTTAAACTAAAATGTGAATGTTAGTTCTCATATTGGTATTATTTTGTTTCATTGTTGAAGATGGATTGGGTTACCTTTTTCCTGTCAACTGTTCATTGTAAACTGTCAATTAAATTGACAGGAATCCTAATAATCTGAGCATTGATTCCTTTCCTTATCTAGATGCAAATGACACTGTCATGTGAACCAATGTATAGCTCACTGTTTTCCAGGAACTTTCCCACACTGTTTTCACATGTTTTCACACACAAATGACATTGTCCACCAGTTTACACACACACACACAGGTTACACCATGTATTAGCTCACTGATTTCCATATTTATTACCATGCTACTGTTCCAGATTTCCCTTCCTGTTTTTCCAGTTACACACTGTTGTATTTGTACTAATTCCTATTGACACTGAACACAATGTACACTACACTGTTTTACAGTACACTGTTTGTTTCCAATTCCTGTTTATTCACTGTTCTTCCCATTACACTGATTTGATTCAAATGTAAACTGTCAATGTGTTTCCAGTTTAACACTACATTGTTTTCCTATTTCACAGTTTATACCCTGTTTGCAATGCACTTCCTATTGACACTTTGTCACACATGTTTATATCACACCATTGACACTCTCATGACACACACACCCACTTGAACACATGCACATGTGCCATTCCTATCCCTATGTATATGTGTATATACATATGTATATATATATATATATATATATATATATATATATATATATATATATATATATATATATATATATATATATATATATATATATATATGAGATGCATATATAGGTAGCCTATTTGTTATGTGTAGTACTATATTATATTATATATATATTAATATGTGTATATATGATATGTGGGTTGGCTTAGGCATGATATAGCCTATAGCCTAGGGATGGCCTATGGGTGTGTCTGTATGCTTAGTGAGTGTCTACTTGTCTTGTACAGTCTAGAATTGGTGTGTGCTTACTAGAATAGACTAGTATAGACTTGTTTGACTTAGGTTTGACCTAGTTGACCTAGTTTGACTTCTAGGGTTGACCAGAGATGACCAAGAGTTGACTTTGGTCTAGATTGACCTAGATTCATTTAGAATGCATTGAATTGCATCTTATTATCATTTTAGACTTATAGTGACTTGTACTGTTCTATAGGAGACAGACACCACTCCTCGGACAGTAGATATTCTTCAGATACTCAGGATACAGGCGAGTACATTCTCTGATCATTTCATATCATGTTAGAATTATTTTCCTGCTTTAAATTACTTTAC